>WAAB01019228.1:20167-90808 GCA_013389865.1 Piaya cayana
GCTTCCAGGGAGGTGGCAGACACAACTGCCCTGGGCAACCTGTTCCAGTGCCTCACCACCCTCATCGTGAAGAATTTCTTCCTAACATCTAATGTAAATCTTCCCCCCTCCAAATTAAAGCCATTCCCCCTCATCCTGTCACTACATGCCCTTGTAAAATGTCCCTCCCCTTCTTTCTTGCAGGCTCCTTTCAGGTACTGGGAGAGTGTATGCAACACAGAGAGCTAGTTCTGCAATGTGTGCAGAGCAGAAACAAAACTTTACCTATTTCTTCTCTTTATCCCAACAATTCTTGGCAAATCTCAATCAACAGGTCACCTCAGTCTTAGGGACAGCTCACTGAAGACAGTTAGACATAACTCCTGCACTGTAGGTACCACTCTAAGACTTCATTGGTAATCCTGTGCAGCACCACAGTCCATCCCATAGTAGCACCTTCTTCTCCATGGAACAGTTTTATATGAGTTAGCTACTGCTGAGAGGAACCCTCTTGCACAGAAGCTGAATAATACAGGTCTTTACAGCTGATTATTTCTTGACTTTTACAGTGTAGATCAAAGCATGGGGACTACTAAAGCACTTTTTTTCTTTTTTTTTAGCAGACACGTACTTAAATTTCAATACACAGAAGCCAGAAAAATAATACACAATGTGCTAATACACAAAAGATATTTTTGTCCAATACTGCCCCCATCTGTTATAGCTTCAAAACTGAAAAAATGTTTAAAACTGCTACAAATTCTCCTGGCTGACAAAGTGAGGTTTCCAGTATACTGATATTTAGTATCAATATCTATCAGAATAATTAGCTGACAGTTATTTGTGCTGCTTAATTTCCCCTGAAATATAAAATGGAAGACACACCAAATTCTCCAGTGAATATTTGAGCAGAAGTCATTTTATTGACCTATTTGCAACCAGAGAATATTTACTTTACTCTTGGCTTTCTCCATTCACATTTTGCACAAAATCACTCTGAAACACAGGCTACAATATATTTTTTATATCTTTTTCTTCAGCAAATACAAATTGCAGTACCATTTAAATGTCATAAATTTTAGCTAAGGTTTTGGGAAGATAGTGTTATATGTATAACATATGCTTAAATAAATATCAGAAAAGTAAGTCTAATCTTGCAAATTCCAATTGTAATTCTTAAAAATGTGTAAGGGAACAAAGCACCCTTCTCTCAATGTCATCATCCACTACCACTTCCTTAAAATAAAAGCATAAATGAAAACCAGGCTGTTTAAAACTGAAAAAAAAGGATACAGTTTTGATGGATAAAATTTGTAAGCAATATAAAGTGCTATCTTAGAGGGGAGTTTTGTTTGGGTGTTTAGTCAGCAGCAATCCCCCCCCCCATTTGTTGTTATGCTATATTATTCTAGGAGACAACTCCATAATTATTTTTCAGAGCTTAATGCATAGACATACTTTTCTAAAAGCCTGCAAATTAAGAAATGGGAACATTTCTAGTTTTGCATTATAGGCAAGATAGAAAAAGGAATTATTGGGCAGCAGCATTTAACAAATTTTTCTCCTCTTGTACAGAATTTTACTCTTCTGGACCCGTGTAACTAGGAAAGTACTTAAAGTGGATCGAGGCAGACCAGAGATGTGTAAGTAGAGCATACAAGAGTGTATAGGGTGGGAGCTCAGACAAGAAGCTCAGCAGGAAACAGACAAGAAGGTTTGGTTCTTTTAGGTAATAGTTTAAGATACGTGGTACTTGGAAAGGAATTCTTCCTTGTTCCAGACATCTCTTATATTTATTACTCAGTGTATATATTACAGTGACCACAGTGGTATTGCTTCCAGATCTTACTGGGCTTAAATATTCAATTCAGCCTGGATTTCATTCCAAAGAAAATTACTTTTGGCACAGACAACTAGAATCTGTAGGTCTTCTGCTCATGGACTAAGAAATGGGGAGAACTCTGCCCTCCCTGTGTTATATTGTACTATTGGTAGTCTGCAACTTAATCTGTACTGCAGAATTACCCAGTGAAAAAACAAACAAACAAACCTGTGCTCACTTTTGTCTGTCTAATGCTGTATTTGTGCCTACCTGTTTTCAGCTGCTGGTAGATCCAAATATCATTAAGTCTGGTCTTCCCTCAGGACACCATGCCTCCATGCTGGCAGGCTCCCAGGACCTGCCTATCAAATACAGTGTTCTCATGGGATGGTTTATAATGTCTCAACATGTTTTCTGGGAGCAGCGGTTACAGATTTTGTATGTTGACTTCAATGTTGTTTATCCTAACTTTAGTAAAGCTTTCTCTCATAACTTCCTCATGGATACATTGATGAAGTATGAGCTGGAGTAGATAGTGATGGAATCAAAAACTGAATTGCTGGTCTCAAGAGGTTGTGATCAGCAGCGTGAAGTCCAGCTGGAGGCCAGTTACTAGTGGTGTACCCCAGGGGCTGGTGGGAGCTGATACCATTTAACCTCTTCATTAATGATTTGGGCAGTAGTGGAGATTCCACCTTGAAAATGTTTGCACATGGTAACGAACCATGAGGAGTGGCTGGTGCATCAGAAGGTTGTGGTACCATTCAGAGTTGAAGAATTAGTGAAACGTGAAGCTCAGCAAAGGGAAGCATGGGTCCTGCTGCTGGGGAGGAGTAACTCTAAGCACCGGTACACACTGGTGGCCAATCGCTGGGAAAGCAGCCTTGTAGAAATGGCTCTGGAAGTTCTGGTGGATGAACTCTCCCAGCAACATGCGCTCACAGAAAAGCTGGACAACAGTCTCCTTGCCTTCCTGCGTAAGAGCATTGCCAGCAGGCTGAGGGAGGTGATCTTCCTCTCTACTCAGCCCTAGTAAGGCTGCATCAGGATGCTGGGTCAAATGCTGGGCTCCCCAGTACAAGAGACAAGGATTTACTGGAGAGAGTTCAGCAGAAGTTCACAAAGGTGTTTAATGGTTTCCAGCATCTTTCATAAGAGCAGAAGCTGAGCAAGCTGAAACTGTTCAGCCGAGAGAAAAGAAAGTTCAGTGAGTTCTTATCCATGTGGATAAATACCTGATGGGAGAAAAGTGAGGAGCAGGAGAAAGACTATTCTCAGGGGTGCCAAGAAACAGGGTGAAAGGCAATGGTCACAGATTGAAATACATGAAATTTTATCTGAAATTTTTATCTGGCCAAACACTGGAGTAGGTTACCCAGGGAGGCTATAGAGTCTCCATTCTTGCAGATACTTATAACTCAACTTGACACGGCCCTGGCCAACCTGCTCTAACTGACCCTCTTTGAACATGGAGAGTTGGATTAGATGATCTCAAGAGGTGCCTTTCAGCCTCAGCAATGCTGTGATCCTGTGTAGTTTTCCTGGGTCCAGAACACTGGCCAGCAGGATGCCAGAAAACTCTTCCTTCTCCTTGCAGCCTGAAGGAGAATGAGCACATAGCAGCCCTCCTTGTCCTATGAGGTGGGCTCCCACTGTATGAGCACATATGTGCCTCAAGGAGGGTAATGTCACTTCTCCAGTGAGTTGCCTTTTCACTGCAGCTGCAAGGAGGCTGTGGGTGCAGGAATTAGCAGCTGGTGCTCCAGTTCCTTGGCAGGCTGAACTCAACCTCCCTGCTGCTCAGGGACTTTAATGTGTAGCTCAACTCACTCCATAAGTGGAACTGGATGATCTACACTTGTCAAAGGACAGGAAGAGGGAGCTTATCTCCTGGTTGTGTCTCCAGACTCATCCAGGTAACATCAGTTCCTCAGCACTGGCCGGAAAGGGGTTAAACCATCAGCTCAGATGTTGAAGTGTAAACCCACCTCACACATCTAAAGGGATTCGATTTGATTCCAGAATGAAAACCCAGCTTTATGAAACACTAAACTAATCATTCTTCCCATTACCTTCTGGAACACTCATTGACACATGAACAGAAAAATACCGGATCAAGAAATATTTGTGTTTTTCAATCTCCCTATGCTCCCTCTGCTCAGTTTTGCTCCCTTTTCTGCATGTTTGGAATGGCAGGACCAACCCTGAACTTGAACAGCTACACTTCAATGACCATGGCATTAATCTGGGTTCCTACATATCCCTTACACTTACCTCATTATGTGTAATAAACTTCAGATGAATAAACCCAGCAGTTCACTAAAGTGCTGACAGCACTGAAATCTTCTAAAAAGTATCAAGGAAATAAAAATGACTCATCAGACACATTGATCAATAGTGAAGCTAAGCTGGACTACTCTGGCAGTTCCTTCCTAAAATCAGAGATGTAGAAACCCACATTTGTGGGGCTGGTACCAGAGAAAGAGCTGCAGCACAAAGAAAGCCAGTAGAAAACGTATTTCACCAAAACCAGCTACACTTTTCACAAGTTATTTCACTGCATAGTCAAATTACAAAATAACTGTGAAAATTGTGTTACCTAATGAAGACAAGAAAATTTAAAAAGGAAGCATGGCCCACATGTTGGAGACAGTTTATTACAAATCCGTTTTTCATTAAAATGTTATTTCTTTCTCAAATTAAAATATTTTAATTTGAGCTGAATACAATCATAAGTTCTTCTCCAATCTCTCAGCACAAGAGTGCATAAATCATTTCATTATTGCAAGTGTTGACAGACTGATCTTGGCAAACCACCTTCCAAAGAGCACTGTGTGTACCATAGTATTTAATAAGAATTACAGTTTGTAAAGCAAAAGTCAGCTATGCTTTACCTCAAGTATTACTTCTCTCTTAGCATTCTTTTAATACCAAAACCAAAATTCTAGTAATCATTGTTAGGGACTAGTTCAAGTTATGCAAATGGATTTTCCATAATAAAAAACACTGAATGTGACTGAAGTTTTTGGACACTGGGGGAGAGAGGATATTTAAAAATCTATGTCTCTGTCAGATATATTAGTTTAGGACATAAAAACACCAGTGACCTTTAAAGAATGTGAGACTTGATTACTTAAATTATTTGCAATTTAAAAACATCCCCAAACCTGATATTCTTATTTCCAAAAAGTCTTGTGAAAGATGGCACCACAATTAACATTGCGTTCAGTAATATATCAGAAAAAAAAATGGAAAAACATTCTAAGTATATCCTAAAACCCAAATGTTTTAAAAAGTCAACGATTGATATTTGCAGTGTAATTCTTCCCCACAGCCATTGAAAATATTGAAAATATCTTTTATTTTGTTTTCTAGTCAATTCCTACAAAAATTGCTGTCAGTGATGCATTACTTGGTTTATTCATACCATTAGATAGATATTCAGCCTAATTGACTTCGAGCTTATCAGCCTGTGCTAATACTATTCTTTGTGGCACTGGCATCAGATTAGTGGAACTGTTTTCAATATCATTCCCATGTAACTCTATTTATACAAATTTTGTGAAACTTGTACTAGCCAAGCTAAGGATGATCAATATCTTGTCGGTCTGAATACTTTTAAAATGAGGTGGCCATAAGTCATTGTTGTTCTTTTGAAATCACAGTTCAAAACAGTGGAAGGTAAGTTCACGTGGCCAATTCATATTCAGTACATTTCTCCTGAAAACTCTAGGGCTTCTTTTTTGTTTTTTTTTTTCTTTAAGGAAGACAAGAATTAAGCATTGGTAAATCATTTGTACATTAATACTGCACATATTCTGATCTTACTCTATTTCCAGATATACAACTTATATGGACTTCTTCAAGGAAGCTTTACTGACTTTTAGCCTTGGACTTTTGAACAACGAGAGCTCTTCTTTCTAGTTATGGAAGGAGATCTACTGTGCTTTCCAGAGGAAGCTGAGTTAAGCTCAATGGTATCAAGCATGATTCCCTCTAAAAATTGGACAAGTAGGGTGAAAATAACTTTGTTAATCAGGAAAACAGGCTGATACAAATAAAAACAGCAGAGTATGGACTTGAAAGTATAGACTTTGCATAAATCTAAAATATTAATATAACTTCTGATGCAAACAGGTGACTCAAAATTAAAGTGTAAAGTCATTTGAAGGTTGCAGAGCATTTCACGTTATGTGTACTGTTGAGTGGGATCCTCAAGTCTTTTCACTGAGTCCCAGTACTCTTGACTAGATGCAGCCACAGGATGGTGCTCATGGACTTTACATACTACATTACAAATCTGGGGGGGAAAAAAAGAAAGCAGTGAAAAGGAGCCAGAATCCCTTTGGCAGGCTGTTTCTTGTCCTACCCAGAAACACATAAGCCAGCAAGCAGTCATGGACTCGGTTGATTTATCTCTCTGCATTTACTGAGTCTTCCAGGTCATTGCAAACAGACCTATTCATCTGCTTCTTGTGTTTTGGATGTTATCGCTTAGCTAAATGCATAAATTAGGAACTTGAAAAGGTACAAAATGTATCACATTTGGCATCAATGAGCTGAACATCTTATTGCTTCTGAACAACCATTAAGAAATTGTTGTTTGCAAGCTAATCTCTTTTTGACTAGCACAAAAAGTTGGAGCATTGACTTTTACAGACAGCTGGCAGTACAGTAGAATAAACGGAGAGGACAAGGTCTCCCAGATTCCTAAAGCTAGGAGATGCTTTCTAGGTCTAGGAATGCTTGTCTGTCTTTGCTATAGAAAACAACTGGACTTGAAGAGTTTTCTAAAGCTCAAACACTTCTGCAGTTTCAGTGGGAAGATAAGTTGTACACTGTATGGATGAGAGTCTGCAGGACAGGGAATCCTACTCAGCAACAGAAGATCCTAAAGTCCTGCTTTACAGAGTCAGTGGCAGTCATCTCCCTGAGACTTGCTGCCTTCTCCTTCCCTAGAAAGAACTCCTACTTACTCTAAGAAAGCAACGAACAACTCTTTTCACCTGTGCCTGCTGTTTCTTATCTGCAGCCCTTCAGTGATTCCATTGTAATTTTATACAGATGATCAGGCATGTTGCAGTGAATATTTTTATTCACCTCCTAAATTCTCAGGACTTATAGACATCGTGAGTAGCAGCCTTAATAGTAAATAGTCAGGAATACCGTGGGGCGACTCATATTTAAATATGAATACAGATTCTGCAATTCTGAGTCCCAAACATAATGTCTGTGCATATGGTAAAACTGCTCATATGTACCCTAACACTTTTAATCAAGGTTTATACTAAGCCAGACAAGTGCTGGAATGCTTTACTATGAATATTTCCCCAATGAATCATTAATCCACACATCGCAATGCCCGGCACGGGCAGACACTTGCATTCCAAGCCGAACTGCACTACAGGCACCTTTTAAATCATTTAAAACGAAGCCAACAAGCGCTTCGAGGAGAGGAGAACGAGTTAGAAGGCAGCAAAACCCAGAAGAAAGAGGACACCGAAAAGCACAGCACCTGCGCGGCCATCCCCCTCCTCCCAGCCGCATCCCCCGCTCCGCGCACCTGGCCGAGCTCCCGCCGGGAAGGGGGGGTGGATCCCAGACGTCGCTCATCCCTCTTTTTTTTTTTTCTTTTTTTTTCCTCCCCTTCCTTCCACCTTCTGCTTTATAATTGCCCGCCTCCTTTCTCCACCCTTTCGCCTTATCGGATGCGGCGCGGGCGGAGGGCAGGGAAGCGGCTCTCCCGCCGCCCTCTATAGAACCCTCAGTCCTCTAGAGAACCCGCAGCCCCGCTCCAACGCCAACGCCCGCCGGCTGCCCTCCCGCTGATGCCCGCACAGGTCGGTGCATCCCTCGAATCCCTCGAAGGGCCTGGGCTCCGGGAGAGCTAAACCCGCGCATCGAGGGCAGGAGCCCTGCCCTCCCGCAGAGGGAGCGCTGGGTGAGGGAGGAGGGGATGGAGGGGAAGCGGAGGATCCCGCTGCTGCCCGCGGTCCCCATCCTCCTGCCCGCTGTCCCCTCCATCCCCTCGCCCATCATCCTGCCCGTGATCCCCTCCATCCCCTCGCCCGTCCTCCTGCCCGCTGTCCCCTCCATCCCCTCCTTCGCCGGGCAGGGCTCTGTCAGCGGGTGGCAGCCCCGGGTTTCGCAGGGACCGTCCCTCCCGGCTTCTCGGCCGTGGCAGCGACCCCCCTGCCGTCCCTTTCTCAACCAGGCGCGGGGAGGGGGTGAAGTGGCTTCCAAACGGGGCGCCTGTGGGTGCGGGTGTCGGGGAGCAGGGGCCGGCGTCTCCTGCCAAGCCGCAGCGGGGCCGGGACCGGTCTGGCTCTCGCTTTGGCCCAGGCAGGGAGTCCTGCGGATCCGTGAGGAGCCACCGAGACAGGAGAAATGTCCCCCTGGGCTCTTATTCGGGAGCGCGGCGCCCACCTCCCTGCCTCGGGGAGGGATGCTGGGGCAGCTCTGCCTCCTCGCGCAGAGGTGGGTGTCGCGGTTCTGCCCTGCTGGGAGGTCGCCAAGGCGGGTTGTTCCCTCGGGAAAAGGTTCCCCGTTTCCAGACCCCTGCAGACACCCCGGAGCCCGGGGAGGGGCGAGGCGATGGGGAGCAGGGAGGTGTCAGGCTCCCCGAACGGGCAGCACCTCGGCTCGCCGCTGTTCTGACACAGAACAGTTTGACCAAGTAGTTAATAAAAGGTGAAATATATAAAAAGCAGGAGGAACAGGATGTTTCTTGTTACCCCCAGATGACATCGGGCACAGGGTGTCTGTGGATCGGCAGCTGCCTTTCCTAGCTAAGTGATCCTTGGGTTGTTGGAGGGGAACTTGTGCCTCGTTTATCCAACACCAGTTGTGTGTCTCAATAAATCTCGCTTCTCTACAAAAAGGCTTTTCTCCAAAAGCTGCAGAAGAGGGAGTTTCTAGGCAGCGATACCTGTCGGTTGGTGTTTATAGCCCTTATCTGAAAGGAGGGTTTATCTCAAATCTAGTAGATGGAAAATTGAGCTGCAGTTGTGAGCGAGCATTTTAGTATCTGGGCTATTACATGGAAAGAAATCCACGCATCGTCAGTGGTGACTGTATTGAAGAATGACTTGTATGATGTTCTTTGAAGAGTCTACATTTCCTTGCTCCAGGTTGTGTTCCTGAGTGAGGGAAGGAGCATCGGTACCCTATGTGAGATAGACAAGGGGTGGATTTCAGACTGTTAAGACTTAGCTCTCTTCATTCTCCCCATTGCTTGTCACTAGGCAACTGTCTGCTGACTGTGCCAACTTGTCTGGATCCAGTCCTTGGGTAGCGAACTCTTTGTGTTCATGTAGAAGGAAGCCTGGGCTCTTTGCTTGAGTTTCTGAATTCCATCTGGAGGATGTCCTAGGAACTGGCATAGCAATACCCAAATTTCTGATACACGTTTTTCCTCTTGGACCTAGCCATTTGTCTTTGTCTCAAGAGACCGATG
Source organism: Piaya cayana (assembly GCA_013389865.1). Lineage (NCBI taxonomy): Eukaryota > Metazoa > Chordata > Aves > Cuculiformes > Coccyzidae > Piaya > Piaya cayana. The sequence goes on from WAAB01019228.1 coordinate 29,425, forward strand.
CAGTAAGAGCTGGATTCAAAATATATGTTTAAGGAGCGTGCAATCTGTTGAGAATTTGGCCAAAACTTATATAACCTCCTGTGGGGATGATTAATTAATGATTAACCCCCCTGCATATTTCTAGGTGGCATGCAGCATTCATCACTGTTGTAGCTATGGCAAAATGTAAATGCTGAACAGAGGAGGAGATGTAGGTCTTATCTTTTTGTCTGTTTAATAATGGTTGAGGTACTTCAGTCTGCCTTTTGTATTAGACTGTGATTGAACTACTTACTTTGAGCCTTCCTCTGAAGACAGTGAAAATATGGAAAGCAAATTCAAATGATGGTGTGCTGGGAACATTAAAGAAAATGACACAATAGGTAAATAGAAGAGACCTACACACAGAAATACATTACTCAAAATTTATCAGAGTAAATCTTCAAGTGCAGATTCTTTGTTGACAGGAAGAAATCTACAGTTAATACGTTAATTTAATTCTCCTATAAAATACTAACAGGAGAGGGCAGCAAAAATTCTTCCTGGCCTAGAAAATTGAATAAAAGTAGTGCAGTAAAGTTGAGTAATAGATAAATGTTTATAAGCACGATGTTATGAACATGTTGATGTATATCGGGAGGTGCTTCTATATATGCTGGATAACTACTGGAAAGTGTTAAAGGCCAGGTTCAAATAGGTTAAGAATAGTACAAATTTTGCTAACTTTGACACTAGAATTGCTTCCTGTAACCCAACTGTTTGCCTAGGAGTACCTTGATTGCTCATATAGTGCTGCACTCTAAAGTGTTGATGTCACTAAACGATTAAGTTAGTTTTTGACGATGGCATTACCTACAAGTAGAATAAGTGCTTACTCAGCTTGTACTCTGCATGTTTTCTGAGCTCTGTCTGCTTTAGTTTCTATGAGTGCCAGATGGTAAAACAGAGAGCACAGAATAAGTTGAATAAAAGAGAAAAGGGAAAAATAGAGTAGTCTGTAGGGGGCAGTGAAAAGAGGACTTGGGCTCCTCAGAGTCGTTCTGCCTTTTTTGACAACTGATATGCAAAAGTGCTTGGTTGAACTGGTCAATAATTATTTCACTGGGGTTATTAAACACACCTTTGTTCTTTCACAGGAGGCTTGCAGCACAGCTCTCATCTCATTTTGGTTTTATTACAGAATCCTGAAATGCACATTTTAACATTTGATTCTGGATGATTCCTCAATATGAAGTAAATAACACTTTTAATCCTACTTTGTTATTGAGAGCTTCAGAGCTCTCTATCAGAGGTATCTTGACGAGGTGCGAGCAACGCTGGATTGTATGGAGATACCCATTTTGCTTTGTCATGCACAGCAAGATCTACTTCCAATACTCACGTATGGTTAGCAAAGAGTATGAGTTTTCTCTTTACAAGGGCTGAGTTTTCAGAAGTGTTGAGTGGCCCAAATGGGGTTCTTTGTCCCTATCAGGTAAAATATGCTTTGGTAAAACTGCTGTCAGGATGAAATCCTGATGTCACTGATGCCTATAGCAAATTCCTGATTATTTTTTTAAAAAGGATACAGATTTTGCCCACACTTTTAAAGTGGATGCCTTATCTTTGCAGGTTTAACAAGTCTTTTTGCTCTATGTGCTTTCAGATCTACTGATACTGTTTGTACTGAGGGGAAGAAGATGCTTTGTCGAAATGAGATACAGAGCTGTTTCTTCTTGGCTTTTTTAGCTGTCACAGCTTTCTTCATCAGTGATGCCCAGGGCCAAGGTGAGTCATAAATAAGATGATGAAGCATTTTGCTCCATACAGAAATAGACTTTCTTATTCCAAATGCAAGTGTTACTTCCCTCTTAGTAGGATGTGAATCCAGCACTAGAGTAATGAAGCAGGAGTTTTGCTGCTGTCCTTAGGGAGGGAGTAGAATTATGTGTTCACATGTGCTCCTTGAAGCTGCTAACTCAAATAGCATAAATCTTTGCAAATTCAGGTGTCTCAAAATGAGTAATATGGAACATTGGTTTTTGTTCTTATTTACATGAAGGTACTAATCAGAAATTACTATGTAATCACAAATCCTCTGTGTAATGAAGAAAGTTTGAAGGACCAGCTGTGATACTAAAGTTGTATGGAATATGTATTTCTTTTCTTTGTTGGAATAGTAGCTACTGTAACAATTACATCATACAGTATTGCACAGGATTGTTAAATGTCACAAACTACTTCTGCAGCTTTTTGGGGTTTTAAAATCTCTTTTGTGGGTATTAAAATATATTGCTGAGACTGTAAGGCTTAAATGTTTGTTAGATCATCTTGACAGTGGTTTGACTTGTGGCAAAAATTTATCCTATTGCTTGGGAAAGAAGGGAGAAAGCATGCCAATGAGTTTTTTTGACGTCTAAAACCAGACATTTCTCTCAACTTTATATATATGAAATCCCTTTCATATCAGACTACATAGGCATAACTGGGAGCGGAATTTGATCCTGGGTCTCTTCTAAAGCATCTTGTATAATGCATTATTCATGAGCACATTCAGAGAGTAGTGGCAACCTGAGGCTTTCCAAGTTCTGGTAAATATAAGTAGCAGTGCTGTCCTGTCTGCGTGGCACTCGAATGCTAGGGAAGCAAACCATCTTGGGTGTTTGGGAATCTATGAACATTTTACAGACCTCTCGTAGAGCTTAGGGACACATGTAAGCAGTGATATTTAATGTGGGTGATGTGAGGTGAATGAAGAAATACATGTTCCCAATGTTCAGCACATCAGTTCTGGTCAGAACTGAGGTCCAGAATGTTTGTGACTTAATGAGCAAATAAAGCGAAGCATATGGTTAGTTCTCTGTGTATTTTAGTCCTAATACATATGGTTAAGATTTGCAAAACAGAATTGGAGATTGAGATCTATCTACAGAAAATTTTGCAGAATTCCTTGACCTTGGAAAACCATACTCTTCCCTTCACACTTTTTTTTTTTCTAATATGTTGACTTAATCTGTCATATGTAAGGGAGAAAACTCTCAAACTATTAATGCAATGAAATGAAGGTCAGAGTTTTTTCTCCAATCATGACACCGGCCAAACTGGAGTTAGTGTACTTGATGAATAAAGGACAATACTTCCCGTGTTCTCTTTCAGCAAGCATCAGCTGTTGAGTGCTGTCAGCAATGTAATACTAAGCTAAGGGGACTACTGCATTGGCCCAAAAGAACTGTTATGTTTTTGAGTGAAGTGATATGAAGTCTCTTTTCCATGTTCACAAACCAAAAAATATCTCTTGCTACATTTAAGGTTATAAGTTATTTGTCAAGTCCTTTCTTTCCTCAAGGCTGTCATCCCTTACAGTAAGCTCTTCAGGCAGCTGGCTAATTGTTTACAAGTTAATACAGCTTTAATAGTATATTTGCCTGTTTTAAGAAATGTTGGCTCTGCCAAGGAATTGGAAGAGCTGGCATTAGTTCCAGGTTGTGTTTTCTTCCTTTGACAAATATTCTCAGGTAAAGGTATATGCAATGTGACTTGTTGGAAAGGAGAATGTTTTGGAAACTGAATTCAACACGCCTGAAGCTACAACTTCAGCTGAGGAGTCATCTGCCTTGAGCAACATGGTTTTATCTCATTTATTGCCTGAATGCCTTATAAACCACATAGCGCCATTCAGTTTATACTCAACAATTATTCTTTCATCACTGCTGTTTCTTCCTTATTCAGCATAATGTCACTTAAACAACAGCAACAAAAAAATAAAATCCAGCTTTCATCTGCTTATGGTCTTACATAGTACAAAAAATAGGTCTGGGCAAGAAAAATGCATCAGAATTTTCCATTTTTTCATAAAGCAACTTGCTTTAATAATTTTTCTTCTACATTTAAAGATGGAAACTTCTTTGTATAGCTGTGATTTCCGTGTGTTACTAATGTAATTGTTAAGTGATTTCAGTGCATATTAACTTGTTCAATTCTTATGACAAAAATAAATTGGAAGTTACCAGGTTTAGCTAGCAACCAATCTTATGCTATTGGATGTCTTCAGAGAGCTGCACATATGCAATTTATGGTATTTCTCCTTACTGTTAAGATACTGAATAATTCAACTTGTTGAACTAGTGGTCAACAAGAGCAATGTATTTGGGGAGCTAATTTATCTGGTGGCATAAACCAAAGCCTTGAACTTCTCTGCAGTGTTCTTTTGGGTGACTGCTCTAATGTTGCTGATGGCCATTCACTTTTGCATTCCTGTAAAACCACTTAACAAGCTCTAGCTGCTGATTTTTATCAGTTAACTGACTCAGCTTGGATTAATTTTTTTCCCTTTCTGAAAGAAGTGAGATTTTGTTCCACAGACAATAAAGGTCCAAAGAAATAAAGATATCCTCTTCAGGTTGGTGAATGTGTAGTAATTCCCATCAATATTTTGTTGTCTGTTTAAGTGTTAGATTTTTAACTTCCTTAGCTATATGTACTTTTCTGTGCCAGAATATTAGTCTTTGCACAACTAAGACACAGTTGAGTGTCTGTCCAGTGAATAATTCTTTTCTTCCCTATGGTTAATTGCAGTGTGGGAATGTTTATTGCCCTGCACTGCCATCTTTCATACAAAAAGTACCCAGAGAAAATTGACTAGTTATGTAAAGACTATTCTGGCACAACTTTTCTAGTCTTTCACATTGTAAGTCTGTAGTAAACAGAAAAACTTTTGTTTTGGTGATTGTGTCCTCCTTTGCTTGTAAGTTCTGTGATTGTCTTTAAGGGCTCCCAAAACTTACCTGGTTTGGTGATGGCTAATAGCTCTTAGGTGAGAACTATGCTTCTTTGTTAGAAGTAGGATGGAATGGAATGAAATCACAGGGGAAGGATGGCAGAGAAGATGAACTCTGAAATTCTTAGACACAATTTTTGTCAATCCTTGGTGTTACTTTGCCGTGTTCTGCTCTGCCTCTTCATCCCCATACAAATTCACCCCTTAACCTTGGTAAAATGTGCAGTATTTTTACACTTGCATACTATCCTTGTTCAAAGTTTATTCACTATTCCTTAGACAAAATAAATAATAAAAAGAATTGCATATTTTACAAACTTCTAGATATGATTTGTGACCCTTGGTTCATTCAGCCCAAATTCGTTGTGATTTATGCATGGCTCAGGCAGAAAGAGTCTTGAGAATTAATTAAAAGCTGTAATCCATAACTACAGTCTGCTTGGCTTTCAGAACTTTTTGCCATAGTCTTTGCTATTTTACTACAATTATAGCATGCTAAATGTTCTTGCGGAAACCTGCCTAGCAAAACACTTTACAATATGAGGGCCAAATTTTCAAAGGACTGATTTTTGTTTGCCCTGATTCCTGCACACCCTTGCTTGCAGCCTCTCTTCCTCTAAACTTCAGGGAGGTGACAGGCAGTCTGAAGATGAAGTGTGACAAGATAATACCCAGCAGCTGGGGAAATTCATTGTTGGATAGAAGACCAGTGCAGAGAATCAGAACAATTTTGAGCATGTGGAACTGGTGTGCTACCGGCTGTTTCTGTTCCCTTTCTGTTCCCCTTGCTGATGCTCTTGAGCTTTTTCTCTGAAGCCTTTGAGAGTATGGAGGTGTTGCCATCTTGGTGCTTGTGAACTCTTCATTGTGTTCTGGTGTTAAGTGCAGAACCTGTCTTTGCTCTGGCGAAGCCGTCCCTTATGGATTAGGAGGCTGAATCCAAAGAATAGATCTCTTGTATTAAACCTCCTGGTTTTTACTTCTAAGACACAAAATGTTTTTAATGGTAGTTGGCACCAAAAAAACACCAACCCAAATCCCTAAAAAACCCCACAGCCTGCCTATTTCCTTTTTCTTTTTTCACCCAAGCTGCTGGAAAAAGAAGCATGTAGGAAAAAGTAATCAGCTCAGAATGGATCTTTGGCTGCTTCTAGTGCCAGAGCTACATTGCCTGTAGCAGGTCAAATGGAGAGGCCAGAGACTGTTGGAGAGCACACTCTGCCTGTTGACTCAGATGCTCCATGAGCTGTAATCCTTGAGTCACAGAAATATCAAGATAACTATTGGCTTATTGTATCTATTGAACCAACAAACCGGGCATGGGTTTAGTTAATTAAGAGCTATTTTGGGCCCCATTTTCCCTGTCAGGTGATTTCCCTTATTTCTTGGACTTCAACCAAAGGTTGGTAGTGGCAGAGGCACCAAGGTTTTGGAAAATAAATTCGTGGAGGCTGTGGAGGTAATGGGAGAAGGAGGGTCAAAGTTGATAAAGGAGTTTGCTAAGCTTTTCTGTCCCATCCTATTGCTCAGCCTCTGGATAACTTCCCTGGCTGCTTTTCCCTCTCTGTGGGTCAAACCTTATACAAATGTATAAAGGTTTCCTGTTATTGACAGCCTTGGATACTACAGGCTGTACACTCAACAGCTCTGCTTCAGTTGTTTGCTATGAAGGAAGGATGTAGCTCCCTGGAGCAGGGCAGAAATGCTATATAGAGAATTGCCTAATATCATTGGAGCTTGCCTGAGCAGAAAGATGCAAAGCTGTGAAAAGACTAATGTACATAGGCACAATATTGCTGATATTGCAGTAACAGCATAGGGTGGATTATCCATTTGCTCCTCTGTGTGTTTCTTCACTGAACTATCACTTCTTTCTCAATCATCTCATGCTTTTATTCATTTCATCTGCTGCTCCTACTTGAAACATAAATGATGGCACAATATAAACAAAAGCCAGATTTGCTTACCATCTCTGGATTGCCCCTGTCTGAATCTTGACTAGCCTGTGTGTGCCTGCGAGTACTGATGAGACCAAAGCAATGTTTTTGAGGCTGGGCAAGCGTATGTGCTGCTTAGGCCAGGTTTCCAAATTGAGCAGCAGATCTTCCCTCTGCCTTCTGCATGCCTGGTTTTCCTCTTGGTTGTGTCTTCACAAGGCTTTGAAAATTTGGCCCTGAGTGACCTTAAGTGTGGGGAAAGACCCACAGTAATGAGCAGTAAAGGAGGCTAGGTAATGCATATTGTCAGCGTAAGCAAGGAGAGCAATTTTAATTCCCATATATTAACAAAGAGCATTTTTATTACCAGCTTTGCTTGCTAAGCTAGAGTCTTAACATCTAACACTGTTTGTCTTCCTGTCTTCTGCTGTTAGGTTGTTAGTTTGCTTTTATAAAGAAATAAATAAAAGGTATGTTTGAGGGAAGTAGTGTGCCTGGGGGATGTAATTTACAAACTAATAAACTGATATATGTAATATTTTGAATAACTTGCATCCTTTATCATTAAAATTTTGTGTTGTCTTCCTGTATATGTTTATTTTATACATTTTTTTTGTTTATTTATATTTGATGACTGCTTTTTATTTGAATTTAAAATGTTGTTTTCTTTCCCCACTTGCAGTGTCCCCACCAACAAGACTAAGATATAATGTAGTCAATTCTGACAGTGTACAGATCTCTTGGAAAGCCCCAAAAGGGCAATTCAGTGGATATAAGCTTCTTGTCACTCCAAGTTCAGGTAAAACATAAGTCTATGCATTCCTTTTTTCAAGGTGAAAGGACTTTCATCCTAAGGCTGAACAGCTTTTCTGTGTCATTTGTCCTTACCTTTTTTTCCAATGTGATGTAAGGAAGTCTAGGAAGTGTTCAAGGGAGAACAAAGGAAATCTGTTGCAGTCAAAGCTTTGAAGGTGAATCTCTCTGGTGAACTCCACTGAAAGGACAAAAAATATTTAAGAACAAACTTATAAAAATCCTCAAAAATCTGCAAAAGAAAGCTTGAAGTGTAAAGATAGGCAACAAAGTGGCTGTATTGGTTTACATGTGTAGAGGTTCTACTTCTGTACACATTTAAATTTAGACATAGATACCCTTTTAACATACAGCTAAAATACATATTTGTATGCAATCTTTATATATGTATGCATAGGCATACATAGAAATGTTTAATATTTGTATTTATATATGAGAATTTCCTTGCCCAAAGTAAATGGGTGAAGTGATTAGAAGTTACGGATCACAACTGGCAGCCAGTCACAGAGCAGGGTGAAATCCAGTGGATATGATCATAGAGTCCTAAAATAATTTGGGTTGGAAGGGACCTTAAAGATCACCTAGTTCCAACAAACCTGCCATGGGCAGGGACATCCCATTAGATCAGGCTGCCAAAGGACCCATCCAGCCTGGCCCTGAGCACCTCCAGAGATGGGGCAGCCACAGCTTCCCTGGGCAACCTGTGCCAGGGCCTCACCACTTTCACAGTGAAGATATTCTTCCTTATGTCAAGGCTAAATCTGCCCCTCGCCAATTTATACCCATTGTCCCTCGTCCTATCACCACAAGCCTTTGTGAACAGTCCTTCTGCAGTTTTCCTGTAGGCCCCTTTCAGGTAATGGAAGGTTGATATAAAGTCTCCTCAGAACCTTCTCTTCCCCAGGCTGAACAAGCCCAACTCTCTCAGCCTGTCCTTGTATAGGAGGTGCCCCAGCCCTCTGATCATCTTTGTAGCCTCCTCTGGACCTGTTCCAACAGTACCACATCCTTCTTATGTTAGGATTCCAGAACTGGACATGATGCTCCAGATGAGGTCTCCCAAGAGAGGAACAGAGGGGCAGAATCAGCCCCCTTGACCTGTTGGCCACGCTTGTTTTGATGCAGCCCAGGACATGGTTGGACTTCTGGGTTGTGAGCGCACATTGCTGACTCATGTCGAGCCTCTCATCAACCAGCACCCACAAGTCCTTCTCTGCAGGGCAGCTCTCCATCACGTCATCCACCATCCTGTACTGAAATTGGGGATTAAATGATGTTACCAACCTTGACAGCTTTTTGACATATGTTGCTATTTTTCTTAATTGTTTTGCTGGGCACAGTGGCTATTCCTTGAGACCTGGATACAAACGCTGATGGATTGATCATAAGAGTGTTTCAAACTAAGAATATCGATACATGTGTTTAACTGGGTTATCTGACTCCTTGCTTTTCTAGGCTACTCTCTGTCCTGACTGTACGGATAGTCCCAAAAGTGAGAACACTTTCATTGTAGTGCTTGAGGTAGTTTTAAGTCATTACATTTACTGCGTCATGAGAAAATCAAAGTAAATTTATGTATTTGTGGGTTTTTTTGTCTTTTCTATTACAGGTGGAAAAACCAACCAATTAATTCTTCAAAATACTGCAACCAAAGCGATTATTCAAGGTCTTATTCCAGATCAAAATTATGCCCTTCAGATCATTGCATTCAGTGAAGACGAGGAGAGTAAGCCAGCACAAGGCCAATTCAGAAGTACGTGTCTTTTTATGTCTGATACGCAGGATTTATCAGATATTTGATATAACTTATGTAATTGTAATGAAGTCTGACGCAAAGTGAGACAATGGAAAAAGTTTCTTCTGTGGTGGAAGGCTAATCACAACTACAGATTTTAACTGATGCATATACAACATGGGGCCTGAATTAATCCAGTTGCTCTTCCACAGGAGATTCTTATTTTGGGTTACCTTTGTTTCCATTGCTTTGGAATAGCCTTCTTCACCATTCCATTATGAAATTAGCCAGTATCTTGTGGAGGAGAATCTTCAGTGAATGGAAACAAGGAAGGAAGTGCTATGTTCTGATACTTTAAAAATTTCCTTCCCTTCATCCAACATTTATTAAAACATTCTTATAGCTGTGCCAGCTGGCAGCTAGTTGCTAGTTCAATGATACTAAGAAAGGTTACGTTCTTACTGGTCTTCAGCCCTCAAATAGGATTACAAATTGTGCTAAGGAATTTCTGACCTACACGTACTTTTAATGTCTATATCGTAGTCATATGTATGTCCTTGCTGATGAGTTTGTCTTGATATGCATCTTAAATAGTTCAGTTAAATATCATCAGTGAAGATTTGGTTGATAAAGACAAAAAACGTTGTAGTCTGGGAGTACAGTTAAAGGCCTATTGAATTCCCTTAGCTGAATGTTCCTTGCTGTCATTGCTAAACTACTTTTCTCTTAGAACCAGAAAAAGAGAAAATATGCTGATTGCTTGATGTGTTGTGAGTTAAAGTCCTTCTAGGTTTTCGTCAGTGCAACTGTCTGTTTAAGTTCTGTCTCAGTTAGGAAATCCACAAAACCACAGGTTACTTTAGCATTCAAGACCAGCCCACAGAAAGCTACACCAACTTTGATAATAGTAGGTGTGGCTGGCTTTTAAGCTACCTCTATTATTCAGGAAAAGTAGAGTTGGCCAGTTGATTTAAGAATATGGGTGTTATGTTCTGTTTAATGTGTTCTTTCTTTGCTGCAGGTGAAAACATGCAGTACTTAATGAGTCTGGAGTTTCATTTGACAACATGATGTCTTGTATGAGTAAAACCAGATACAGCTTTTTGTATACAAATCTTTTTTTTTGTTAGAATAAAATATTATATAATAGAATATTATGCTGTATTCTGTGGTTTTTGCCCCTTCTCTGACAGGTGGTCACTAATTCTTGAGCTGAAAAAAGGTCAAACATATCCAGAGTCTTGAGAATATCTTCTGGTTTAGTGCATTTGAAGTATGTTTTTGTTGCTGCTGAGCTGTAATTGATGTACAAAGAATTTACAAGCCTACAATAAAATTCTATTGTTAAGAGTAATCCTCTTTATATAGCGAAGCATAATTACTTATTCTGGTGCTACTTCTAAGTTATTGTACATAATATGTAGTTAACAAAGATCACTGTGGAGGTTTTTTCCATTTAAAATGCAGCTGTAAATATATGCACTAATATATTTTTTTTAGTAAATACATAAGTAGAACTGCTCCTTCTTTACTGTTCTCCCTATGTGGTTAGAATTTTGACAGTTAGAAATGGCCTTCCCAAATCCAGAAGTCTCTGTCAGGGTGTGGCCAACTTGTCTCCTATGAAAATTTTCAGACTTGTACTGTTTCTCTAGAGATTTGTTGCTCAACAGCATTAACATTAGAGGAGGCCATCAAGCAGCTCCTTAGCTTACTCTTAGCTTTTTCTCAAGGGAACGCTCTTTGGAGGCTAAGCAATGGCATCCTTTTTGACTAGTATTATTGTGGTAATTTCACCTCTTTTATTTTAGCTGGAGACTTTTCTAGGTAAGGATTAAACCCAGACTTCTGACATGGTGTATTCATGAGTTTCTCTGTAACCCATCTAATAACCAAGATCTACGTCTGTAAAAGCTGACTTCTCAGCTAGCTTGTGGACTTAAATTTGCTTCTGAATCAGTTTCACAACAGTTTTCTGAAAGTTAGTGGTGACATACGAATACACATGCTGTATTAAGTAAGGAGAGGAGTCAGAAGTTATTTTTTTCACCAGTTTTCCTACCTCTGTACCTGGAGTGCAAGTGCCTCAGGTTCTGCTGAGGGTTATCACACTGAGATCACATCCAGATTTTTGGCAGTGGTCTTGTGATTATATTTTGTACTGGAAATTAGAGCATTCTTGACTGTTTCAGATAATCCATGTGCTATTGGATAAATTTACCAAATCTGTTCCACTTCTGTAAAAGAGAATGCACGCATTGTCTATGTTATAGTGTATGTTTTAAGAGATAGATAACCTTTCACCCTCTCACAGTGTTTTTTGAACGATGTAGTGTTGAGAGACTGCTCCCAGCTAAGGCTCAATTCCTGCTTGGATGAATGTTGGTCATAATCCAGCTCTACATAAACAAAAGACTTTAATTGGAGTAGAATTTTATTTTTTAATGAAATATATTCTCAGTTTCACTCTTTTAAGCTGTTCCTGGCCGTTATAGACACCTGAGGAATCAACTAGTATTCCAAGGAAATTCTGAAAGGACTTTTTTTTTTTTAATACGTGACTTTAGCAATGATTTTGCCAGAATTTTTCAGACTATAAGTGCAGTGATACTGGCTACTAATGTAATATTAGGAAGTGATAATCAAGGTGGATTCTACTTGGCTATTATGAGAGAAGTGGGACATAATAAGGTTGTCATCCCACCCACTTGTGGGACAGGAAACTGTCGAAAATCTGAGCTTTGGAGCAATTTTGCTTTCATGAGAGTATTTTGTGCCCTTAACACAGACTTGGGCATGGGATCTAAGCAGGTTCTTTAAGGAGGATAATGTAACAGCTGGCTTATGTGCTTTTGTGTTGAGTGACTTGGAGTGGAATTCTGCAATGCTGGACTTTCCCCAGCTAGATTTGCCAATTTTCTAGACTATATTTCCAGTGCTGGATCTTGTCAGCGTGGGCTTAGGTGCTGATGTCACTGCCTTTGGACACTCCTGTGTGAGAAGAGTCACTTTTGAGAACTTTAATGATGACAGGATGGGGAAAGATTCATAAAAAGAATAAACTCAAAGGGAGGGAGGGAAGACCTGGTAACATTTGTTACATAAACGTATTGCAGGATGCTGTGTGCAGCTTCTTTATCTGGAAGAAGAAAATTACACGTTTCTCACTGCACTGTTTCTAGTTTGATTAATTATTTCCCTCCTCTTACTTTTCAGTTAAAGATATAGAGAGAAGAAAAGAAACAAGTAAACCCAAAGTGAAGGATCCAGAAAAAACAAATGCGAGTAAACCAGCTCCAGAAGGTCAGATCATAACACGTATGACTTGTGTGATATTCTGCATATAATCAGCTTTTTTATTTAACTTGGCCATCATATAGATTTTCTTTAAGTCAGTGCTTTCAATCTTGTTCCCAGGGTTAAATTAAACAAAGGGGGAAAATCAGTATTTTCAGAAATATTGGAAAGTTACTACAACAGAGGCATCGCTTTTAGTTCTGTGTTCTGCTTTACTACTTTATACAGTAAGCACTAAATACCACTATGAATAGCATAAAAGCAGTCTTTGAACTCGCATTAAAAATCACATAGTCTGTACTTCCCTCTTGAGTGCAGTTTGAGTAGTGAAAGAATAGCCTGTGTATGTGTGTAATACATAATAATTTCATATCATCTTGTCTGCAGGACAGACTTGCAGTGGTAATTCCCACCCAAGGTCAAATTGGTGGTATTGTACTATTAGTTACATAACAACTTGGTAACTCTGTTTTAATGCAGGTCATAGATAGAAAAATATCTGAATTCATTTGAGGGATGAGGGGGTAAAGGTTCATTCTGTCTGGCTGCAAGGAGCCAGTCTTCTGGTGAAATGTGATATTGCTTGTCATGAGAAGTTCATCCTAGTATGGACAGTAAAATCTACTTCAAGCTTAATATATAGCTTCATTTCCTGTTTTTCTGAAATTCAAATAGCATCTTTATTAAGTAACCCCAACACTAGTTAGTCTCTTCAGTGCTTATTTATGATGCACAGAACAAGCACAGAAGAGAATAGCTTGATATGACCTTAAATAGTCTCTCTATGAATAACTTGGACAGTTTCAAGGATCCCATTTTTCCTCTCTTTTAGCTCTGTTTCCTACTAATGCACGTATTGAAGACTTCACCCAAAGCTCCTTGAACCCCATGCAGATTTTTCTGATTTCAGTGGGTTTTTCTTCCAACCATACATGCTTGCGTCATGTTGTTTTCATTAACACTATACAAATCTGTTTCCATACAGCATTTCTCAAAGTGAAGCACCCCTGATTTCATCACACTGGGTACATTAGGGAAAAATTTAGGTAGTATTTACAACACAAAAAAGCAAATTTTACCTGCTAGTGCATAATGGGGTAGCAAATAGGTGATCTTTTTCATGTCTGGAGGAAGACTGAGATGGAAGAAATGAGAGAATAAAAGAATGAAAATTTGATTTGTTTTATTAATGAAAGACAAGAAGATTTGTTTTATTAATAAAAGTTCAAGGTGGGAAAACTGAGCCTGTAATAGGAAAATGTTGATTTAATTCAGACAGAGAAAGGTGTCTGCCCAACTACAAGAGATGATTTATACTTTTTCTTGGAGTAAGGGCAAAATTACAGTTGGCAAGAGGTGAGAAGATCTGTGATCTCTCCTTTTTTTGCACTCCTTGTTTACTTGAAAAGTCTTTAGCTCCATTGCTTTCCTTCTCCTTGCACACTTTTTTACTCATTGAAACTTTTTTAGTTATATCAGAGCAGTTTATATCACAACAAAATACACTTTCATCTAGAACTTGTGAAATGTTATTACCTTCAGCTTGCTGTAGAGTTTTTACTAGAAAATGGGGCCATGTGCTTGAAAGAAAAGCAGAACCTACAAAATTCTTGATCAACAAAACTGACCAAGGAGAAAAAAAACGCTCCTAACTTTTATAAATTCTGATTTGGTTAGCTCTATTCCTGATCCAGCTGTATTTTAATGTAAAGTAATGGAATTTTGCCCGACTGTCTAGCTATAGCATATTTCTTCCCTTTACACAGTATAATGATTATTCAAAATGATGGAGGTTCCAACTGAATTACTTCAGTGGGAGTAGGATGAGAGTCCAAGCAAAAACGTTTTGCAGAAATAACAGCATCAGCAAAAAATGAGTAGCTGGGATAGAAGTGAATTCAAAACTGATACATCAAGGGTAATGATATCTAAACTTTCCTATTGGAATATACAAAGAACATTCCACCTCAAACTGAAACTGGATAAAAATAAAAACCAGGAAGACTTTGTAAAAAAAGAAGTAGATTAAAGAAATAAGAGCAAGATTTTATGGGAAAACCATAAAGAATAATTTGATCCTCTGCAGATGTCTGACAGGAAATTATTTAAGTATGACCAAATGAATTCAAGCTAACCATTAATTGGTTTCATAACAATTTAATATATGGCTAAATAGCAACCCTGATACATTCTGTGCTTGTGTTTTATCCTTGATCAACTTGGTAAGACCTTGGGAGTTATCAGTACAAAAGAATTCATTGGATAGTATAATGTCTTATCAGAAAGCAAGAGTGATCCTTGCCTGCAAAAAAATTGAAAGCAACTATTGTCCAGTTTGATATTGTCACTGGTTGTGGCTTCTGCACTTGTCTTGACTGAAAGAATAAGAAAAGCCTATTTCACCATTTCTGCAAGTCTTAAGAGTCAAGTTTTGATGTAAGGAGATACCTTCTGTGAACATCTACCCACTTCTTATGGGAAGTTGTTTATATTAGAAGATCCTAGAATGTCTTGGTAAGACATCGACTAATGACCTTTTCCTTCCTCCCTCCTGCATATGGAGAATTGTCTGGCAAAATTCTCCCATGTGACTATTAGGACAGATTTGGCATTTAATAGGCTAGATTATCCAAAATCAATGTTTTGGGACAAACCTATTGAAGCGTAATACATTTGTCAAAATATATGAAAAACCACGTGGACTCTGTCAATAATGCAAGGTCCAGTTCATGCATTTTGATACTCTTGTGATCTGCACATATCCTATTGATTTTCCCAAAAGGCATGAAAAAGCATATAATCATAGAAATTTATTGTTTATAAACACTTATCTAATATATTTTCTTCAAGGTCACATAATAAACCCCAAAAATTTCACTTTCAGTTTAAGCAGGACAAGGATCTCATCATAATCCTCCTACTCCTAGATACCAGCTCTTCACTAAAAAATACAAGTGAAAAAAAAATATATATAAATGATTCCAGATGGTTTTGAAGATTACCTTCTTTAATTTTCATCTCTGGTTTGGAGGACTGATTCTACAGTACTGTCCACTATTTGACTACCAACTGTTTGAGGCTCTAGGTAGTCCTGGGGTGTGTGGATTTATTCTCTCAACCTCCCGTATCTACCTTTTTCTTATGACTCAAAGTTAGCTTGTATTTGAGTTTCAATCTGTCATTATGGAGCTCTGTCAGTGGCTTGTGTGTCTTGCTAGTAATTTTTTTCAGTAGCTTCAGTAACCTAGATTAATTTTTTCTGTCTATTTTCCTGCCCGTTCAAGTAGTCTGAAAAGATTTACTCCTTTCTTTCCTGTTCTAAGTACCGTTCTCTTATCTCAAAAAAACCTCCAGTGTATATATCCAGTAATGTCCTTGTGCCAAATTTGTTTAAGTTTTTAAGTCTAGCTCTCATACATCAAATATCTAGTTTATGTTTCATTTCCAGAAACATCCTCTAGTTCTTCTGCACAACCATTTTCAAGTCTTGAAACTTCTTCAGAACCCATAAGATTTCAGCTTAGTGATTTATCACTGCTGTGCACACTCATATTAATAACATCAGAAGCCTTTTCTCTTTCTCTCTGTTGAGATAAAGTTCACAGACTGAATTTCTTTCAACATGCATTGACATTTGAGTACTTGTACCCTGGCACGTTTCCAGCTCCCTGACGTACAAAGCTCCTTTCTGTACGGTGACAGGGATTAATACATTCTGTAGCTTCTCAGATGTTTTACAGTTTCTCAAAGAGCTTCTATGGGTGATTCTCTAATCAAATCTCTTTTGGGAGAGGAGAATCACAGTGTTTTGATTATGTCCTTTGGCAAATATGCGACTATATCCTCTCTCTGCAGAGTATTTGTCTGCGTGTCTGATTTCAATAAAAACAACAAAACACTGAAGGCCAGTTTTATTTTCTTGCTTGCAGATTTTTTGGTGGGTTGTGTTTTGGTTTTTTTTCAGTTGAGAGGTGTGGTGGGTTAGCCTAGGTTAGCAGCCAACCTCCCACCTAGCTGCTTGCTCATTCCCCTCCCCAGTAGGACAGAGGAGTAAATGAGAACAGGAATGAAATAACTCATGGGCTGACATAAAGACAAGGAGACTGCTTACTGTGGTAGGCAAACAGTTGGCTGGGGGAAAAGTCACTTAATTTAAAAATTACAATATAATTTAAAAAAAATTGCTAATGCAGGCAGTGGGAAACAAAAGTCCCAAATATGAAAACAACAGCTTTCCTCCTTGCTTTCCCAGGCTCAACTTGAACTTTTTCCTCCCAGACTCCTCTCCTCCTTTCTTCTTATCACTGCAGGTTAAGCTCAGTCCAAGTCAGTTCAGAGTTGATTCAAGCAGTGCAAAAGGAGGAGGTTGAGGGGTTATGACTGGGGCATAGGGGTTTGTTTCTGCCGTTCCTTTCTTCTCACATCTTTCTACCTCTTCCCGTGTGGGTCCTCCACAAGATGCAGGGAATATCTACTCCACCATGGAGTACCTTCTCCTCCAATTTGGGATTTCTTTTGCTGTTTCTCACTTTTTTATTCCCCCTTCTTCCTGGCATTTTCTGCCTTTTCTTAAATAGTTTTTCCCAAAGAAACCATCAGCTGAGCACAGGTACAGGGCAGCCCCAACCTCTTCTCAAAAAGGCCAGCACTGCAGCCTTCCTGCTGCCAGACATGGGCACAGACATCCAACATAAGAGGTGCTCTATTAATGCTCTACTAAAGCATCTATGCAGTCTTAAACCTATCCTGTTCAGAAATCCCCTTATGCAAATCTCAAATCATGGTGATTTAGGACAGCATAGACCAGATTGCTGTTCTGAATAAAGCTTTTGCAGGGTGAGCTTCTGCAGACTGCAGACTATTAAAACGATGAGAAATAAGCTCCCATAAAAGACTGTGGTTTATGCATGATGCAATGTAACAGTTACTTTCTCATTTTAAAGTGCATATAATATAGTCATATAAAGTAAGTATGACTTGTTAAGGAGGTCAGAGATCTTCACTGCACAGCACGGGTCATGTTGATTATTTCAACCTTCCCAAAAGAAAATTGGATTTAATCCCTACAGCAAGTCTATTAGGGGAAGTTGTGTATCCATACATATCCAAAGTTATTCTGTTTTGCAGTGAGATAAATTTTGATTTTTTTCCCCCTTGACAATATATTTTATGTTACTGGCAATATTATTACTTACATTATTTCTACAGTGTTTTGAAGTAAATATTTCTGAATCTTTTTTTTCATATGTTTCCTTCTAGTGCTATGCACACTATCAGATAATGCAAAAGAAATATTGTTCCTCAAAATGACACACTATGCATCATGGGCTTACTATTATAATAACTCTTGCAGAGGTCAGATCAGTCTTTGGAAAGTTATAGAAATGAAAGATGTGCAGTTAACTTGAAAAATACACTGATTGGCATTCCTCTTCCAATACTGCTGTCACCTTTGATGCAAATAAGGTTTGACATTCAGTCTGTAGCTGTTGAATGGCACTATTTAAGCAGAGTAGGAAAAATCTGCAGAGAGGTATGTTATGCTATTCAGCAGGAGAAAAATTAACTAATTTATTAACTTATCTGTTTAGTTAGTGTCAGATGCTTTAGTAAGTATTACTAGATGGTGTGAAGTGAGTGTTATGAGGTATTTGACTAAACCACAGGAATGAATACCTTCTGAACTTCTGCTCTTTTGGCTGTGTTTGATAGTTTTACTCACTTTATCCTGGATGGTGTAACTGCAAATGTTGGTTTTAGTCATTACATTTTTTCTAGTTTTTTATTATTTCTAATTTTTTTTCACTGCACTGCTAGGCTCTGAAGCTCATTAGCTATGTCTTTAAGAAAACTGTGGTTGGCCTTACTGGTAGCGTTTCCCTAAACTTTCTGGAATGCACTACATTGCTGAGCAAGCAGAAGAAAAAGTTGGTAACTATGTTGTGTGGGTGATGTTCCATTCTTCATAAACCATCCTTATCTTCTCAGCCCTTGCACATTAATCTGCTTCTGCAATCTGAGGGTCAAAACAAAGTTTATTGAAAAGTACTTGTCTGTTCCACTATTGATATTTCTTTTTTTGTCTTATGTAAGGGATCACTGAACCCTGTAGCCCAGTAAATCATGGAAGGTTACCCCAGCTCCATGCCCTTAGATCCAACCAGTAGCAGGACTGAGCATATAGTTTTAGTGGGTCTAGGGTGATGGAGCAATAGGTCTTGGCCAAACAAGTTTAGCATTTCACTAAATAGTAGACTACTGCCTACATTTCTCTGAAAGGCATATGTATAATACATCATACAGAGACTTCGATATTTCACCTTTGTGGTGTCTGTAGTGGGTATGTTGGCTGCATTGCCCTGTATTGAAGCAGGATGCACATTTGCTGTAATTGAACTTCTTCACAGCTGGTGGCATGCACTCAGTGTAGGTTTTTATGTTACTTCAGGGCTGTTTTTTTCTTTTCATAACACAAATTTGAGTATTAAGCTTACCATCTTGACAAGGATTTTAGTAGTCTTTACCAAAAATTGCTTTCAGCACCATGTGACATGCAGTGACATGCAGTACATTGACCTGATTATGAAGAGCTCTGTGTGTGTGTGCAATATAATTGCTTGTTCTACAATTTTCTGATCAATTAAAGGTAACATGACCATAAAAATGTATCTATTGTCTGGGCTTCTTTATGGGGATGGCTTCAGATCCCCGTGCTTCCATTCTTTGAGGAATTTTGAGGAATGCTTTTAGAGATCTGCAGCATTCTGGGCTACCACAGAGCTTTAGCAAGGAAGGATATGGTCCAATCACCAGTCTGATTTCTCTGAAGCTGCTTAGCCCAGGAATAATTTCATAGATCTATTTTGGTTTCAGACTGTCACATTGGCTTTGGTCTTAGTTGGCTTTGTTCTGCCCAACCTTAGCCCAACCAGAGGATCCATGGTGCATCCTATCTCAGCTTTCACTACTGAAGGCAGCACCTTACCCTCTGATCTTTGCCAATAGGATTCTCACTGAAATGTGTCAGTCAGCCTGTGGTTTAACTGCTGGTTGGATCACCACCCTGATGTGTTGCTAAAAGATCTCTGCTCTCAACTGCACTTAGAACCTTCACAGCAGTCCTGTCTGCAGGCCCCCATCCATGTAAGGTGGGCAGAACATAGTGGGATTTTGATTTTTGTTTTGGGCAGTGACCATGTTTTAACTTGCGCTGTGTGAGTGATGGCTTTCCATTTTTCTTCTTTGTGACTCCTCATTGACATCTTCTTCTTTCTCAACTTCAGGGGATGGCAACATCTGTTTAAGCACAGGAGATAAAGTAGGCTTATCAGAATATACCATTGCTTTCTTTTACATGAATTTAGGATACCTCATCCAAGCCATGTTTGTTTCTTTGCTTCTTGGAAGGTAGAATTTGATGAGAAGCATCCACTGAGTTTCCAAGCTGGTCTATAAATCTGTGAGCCACCATGCAGAACCTCGTACATAATGAATTCCTTTTTAGGCACTGGATGACTTCTAGGAGTAGGACTCTGCTGCAAGGAAACTCTTGGGTAAACTCCCCTTTACTGTTCGGAAAGTTTAGCTTATCGTGCTTTGAGTGATCGATGCTTATTCCAGGAGTTTATCAGATGAATTTTTCTGGACAACATAGCTTTTGAATCCTTTTACTACTACTTGCAACTTGTATTTCCTTTTCCATTGACAATACTTTCCTGGACCTGGCCAGGATCCTTTGGTAATCTCCAGCTTCCTGACTTCCATGACTAGAAAACCTGATAGGAAGTATCAGCACTGACATGGATAGAATTCTTAAATACATTTCTGTTGTCATCGTTTTGGTATTTGCTTTGGAGAAAACCAAGGATTTAGAGATTGTTGCATTTACATATGCCATCTGGTCAAATTAAATAGCCATCATCTTGGAATCATAGAATCGCTAGGTTGGAAAAGACCTTTGAGATCATTGAGTTCAAGAGTGTTAAAATCATCTGAATAAGAGAGTAGTATGTTCTTGACAGAAAGTAAGCTTGAAACTGAAGACCCAAACATGGCTATGAAGACCGGAACTGGGAAAGGGTTCACTTTAAGTAGTGCATTTTGATCCCGATAGAAGGAATCCCTTGACTGAAGTGAGATCAAGAAAGAGAGAGGAACAGAGAGAGAAGTATGGATGGGAGTAGTTGATATTACTATAACAATGGTCTTATAATTTTGTAGCTGCGTTGTCCATTTTGGATATCTGTAAATTTGTGAATTATTTTATTTATTGACCTTAGCCTAGTTTGGGATTGAGTATTAAGATGGGGGTTGTTGGAAACCTTCAGTTTGTGTATGCCAGATGAACTCTTGCTTTGTTCAGGAAATAAAAAGCTTGGCATTAGGAATTATAGCCAGTGACCATTCTTATCCAGGGATTCCACTTATCTCCTGGTTCCTCCTTTCCTTAGGAGGAGCTGGGGTTTTTTTCCATCTATCAAGGATATTAATATCGTATAAATTGTTATAGTTGTTCATGGTCTCTCAGACATGGTTTCAGGCCAGGCAAAAGCTCTGGAGGTTATACAGATTATCTTTCTGTTATCTACAGCCTCCCTCCCTGAGCCTCCTTGAATGCATCTGCTTCATTGAAAATTAGACACAGTGTTGACATAGATACCTAGAGAATCTGTAGCTTTGATTTAAAAAAAAACAACAAACAAAAGAACCCAAAAAAACTTTATTAGCTCTCGTTCTGCTCTCTTGGAGTAGAAAAAGATTTAGCCTTTCTTGGACCTAAATGTAGGTTTCAGTTTTGTCATGAAGTGATCCAGTTCCAAATATCAGAACTTACTCAGGTTCATAACCCATGAATTATGTTTGTCCCCATATCACAATAAATATGTAAATAGTGCTTGGTAAGTCTGAACCATTTTCAACTGAAAAACCTTCTATTTGGGCTTTTTAAATTTTTTTTTGGCTGGTAGCTTTCCCTAAGGCGCTGACCTTTTTCTGTGCACTCTATTCTTAGTTGGAGACTGCTATTCACATTCTTGAATGACTGGTTAATAGAAACTCAGCTGAATGAATGGTCTTTCATTTGCTTCAGACGGCTTTTCATCTCTTCAAGTCATTAGCTCCTGAGCACCCATCCAATCCACAGTGTGCTGGCATGGCTTGATTCTGCTGGCAGCAGGAGACTGTTATCCTAAGTCAGATTCAGAGTCTATGTTGAGACTTTTCATTATTGAAATAGTTACATTAGTTACATTACTCCTTGAGGACACACTCCTTAAAAGTTCTTCATCATCTGACAGCATAAATTCTTGCAATTTGAAGTCTGTAGGCTTGCTCATAACTATGCATATTCTAGTCATCTATCTTAGTGTCAACTATTGTGAGTGATACTTACCTTTGATATAAGGCACTACCTACCCATTGAAACTGAAGCTACATAGGAACAAGTTGATATTCTGGGCAGTTTTAAAAATTTGTATGACAATCTTGGAGTGAGAACAAAAAGTAGATTTAGGGAGGTGGTAGAAGATAGATACATTAATAAACACTGAAGTGCAAGACCAAGAGTCTTGTTAGAAATCTATGGTCATAAAGGATTGATGCATTCGTCAGCAAACTCATCAGCATGGATTTGCATTCCTGTTTTATTGAATACCCTGATGAACAAGCTGCATTGCTTTGTACTCTGGACAGCAAAATCAGAGATTGAGTTTAATATTTTGATATTTTTCATGGACTGTGATCCCTGAGATGGCCTTGTCTTGATGGAGCTAGAAGGTTCTTAATCTTTTGATTTTCAGCTGTCTGCTGTACAAGTTCCCTTTCAAGGCTGCTTCTAACAGTTTGAGGATGGGGAAGCTTTGTTTCACAGTCTGTTTCTTTAGTCTGCTATTAACAGTGTTGATCAACATAAAGCAGGATCTTTTAGTGAGGAGAGATGATTTCAGGGTCATTTTCACCCTCACTGTGCAATTTCAGGGTCTCCACGTTTCTGCTGGACATATTGATGCAGGGCAAGCTGATTCTAGGCTGTCTCATGGTCAGCATCGTTTTGCCTAATGCCCTGTGTGCTGAGTATGCTGTGGTGTTAAAAGTGAGCAATGCCCCTTGGTTAAAAAGCTGCTGGTAGCTGAAACAGAGCTAACTTACCTAGCTGAGTGCTCCCTGTTTTCCACCTCAGAGGTGTTCTCACCTGCCTTGCCTGTCTGGTTAGCTGTACTGATTGTAGTGGTCTATCTATTTATAATGAAGGACCTGTTTACTTATCTGACTTCTGTGTTATATCTGGCTTGTGAAGTGTTTGGTTCTTTATTGCTCAGGAAGTGGAACCATGGTTTTCTTGTGCTAGATTCTCATGGAATCATCAAAGAAGCTTCTTTGGAGCACCAGCATGATGCTTGAGCATGCTGAGTTTCCTTGTATGCAGGAGAGTTGCCAGCATTAGGGCTGCATGCTGATGCAGCAGCTCTTGCAGAAGTAGATGTCAGTCTCAGCAGAGTCGTTGCTTGCGTTTGGTTTGTTTATTTGGTTAAAATTATGTGGTAAAATTTTTGGTCTTTTGAACTGATATTTCTAGGAAGTATGGTCAAATTAAAAAGACCGTGAATTATTACCATAGGGATGGTAGCTCCTTCAAAAAGACTGAATTGGCTGTGACCTGTGAAATACCACTTGTGTCTTACTTCTTGTCTCTCTACCCCATATCTAATACCTCCTTTCCCTACCCTCAAGACTTTTCAAACTTAACATCCAGATTTAGCTCATTACCTTGGGGCTGGGAGGTGGTGTCAAACTGTGGCAGATGGTGAAGCTCTTCTGGCAGAAACATGTTCAGTAGGAATTTTTGATCTTTCAGTAGTAGTAATAAAGCATCAGTTCTAAGAAATAATATTGTATCTATTAGAAGTTGGTTGAGATACTTTTATGATTTTGATGGGGTAGTTAAGTTTAGCTATGCCGTAAAAAAAGAAAATTATATCTAGAAGCTTGTGTTTTGTCCCAACAGAGTCAGAGGTCCTTTGCCAGGCTTGCAACTGTTAGTATATTATTAGCCTGGGCATAGAAACAGATGGTGGGAGGGAAACCCTGAGACTGATCTAACAGAATGTAATTATGCAACAATTATTATTTATTGAAAAAAAATTAGTTCTGCTTTTTAGCACTTTTCAGGCATTAGGGCAGTTCAAGTATAAGTGTGTGTATTGAAGTACACTGTTTTAATTAAGGGCCAGCATTTTCAGTGTGGTTATAGCTATTGCAAATTGTTAAGTAAATACCAGGTGTCTGAACATAGTCTGTACCTTGGGACAGGCCTTTCCTTTGGTTTTCTCTGCTCCTGCAACAGTTGTATACTTTGGATATCAGCCAGTAATTTGTCTAGGTTAATTAAAATAATTGTCTTTTCTTCAGTGTAAACTTTAATTTCACTCTTATAAACTTAGAATTTGCCACTGTTTCTGGAGGCTCTTTTAGAAAAACATCATATGGAATGTAATCATTGGGGTCCTGTTACTTCCTATGCAAAACTTTCCTGCAAAACCAGATAAGCTTTGTTCTTGTATGAGTGCAAATTAAAGATTAAAAAAAATGCCTTCCTTTGTAAAGTGAAATTGTAAAGACAATCCCTGTACTAAACTCTTTAGGCTAAGTTTCTGCTTTAGATTTTTGGTTTCCTTTTTTAAAAATGCAGCTGGATTTTGATAGAAGACTTGTTATTTTGTTTAAAGCTTTTGAAACACTGTGAAGAAAAGTAGTTATAAGTGACATTGAATGGAAGAAAATATTCGGTGAATTATTTTGAGATTTATTATTAGTCCTTCTATAGTTTAAAAATTTCTTCAACTATACACCATATATGATATAATATAATATAATTGATGTGCCCAGAGGTGTTGTTCATCTGTGTAGCTGGATGATATTGTAAGTACAAGATCAAAGAAGCAATAAGTGAATGGAAGAAACTGGAATCTCTGACAGAAAGAAATGCTGCAGACTTGAAGACATCAGTGTAATCTGCCTGAGGGGAAAAATATGCAACACAGCTATTTAGTAATTTGTTTATGGTCAGGAATAATTACTTTAGTGGATAAGAGGATTTTGGAAGTCTGAACTAGAGGAAAAGCAACCAAAGGCTACCATAAGTGCTCAAATAGGAAAAGAGATCTCTGGTGTGTTTACTGCCACTTTGCCCACTGATCAGCTCTTCAATACAGAGCAGTGGCACAGGCTTCAGGGATTCTACTTTTAAATACTCATTGAGACAAAGCCAAATAACCACAAAACGAATCCTCTTAAGAAGACTTTTGTTTTGGTGTTTGTCTGGTTTTGCTTAGTAGTATAGCACATATTTTAAGATACTGAGAATTAAATTTCTAGAAACTAATAATGGTGATCCTGTTGCTAGGGCTCTTTGTATTGGGTGGCTAACTAGCCGCTACCTGGCTCTGGGAGCAATGGTCATGGACAGGGTGGTTCAGATGATTTTTGTGATCCCTCTTGTGAGGGCAAAGGGCCTTAGGAGGGTTGGGCAAATCCTGTAAGTCAACAACTAGTTTTGCTCCTGCTGTCAGCAATGGGGTTTAGGTTTCTGTGACAGTGAGATCCTCTCTGAGTCTCAGTAGATACTTGGAAGAGATATGGTCTGACTAAGTGGGGAAAAATCATTTTTGCTAACAGGCTCGTCAAACTGGTGAAAAGAGCTTTAAAATAGGAACGATGTGGGAGGGAGGTGAAAACCTATGCTTGCGTGGACTGGGGTGATAAGAAAGAGTGTTCCATCAGCAGGTTTGCAGATGATGCAAAACTGAGAGGAATGCTTGATACACCAGAAAGTTGTGCTGCCATTCAGAGTATCCTCTGCAGGCTGGAAAAATGGGCTGATGGACATCATGCAGTTCAACAAAGAAGTGCAGAATCCTGTCCCTAGGGAGGAATAATGCCAGGAACCAGGACATGCTCATGGCTGACTGACTGGAAAGCAGCTTTGCAGGAAAAGCCCTGGGAGTCTTGGTGGAAAAGTTGACTGTGAGACAACAGTGCACTCTTGCAGCAAAGGCTAGCAGTTTCTTGGCCACTAGCCTTGGCTTTCTTTCTTCTTAAGAAGAAAGTTGTCAACAGGTTGAGGGAAGTGACCAATCTCCTCTTTCAACCCTAATGATGCCACATGTATAGTTCTGTTTCTAGTGCTGGGCTGGGTCCCTAGCAGAAGAAAGACATGAACTTACTTGTTTGAGTCCAGTGAAGCCTATCAAGATGATTAAGAACTTGGAGCATCTTTCATAAGAACAGAGTCTAAGAGAGTTGGACTGTTCAGCATGGAGGACAGCAGGTTTAAGCTGTATTTTTCCAATGTATACAAAAACTTTTTCTTTTTTTTTTTAACTGTGAGGATGGTCAAACTCTGGAGCAGGTTACTCGTGTTCTGGAGTCTCCATCCTTGGACACTAACCTGACTGGACATGGTCCAGAGCAATCTGCTGTAGTGACCCCTGTTTCAAGCAGAGCAGTTTGACTGGACAGTCTCAAGATGTCCCTTTGTGATTCACCTACCCTGTGATTCTCAGAGTCAGACTTTTCAGAACAGAGTTTTAACTCAAATATCTCTGTTAATTAGACAATACATGAATTGTTACCTTGAAGAGGGCATGAATTTAATCCCGAGCTTTGGTGGATTGACACGACATCCAAAATCACATGCTTCTGAACACCACTGCATATTCATACTTAAACAAGTATATGCATTGGTTACATTATGATAATATAATTTTAAGGAATGCATGAAATGCATTGACTTGATTTGAAATTATTTTGCACTGTTGCTGTACTGCACCATCTTTTTTTTTTTTTCTGGACACACTGGACACAACATCATATGTGCCTAGGGCTATAATGCTGGGCTGTAATGTGACAGTGTTTTAGAAGTTTGCTTCAAGTAATTTTTAATTAGTTCTTATTAATAACTTTCATAGATGTGTAGCTTGTTCTCTCAGGAAGTCTCTTTTCTCTTACTTTACTGATTGAGTTACAGCTGTAACTTAGTGACAAGCTTGGGCATGGACCAACTCTTTATTATGATTTAGAGGGATTTACAGGTACAGTTTAATTAGTGTTGAGGACTTCTGCCAATTTTGTTTGCAGCCCCCTGATTAACTGCCTTCTAGGCAGCCAGAGAAAACTGTCTCAGGGATTTCATAACCCACTAAAGCAAAGGAAAAAAATTACTCTTGTAAATCTTAGTGTGTTTGTTACATAGGAATGGTGGATAAATATGACCATTTTAATAAAAAATGATAGTACTCTGCCTTGAAAAGTCATTTAAAATTTGAGACAGCTGTTTCATTTAAAACATTCGTGTAGTCTAATGCAGAACTGGGAGCAAAGAGAAGTAGAGAATTATCACTGTAATCTGCAGGAAAATTTCTTAGGTTTCATGTACTTTAGAGAAGGGCTGGAGACCATCTTCATCGTAAATCATCATTGCTAAATGGACACACTATCTGGCCATGTTAAACTTCAGTTTCAGGCAAGATTTCAGCAGTATGCTTTGTTCTGTGTTGACATGTTGCCTGTTGGAAAAGAAATTAAAATAAATGTTTTGAATTCTCAGTTTAAATGCAAGGGGACTTTTAAAACATGTTTTTCTAACTAGGTACACATACCAAGAGTGTAGTATTGCTGCAGCCATCGTGTGCTTTGGTGCTATCAGTTGGCAATGGTTTGCCAGAAAATATTAACACTTTCTTTCATAGTTACCTTTTGTATTTATTCTGTCTCCCAAATAAATTAAAAAGTAAGATATAGGAAGAAAGTTTTAACAGTTTTTCTTAGCTAGTGATTGCTTACTGCAGAAGTACAGCTATCATTGTGTAAGGAAAGGTGCATAGAAAGTGGCTGTATGCTTTCTTCTCTCACACTTGAGAATTATCACTGGCATATGTAGCAAATAAAGGTGTTTTTATCAGCTAATGCTTGGATTAGTTTTATGGCTTTAAATTCAAAAGGCATGTTTCAAATAGCATTTATTTATTTCTGTGTACTTTCTGAAAGAAATGAAATATTGTTATGCGAGTGTTAAACTACAACACTCACAGTCAAATACGACATGATTAGAAACAATAAATTCCGTAAATCTTAATATTCCAACTCCCCAAAATACCAAACTGGTAGGCCTGCCAGTTGGGAAAGATTAGTTTCCTGGAATAGAGCAAGGTGCATGGGAAAGGTCTGGCTGCTTTATTTATTTTGTGGGTTTTTCTCCTAGGGAATAGGGACAAACTTCTAACCTCACTGGGCTGCTCTTTCAACCAAATGATGTTCCAGCATTTGAGTCCTTCAAATTCAAGCTGTGGTTGGATCTAGTTCAAAGGAAAGCAGTTACGTTGCATGCATTTGTCTGGTCCGTAGCCTGACATATGGGATGTGTTAAACTGAGGTCTAAGTGCAACGATGATATCACCAGCACAGTGCAATAATATCAATGTCAGAAGTGTGGACTCGTGAGCTGATGATTTTTGGAGTTGAACATTGCTGCGTGTCCTTGTGATTTTTTTAACCTTATTTTTTTAAAAGAAGTGACATTTTAGTGATGTAGCTTCACATTGCCCGTGTCCTCAGCAGTGCTTCTGCTTAGCTGTGGTGCTATCAGTCACTGTGGAGGACTGGTTTTTTTCTGTCACTCATATTTTATTCACAAGGTATTTTTTACTCTCTTCTGTAAAAGGCTTCTTGCTTTTGTGCTTTGCTAACCCATGAACGAATCTTCCATTCATACTCCATCATTACTGACCTCTGCTTGAACTTTCTTCCTCTACTTCCACATATATTATTTGACTTTTCCACTGTGACAGGAACTAAGTAAGGAAACGACATATTGCAGACGCAGAAAGAATTATAATCTTAACAGCTTCTAGCAGAACTGTGTGTTTTGGCTCTTGAAAATGGGAACAGGCTTTCATACCAAGGGGAGGCAAAATATCAAATGTATTTCTGCAAAATGTATCATAACGGCATGCAAAATGAACTGGTTCTTCTGAAGCGTTGAGTCCTCCCATGTGGCAGTGCCTGAATTTGCTGCTTCTCCCTTTGCCTTTCAAAGCACTTTCAAAGAGTAGCAGGATTAACTCCAAGAGTCATACAGCTACTACTCTAGTCTAAAAATCACAGTTTTGTATTTGTGTTTAAGTCAGGCTTGTAGGTTTTCTGGCCAGACTTTTGTTTTTTAACATGGTTCCCTTGCTCACTGAATGTATCTGTGAAAGAACAAGTTGAAAATGGAGAGAGGTAGTCAGTGTTTACAGAAGCTTGCAGACCCTGCTTTGTTCTGTGTATCCCCTGTACTGCCAGAGCCCCTTCAAGTTCTCACACTATACTCTGTTTCTTTCAACAGAACATCTTAAAGGTCAAGTGTTTCAGGCTCCAGTAGCTCTCTCTCTGTCCCAGAAAGTTCTAGCTGGATCCTTTTACCAGCATTGCCATTGTTGCCTTCACTCTCAGCCAAATTCTGACGTTGGTCTTGATTGTTTCATAGTACTCATCCACTGTAATTGCAAGGAAATGCATCACCTTTACTGTCTGGGTCTTGAGAGATCAAAGGCAGGAAACTTCATTTAGTAAAATTCTTTCATTTACTAAAATTCCTTCATTTGTGCAAAGTTCCTTCAATGTTCGTTATTCTTTGCAAAGAAACCAAAATTCTTGATGATCATGTGACTATTGGTGATACTCAAGCAGGTTTTGTGCAAATTTATTTTCCTAATACATTGCTGATAGCCCTTAGTTGTATGCTGGTATCTTTGGAGGTGAAATTTTGAGCCTATGCCTTCATTTGTAACATGCAAAAATAAGAAGACAAGCCCTTTCCTCCAAGCTCCTGGCAAAGTGGCAAATTCCTTTTGCCAAATAACTCTTGGAAGATTGTAAATTTGTTATAGAAAGGCCATTATTTCTTTTATTTTCTCCCCAAGAGACTTCTTCACCCATTGTAGGTGAACTGCAGGCCGTCACTGGTGTAAAATACATGACCTCTTTTTCTGACCTTAGGATGTTTGAAATTCTGTCATTCTCTCTAACTTAAAAATCACACACTCTGTTATTGCTTGTGAAATGCAATACTTGAAGTAGAACAGTACATCTATATAACACTAAGAAACACTACACAAGTATAGGTAACTGATATCCTCCCAAATGTCCTGCTCTTGAAACTTGTGTTGTATAACTTAGAGGAAAGTGGTACCTTCTCTCTCACTACTGTTTTCTTGATAATTGAATGAAAGGAAAATATGCACAAACTGATCATGGTATTGAAACTTGTAGTAGGCTAAAGCACTGAGTTTTGGAAGCCTTTTAATGTGGAATTATATGCTATCACCCGCATTTAAGAAATGCTTTTTAGAAAATTGTCTATTAAAATTATGTTTAGGTATTTCGTATGTTCAAAATTATTCTCAAACCCTACAGGAATTCATGACCATGTATGGTTGTATGGAAAGATAATTGAAAAAGGTATTTACTAGAACTAGTAATGGAAACTGGCTAATCTCAGTGGGATGCATAAATTATTTGCTACACGCTGTCTTTTAGACTAACTTTATGAACTAGGATAATGTGGGGTTTGTATTCCTATCAGGTTTTAAAGATTTCTATATAGCATGTTATTCTGTTTAATATCTCACTGTTGTTTATTCCATTTTAGGGAAGTTTCTACAATTCTATTAAATACCACAAGGAGAAAGCATAAGCAAATAGTGGGTGTGCAGAAGTAACAATACCTAAATGTTTTATGCAGAAAAGATTCAACAAGTATCTCCTATCTACGAAGAGCGAATCAAATTTTCACATTCTGTGACATTGCAGTGCAATCTTGGATTAAACCACACATGCTACTTTTTAACAAAGAAATAATTGAATGATTCTATTTGCATTGATCTGATGATGTGGAAATAAAATATTGAAAGGAATGCCATTATTGTTTTCTTTGTTCTTTGGGTGTTGCTTCACTAAATGGATTTACTAAAATGAATAAAAAGTTTTATTAATGAAGATATCACTACAGAATAAGAGAAATATTATAGGCAAAGCTTGCTGATATGAAATGAGTAATACCTAGGGTACTAACTGGGTTTCATACGAATGTTAGATTTTAGAAGTAGACAGGGAAATACAGCCATACAAATCCTGTTATCCTCATTGAGCTATATGATTAATCTGCTGGGATCATACTGGAAAGGTACATCTGTGCTACAGTACAGCTGCTTGGATGTGTATCAGGGGTCCGGTTCCATCATTCCTACTGGTGTTGAGTAGTGTTTTACTCTGCTAATAGTTCTTTAGAAGCTTAACAAGCTCATTATGGCCAGTGTGAGAATGGCACAATTGAAATGTGTGTTGATGGAAGAAAAATAATGCAAGAAATGCAGGCTGATTAACAGGAAGTTTATTTGGCAAAGATATTTAAAACATGAATTTTGCCATGACGAGTAAGTTCCTATTAAATCACCAGATTCCAGTCCTGCTGGAATCAAGGGGCGTTTTCCTGTTGACTTCAGTAATACAAGGATTTGGACCCCCTTTGCATTTATCTTCCAATTTAAGATAATTTTTCTGATGATTACTTGATGTTCCTCAGTGTTTATACATTAAAACATGTTGCCAATTCAAATAACGTTGTCTTGTACTGTAAAAACTAAAATAAAATATTTGTTTTGGCATCTTTGTAAGTGGAATTTTTGTCATGTGTTTAGAACTCATTCTACACTGCTAGCTGCACGTAGGAAATGTTCCCTGCTCTTCCAAAAACATTTTTAGTACACGTTTAAGACATTAACTGTAACTTTATGATTTGAGTTTCTTGCTCAATGGATTTACACTATCGTATGAATCTAACTTTTAATTATTATCAATTGTTTGAAGTCCCTCTGCACATCAGATGATTTTTACCTGTGAGACTATCATTTTGTCTTTAATGAAAAGTTTGTATTTAATAATATGATGTTAAAGTTTTAACAATTTTTTACTAACTGTGTGTGGTTTATTCCCTCTATAACAGGAGAGCCACTTGTGAACTAATGAAAGCACCTTTTCAATTATTTCTTACTCTATTACTTTTATTTTCTGAGCATGTCTGCTCAAGATCAGTTTATATCTAGCAATGAACTTGGTAATCCCTGTTAGTACCACTTAAGATGCTGGTATTCTTTGTAAACTAATTTATGCGGTAGAACCTGAAAAAATGATGTTAAAATTTGGATTGCAAATCAGTAATCTGCAGAGTTTTTTTACTCTGTTCAGGGACATGATTTTAATCCCTAAATTGTTTGTGGTGCATGATATCTTTTCTACTAACAAGCCTTGCTTTGACTTTCTTAGTTCCATCTCTAGTCTACAGACAATCTGGTAGGGAGTTTGCTATTTTTATATATCAGACTGAAGCTCTTGTACCTGTGTAACATCACTCATTCATTTTTCCTACATACAATATGAATCCACTGTTTCAGCAAGCTTACTTCTTGAGTAATTCAGCCATTTCTGTGGCAATTCTGTCTCTGATTGTGGAAAGATTTTCCTTTGTTTTATTTCCCTTTACTGTCATTTTCTCAAACTGAATGTAGCTCTTTTGTTTAATTTTCTCATTTTCTTGAGAATCTGTACCACTGAAACCCTTCTTGCTGGCTAATCTTGCATGTTGTGTCTAATCTCTACTCCCATTTCCTCTGATTTTCCTGTTGGGAAGGTAAACCTTAGAGACTATTGATGTGCATCTCTGCTAACTCTCAGCAGGACTTTTCTGTTCCTTTTTAAATGCTCTTTTATTTTTGTGTGTATTTCCATACATCTATAAGAATATATCTTCATGCAGAGGTGAATTTGAATCTGAGATCTTGGCATTTTACCTTTACTGTATTGAGTGCCTCCTGGTTAGGTTTAATACAGCATTTTCAGTTGACCCTCGATTTTACTCTCTTCTCCCATGGTGAGATTCACTTCTAGCTTTAGAAGTCTACAATGACAACTAAAGAAAGTTGTCTATAGATTTGCCAAGACGTATAGAAGCACATTTTTCTGTGTTGACCATAAAAGGGTCTTTAACAGTTTTGTCTGTCTGCATCTCTAGGTAGCTCTCTGCATTGTCTACATTTAAGGTTAAGTGTCATGAAATGTAAATTTTTGAGAATGAAAATGAACTGCTGGTTTAATTGTGTTATACAACATTTAAGTTTTCTTTTTGACTTATTGTATTTGTAGAAGCAGCATTTCTTTTTCATGAGTCTTGTAACAGTGATCTTTAACATATTAGTGAAAGAACTGAAGTAGACAATGTAGAGATGGGCCAGATAGTCCTTTTACTGAAGTTACAACAAATATGTTTAGTGATTTTTCTTAGTTCTAACTTTGGTCATGGAAGAAAGGTTTCATTATTAAGCTAAGTGGGAGGAGGAAGACATATATTTGAATTATAATTTTATTGTTGAATTAACAATGTTGTTTTAATTTCAATGATTTACAGGAAGCCTGTTTACCTGTAAAACCCCAGCAATTGCAGATATTGTGATACTGGTAGATGGTTCTTGGAGTATTGGCAGATTCAATTTCAGGCTTGTTCGACTCTTCCTGGAAAATCTGGTTTCTGCTTTCAATGTGGGATCTGAAAAAACAAGAGTAGGTAAGATGCCGTATTTTTTTCTTAATTTTTGTATTGATATAAAAATTTCAGTACTTCAGCATGGTTCACTGCTAGTGCTATTTACTTGTGCAAGATTCATCCTCACCTAGAACTAGTATTTCTGTGATAAGAATAATGCTTCTGAAATATATGTAGTACTTCCTCACAGTTCACTGTGATACTCAGCTTAAGTAAACTCTGATGCAATGTCAGCAGAAAAGAAAAAAAACAGTGGAAACAACCTTACTGACTTCAATCAGCAGTAGGTCAAACACTTGCAGTTTAATTTTCAGAAGAAGACTATGACAATGGATGGCTTTTCTCATGATTTAAACTACCTTGAATGTTATAGTTTTATTCTGCTACTTATAGTCTGTTCAAAAGCATATTACATATGCATTAAATAAAATCAGTATTTAAAAAAAATCTTGGAATCTTACTAAACTCTGAAAAAGTTGTGTATTCCTTCTCATTTACTTTCCTTAGCACTTGAAAGAAAGACTTAGAGGCAACTTATCATACTTTCAAAGAACAACCTTACATTATTTCTTTTGCCATCAAGCAATGTGGATTTTCTAGTATGGCAGTAAAGTTACTTGTGGTAAACTTGCTGCAGTAAGCTGTTAGTAACTGAGTACATAAAATGTAGAAACTTGGAAAAAAATACTTTATTGTCTAATGGATTACCTTAATTTCTTAGGTCTTGCACAATACAGTGGTGATCCCCGAATTGAGTGGCATTTGAATGCCTATGGCACAAAAGATGCTGTTTTGGATGCAGTCCGTAATCTACCATATAAGGGAGGGAATACATTAACAGGTACAGTGCATGTTTCAGGTTGTTCCTTTTATTACAGGCAGTAATGACTTTTCACATGATCAACTGGAGCTTTTAGATTTGCATTGACCTCTTAGTAGTTAGAACACTGAAGCCCCAGAAGACACTTAGTGATGGATAAATGAAGGATGCCTGTCAACCTGGGAGAAGTACAGTCTCCAAATACAACTCCAGTGTTATCAAAGCAGTAGCTAGTAATATTGACTGTCTTGCCTGGACAATGTTATATCCAAAGACTCAGACAAGGCTTTAAGTAAATTGAACCCTTGCCTTTTTTTTTCCCCCTTTAAAATCAGATTTTCTCTAAGCTTTATTTAAGCTTTTTTTTCAGCTTGCAGAGTGGAAAGGACAAATAAACAAGAAAACAAGGTAAAGTAAGATTATATCACATGTGGGCATTTACTAAGCTCTCCAGAGCAGGTGCTTTCTTATAAGCAATGTACATACAAGGAGAGGGGACTTCCTAGTCTAACTATGGAGAGTAAGAAAGAAGAGATGATAAGTTCAATCTACTTTGTGAATATCAGTTTAGGTTTCCAAGGGCAGTTTAAAATACACTGACTGATCAAAAGCCTGCTAAAGATGAATGTCACCTTCTCTGTTTAGGTTGCTTATTGGAATTAACCTTTCAGTAAATAAATCCTTCTGTTATATTTATTCTTCATTAAAAAGCTTCTCATGTTTTTTTTTAATTCAGTGCAAAGACAAATGCTTGGATACTAGTGAAATTAATGAGCACTTTCCCCTTTTAAAGTCCTTTAAAATGTTTCCTCTTTTAGGTCTTGCCTTAACTTACATTTTGGAAAACAGCTTCAGGCCTGAAGCAGGTGCAAGACCTGGAGTATCTAAAATTGGTATACTGATCACTGATGGGAAGTCCCAAGATGATGTTATCCCTCCTGCTAAAAACCTACGAGATGCTGGCATTGAGCTGTTTGCTATTGGTGTGTATTCTGCCATATCCATGTACTGTGTCCCATTACACTCCAATATATTTGTATCTATTGCCCTCTTTATTAAGGAAATTTTCTTTTCTGTCTCTATTCAGGAAGTATCATCGTTAATTTAAATCTTTAATATGGCCTCCAATCCATTGTCCTATAACTGGAATTTAACAGTGTACATGGATGTTATATTACCAGGAGATAGCAGAAAAAATTCTAATTACACTGGAAGAAATTAACATCTTAAAGTAACATTTTAATGACAGAGCAGTCTGTAGTTGGTCATTAAAACAAATAGAAAGAACTGGATTTTAGTAATCTTTTATCAGTCCCTGTGCATACAAGATTTTTTCTTTTTTGTTGCAAATATTTTCTTTGTTTTTCTTTCCAATGCAAGGTGTAAAGAATGCAGATATAAATGAACTCAAAGAAATTGCCTCTGAACCTGACAGCACACACGTCTACAATGTTGCTGACTTTAACTTCATGCATACCATTGTTGAAGGTCTTACCAGAACAGTGTGCTCACGAGTTGAGGAACAGGAAAAGGAAATCAAAGGTGAGTCATAAAGAAGTTCTAATAGAACCTAATATGAATTTTGAGCTACAAATCCTATGCCAAATACCTGCAGTTCTAAGCTCGTTTCTGGCGCTTGACTCCTGCTATGTATTCTTTTGCTCACAAAGTGAGGTTATCTTCCTAGGTATGTTTTAGTCTTCTTTGGTATCTTTCTTCTGCTCTCTGTCTTTGATAGTGCTAAGTACGGTGTTTAGTAGTACCAAGAGTACAAAAATATACATTTATTCTGCTTCAGCTATTTCCAAGTAGTGGGTAAGGAAAAAAAAATTGTAATACACTGGTTTGGGGATGAATTACTTTAACACCTGCACATGGAACTGTTACATCTGTCTGTGATTTCAATCTCATAACTTACTGGTTTTATCGTCTCTTACATTTTCAAATTTTCAATAATTTTTTTTTTTTCTTTTCTGAGCAAAAGGAACAGCTGTGAAAAAAATGTTGGAATTTGTCAGAGAAAGAGTTCTACCTGGAGAAATTATTTCTAAGAGGCTTCAGTGAATTTAATTTGTATTTCTTGGTTTGTGGTTCTGTAATATCAGAGAAATGTTGAGTGATTTTTTGATAAGCTTGTAACATACATCAGCAAAGAATGTTGTCTTCACACATATTTCTACCTGTGCAGTGAAAATTTATTAGTAAAGCTTTGTTCCATTTTTTTGCAACTTTATTCACCTAGAAACTGGAAGAAATACAAAAACATCAGCTGTGTCTTGTGGGGAGAGTAAGTAGTCAATTGGGAAAGTGAAAGGGAGAGGATGGAAAAACTGTAGACATGAGATATCTTTGTGGAAAGGTATGATTGCCAGAGACAATGACCATTCATACGTCTCTTCAGTCTGCTGACAGGCAGCATATCAGTTTCCAACCTGCAGAGAAACACAGGAGATCACAGCTGTAGACGCACTTGATGTTTTTTGTGACTGGAAGGAAGACANGACAGGGAAGGATTGGGTTTTTTAATTTTTTGTCTCTTTCATATAAAGGCTTACAAAAGACTAGGAGACCAGGGAAGCTTAGTCCCAGTGAAAACTCCATATGCAGTACTCGTCCTTACTATCAGTTCTTTGTTTCCATTGAAAATTACTTAAATAAATGTGCAGTAGCCAATTATTTGATTTTGTGATGAGGAGTGATCTTTGGAGACAACAAGCCAAATAATTATTTTGCAGAACAGAATAAAAAGTTTGTATTGTCTCTAACCTAGGAACAGTTGCTGCTTCACTTGGAGCTCCTTCAGATTTGGTCACATCTGAGGTAACAGCTAGAGGATTCCGGGTTAGCTGGACACATGCACCAGGCAAAGTGGAAAAATACAGGGTTGTGTACTATCCTACTCGAGGAGGACAACCAGAAGAGGTAAGAGGAAAAGCTTCCCAAAATTTTTTTAACACAATAACAAGAGCAAACCAGACAGAAAATCCATGATCTTTTAAAAAATCTACCCCGAAATTCACTATGTGGGCTCCGAAGCCCACTACATCAAGGAGATATGGTCACATTGAATGGTGGGGAGTGTTAGGTAGTAACCAGGCTACTGTGATGTAATTTAAAGGAAATGTGCTATATCAATGAGCACTTTTTTTGGGGGTGGGGTGAACTGCCTGCATTTTTGCTTACAAATATGATTACTTGAACAAGTTCTATAGACCTCCCCTGCACTATTCTGTTTACAAGAGCAGAAGAGGCAGAAGCTGGTGGGAAGCCTGATTTTCAGTTCTAAGAAAAATTAATTCATAAAAGGAAGATGGTATGGATGCGTATTTTGGGACATCTACAGCTAGTCATTGAAAATTTGAAGAGAAGTGTTTATCGTAATAGGACCTAGGCATTTTGGAGATGAGAAAAATGCAGCAGAACAAGCTTTTCTCTTCAGCTGAGAACTTACAAAATTGAAGGGAAATGCAGAAGAACAGGAGGATTTAACTAAGGATATATTGTATTTCTTTTTGTACTAGAAACTTGTTTGGCATAGATATGTCTTACTGTTAGTTTGAAGTAGTTCTAAAAGTATATTTATGATGATGTACTAATTATATCAATAAACGCCCAGTATACACTCTGAAACTGTATTCTATACACTTTATCTAAGCAGTTCCTCTGTTCTAAATGGCTGCTTACTTCAGCTAAACAGTTTGATGGTGTATATGGTTGCTGTTCTTTTTTTAGTCACCTTACTGTACAGAAAGGTAGCAAAAGCAAATTTGATTTAAGAATTGAACATTGATTCTTAGAAGCCAGTGTAAAGATTATCTGAAAGAGGAGCTGATTGATTTGATGATAATATACTTAGTTTGCTTTATGCATATTTAGTTGAATTTTCTTCTAAACAGATTGTTGTAGATGGAGGCTCATCATCCGCAGTTCTGAAAAACCTGATGTCTTTAACTGAATACCAGATAGCTGTATTTGCTATATACTCAAATGCTGCTAGCGAGGGCCTCCGTGGAACTGAAACCACGCGTGAGTATCCTCATAATGTTCATTACAGATTTGACTCTCTGAGTCTTATCACACTATGTAAGCATAAGCCTTTGTGAAAAAGGAATGCAGAAGAGAGTCTGTCAGTTTAACTTCTTTTAATGCATTTGCCTTGAATTTCTGTTTGAGTTAATTCTGAGTTAAGTTCCAAAGTCCAAATGCTCTGTGGATGCTTAAACGTTAAGGGTTTAGGCAACTACAGGCCTGTTCATTGTCACCTCAGTCCCTGGGAAGGTGATGGAGCAACTCATCCTTGAAACTCTTCCAGACACTTGAAGGACAAAGAGGTGATTTGAATTAGTCAATATGGACTTACGAAGGGAAATACCTCATGCAGTTCCACAAAAGGGAAGCGCAAAAACCTGCCACACAATTGGAGATGACCCCTCTGCAAGGCAGCTCTGCAGAGAAGGACCTGGCAGTTGGTAAACAACAAGGTGGCTATGACCCAGCAATGTACCCTTGTTACAAAGAAGGTCGAGACCCTCCTGAATTATGTTAGATAAGGATTGCCAGCAGCCTGAGGGAGGTGATTCTTGCCCTCTACTCATCACTGGATGCTTGGTCAAGTGCTGGGCTACCCAGTTCAAGAGAGATGAGTGAGTCCAGTAAAAGGCCATTAAGTAGATTAAGGGTTTAGAGGATCTTTTTTAAGAGGACAGGCTGGGGCAACAGTAATAATTCAGCCTGGAGGAGAAAAGGCTATGGGGATCTTATGGATGTGTAAAAACTCCTGATGTGAGGGTGTGCAGGAGAGGAAGGCAGACTCTCCTCAGTGGTGCCCACTGAGGGGACAAGAGTCAATGGGCAAAAATTAAAATAACTCATGAAATTAAATCTGAACAGAAGAAGACAGAACTTTATTGTGTTGGTGGTCAAACGTGGGAGTAGGTTGTCCAGAGAGATTGCGGAGTCTGCATCTCTGGAGATACTAAACTCAACTGGACACTGTTCTAAGCAACCTGTTCCAGCTGACTGACTGAAGAGAGAAATTAGACTAGATGATCTCTCAAAAGGTGCCTTTCATCCTCAGTGTTTCTTTGATTCTGTGTTGGTGCTGTTGGTCACCCAAAATGTCATGTCCACTCATATTGTACCCTTATTGTACCTTGTGTTAGGACATGTTTAATTTATTGAGACAGAGTCTCACAGTGAGCCAAAAGGTTTGTTTTGTATTGCACCTGGTATTCCTTTGAAGTCACCTAGTCAAGTTCTGACAGAGCCCAGCCCTGCTGGCTTTCTGAGATTCGATCAGATCGCACCCCAAGGTCATGCAGCATCAGGCATTTTATACAGATACCTTTGATAGTGTGTTGGAATTCGTAGTCTGACAAGTGCAAGTATTAATTACTCTTCATGATAAAATACCTGCAATTTGAAGTATTTTTTACTATCCTACTGGAGAAACAGAGAAAATTGTAGTTTACATTTCTGCCCTTGTGTGAAATACTGACAGATTAGAACAACCTCCAATCACGTTCTTTTTTCATATAGAACATTGAAAATAGCGTATGGGTATGTGAAATCTAAATTCAAACATACTATGTACATAATGTACAGATAATTAGAAAGGCTTCTGATTTGATAGTAACTTTTAACTTGAAGTATGAATGCATTCATGTTTTAACTTACTGCAAATATAGTTTTATCTGCCCTTGTTTATTCCAATTGTTTTGTAGTAAGTTTAATTTATCCCTGCTGCCAGAGAGATACTGTGGATAACTGTTCAAGATGTAAATCAGCATTATCTATTGGATAGTTACAGCAGAAAAACACCAGTTGTTTAATTTCCAGTCACATCTTCATTAATTATTATTTATACTGCCAGACTATCTAGGAGTTCCTACTGAGAATTAAAATATGAGTCATAAGTTAGAGTTAGAGGATACTTTTCTTGTAAATTTTTTAGAATCAAAATAAGGAAAAGGACTGAAGATCGATACTCCTTTTGTAATCTTGGGGCAGTTTGAATAGGAATGAGACAATGTGGTAGAAAGTGCTTTTAGAATATCTTAAGATGCAGTTTCTCTTTGTAAATATCAGAGGTCCGAGTGGAACTTAGAGAAAGACTGAAGTACATTTGAAAATGTTTATGAGTAGCTTCTCCCTATAATTAGAGGAGGTGTGGGATGTTCATGGGACTATAAGTTAACACCTGAACAAGGATTCAAACAAGATGGAGTTAAACTGTGAAAGGTTTGGAAGCACAGAGAGATGGGTAACATGGAAATGGAAATCTGAAGAGAGGTCTGGGTTAAAGTTTTGCCCACATTCAGAGGCTTGAACAATAGATTGAGTCAATGGCCTCTAAGAACAAGAAAAGACAAGGCTGGCATGTTTTTATGCTGGAAGTTAAGAACTCTATAAAGCTTGTTGAATATAATGTGATTGATACAGTATTCCTTGGTAATATCAGCTAGACAGGCTGCAATTTTTATTTGGACAAGGAGATTAGAGAAGCTTTGCGAACTATTATCACTGTAATTAGAATCGGTTGCTTAATCTGTGTTTGCAGGTCATATTCTTCAGAAACATTCTGTCCTGGTTTAGACCCCTGGTTGCCAGCTGAAACACTGGACAATGTAGTCCCAGTTCTCTTACTCCTCCCCTACCTCAGGGAAAGGAATAAGGGAAAGAAAGGGACAGACTTATGGACTGGAAAAAAACCCAAACCTGCAGCAGCTTTACTGAAACAATAACAGGAAAAAGGAAAGATAATATTAATAGGAAAATAATGAAATATTTACAAATATATACAAAGCCGATATTGAGCTCCCCGATAATGATCATGTCACCATTGACACTGCACTGCAGACAATGGGAAGTTCCAGACTGGACTCAATGACGGACAGGAGCTGAATTCAGAAATGCATGATTTGGGATTGAAGGCAGAAAAAATGGAGAGTCTTTCTCAGACACCATCCATAGAGGAAAAGAGCTTGACCCTCACAATTCCTCAGCTTTATACGGAGTATGATGTATGTGGAATGGAATCCTTCATTGGTTAGTCCAGGGTCACCTGCTCTATCCTCCTGCAAGTGCAACCCTTTTAGTCCTTTGACGTGCAGCATTCCACCAACCTTAGTAGTGGCCTTAGTTTCTATAGAAGCAAGTATCTGCAATGGCCTTTCTGCACACCTTCTATGCTGTTATCTAGTAACAACTACAGATACCAAGTGTTGTCACTTCTAGAAGCAGAGACTGCCTGAAAAACATGTTAACCTCATAAAAAGCAGTCACTCCTGCAGAGCTTTGTAGAGGTTTAACATCCAGCCTATTAACAATCTCCCTGAGTTCCTAATCGGAAAGCTTTGATGTCAGTTACCAATTGCTTTCTTTTTGGGTTTTTTTTTTTTTAGCAGACCCTTTCAGTCATCTTAAGGGCTCTTCTCAGTGTAGAAGTTCCAAAAGAGCAGCCAAAATTCTTTTATATCTCTCCAGTGACCAAATACTTTGGTGGGGTCTGTCAATGATGTAACAGCAGCATAGAGGCCTCAGTGTGTTATTCAGTGAGAGGAAGAAAATGAGATGATCAGAGAAATGCTACTCTAAAGACTCATAGAAATACAAATAAATGTTCAGGAAGCCAGATGCTGTGTTCTGGTATCAGTAACTTAAATTCACAAGTAAACCTCCTCACAATGTTTGAATTTCACTCAGTCTACTTAGTTGTACTCATCAGGTTAGCATTTGCCACAATTTGCAGTGCACATTTGTATAATTCCACTGCCGTAGGCCTGGGAACCAGTTTGGACAGTCCAGCTATTAAACACTCAACAGTATGTGGACAAAATGTTTTGACATGTGCAATGTGCTCCTTCAGGGTTTTCTCCAGGGTGTCCTACCTCCCAGGCTCTGGCTTGGGAGCTATTGCCAGAAAAAGACACCTCTGGGGGCTGCTGCTTGTTCGTAAAAACAACCGTGCCCATTCTTTCAGAGTAAGTAGTCATCCTCTTGCAGAGCCAGGAAGAAGAGAGGATGAGATCTGAACAAAGTGGTTTGGTGCTTAAAGAACAGAAATCCTCCTGCCTGAAATGTTCAAAGACATTTAGGACAAAGAGCTGAAATGCTTTGTAAGGGGTAACTCTGTCCTGGCATTAGAGCTGGTTAGGTCTAATTTCTCTAATTGTGCATTCTTTTA
The DNA here is from genome assembly GCA_013389865.1 of Piaya cayana. Lineage (NCBI taxonomy): Eukaryota > Metazoa > Chordata > Aves > Cuculiformes > Coccyzidae > Piaya > Piaya cayana. Next base: position 71,579 of record WAAB01019228.1, read on the forward strand.
TGCACTAATCAGATCTTCATAGCTGTGGCATATAGACAGCACTTCCATGCCTGGAGATAGCTATATTCCTATGTATTTCCTGGGGTAAAATAAACTATTTGGAAAATAGCTGGTTGTTCAAGTAAGACAACTGAAGTGTCTCTCTCTTGTTCCACTATAGTTGCCTTGCCAATGGCATCGGATCTGCAATTATATGATGTGACTCAGAGCAGCATGAGAGCAAAATGGAATGGAGTAGCGGGTGCCACAGGTTACATGATCCTGTATGCTCCCCTCACAGAAGGCCTGGCAGCAGATGAGAAGGAGGTGGTGTATTAAGCCTTCATTTGAATAGCAATTATTCAAAAAAAAAATCTTTAAAGTTGGTACATGGCCTTTAACCTCCTACTTGATCAGCAAACATCTGGGGTTTTTTTTCTATGACTGCCTTAAGTACTGCATGTGTTACATTATTTACTATGTATTTATTATGAACAGAGTGCAAGTATCAGCTGATTATTTTTATATGTCATTGCCATAAGAATGCAACATTTTAATCTGAATTGAAGTGACTGTTTTGAAATGATATATGTGAGATGATACTATATCATCATAAAAACTAACACTGAGAGGAAGAAAAAAAATTATGTAAAACTGATATTTTCTAAGTGTGTTATCAGAAGAATATGAAGTTTAGCCATTGTTTTCATCAGGACCTTTGAAGTAAATGAAATTTGCAGTTGTGATATTTATCGGTTTTCTTTTAGTTCTGTTCAGCTTTTAGTTTTAAATTTAAAATATATGCTTTCTATCAAAAGTTATTTTTAATCGGTATTTTTAGAAGGAAAAGAAGAATGGGCAAGGTTAAGTCCAATCTTCTGTCACTAAAATAATAATAAATAGAAGAATTTACTAGAGTTGCTAGCATAGTTCCAGTGGAACTTTTGGACTGGGATTTAAAAAGTTTTATGCTTAAGTTTAAATATATATAATTAAGATAATGTGCAACATCTCCATTCAAGTAAGAATGCTAAAAAACATGCAGGAGCATGCAACTTCTGAAGAGTGTAGGAAGTTACTGAAAGCTCGCATGGACTTGTGCTCTCTGCTAAATGAGTGGCTATGAGCACATAATTCTGTCAAAAATGGGGCCTCCCTGAAAACTAGCTGATTCAGGAGGACTGAACCTTACCCTGAAGAAACACATTTTTCAATAAATAGGTCAGTCCATGTTAATGAGGCTCTCAGTGAAGAGGTGGAGGAGGAAAATGATGCACACCTGAAATAGCAACAAATCTGAATGTCAGCTTCCATGGAAATTAATTCCTCCTATGAAATTTCAGCCCTGTGACCAAAAGTGAGCCAAGATGTAGCTAGAAATGAAAAGGTTTTATTAGCTGCACAGTGTAGAGAGGGCTATTTTGTCTTTGCTAATGTGGCTAGTTACTTACAACTATCCTCTTACCCGTATAATGACTTCTGATTTTGACAATTTTGTTCTTTATTGTGCAAAATTCTGAAATCTTGGGCTGAGTACCACAGGCACAGCAGAGCATTTGATCGCATACCTAATTTCAAATGCGTAAATAGTATTTTTCCCCACTGTGAATTAATTTGGAAATAATGTGTCTGTCTTTCTTCATGTTGTTTTTAGATAAAAATTGGAGAGGCCTCAACAGATCTTGAACTGGATGGACTATTGCCAAATACAGAATATACAGTCACAGTTTATGCCATGTTTGGAGAAGAAGCTAGCGATCCCCTTACAGGACAAGAAACTACATGTAGGTAGTGCATATCTCTGTTCATTTCAGTGTTATTAAAAATTCAGAATAGTCTTTCCATTTATTAGAACAGACATTGTATTTTAAAATATTGTATAGTCTGTTGGGCAAGGTCTTAATTGTACATAAGTTTCTCAGCATGAGTACTTTATTTACAGAGGCTGAGGAAGTGAGTTTCTACAAAACTGCTTGATTTTGGATTAAGATTAAGAACTCTTCTCTCTTGTTGGGAGTGGTGCAGTGGATATCCCCATTGATTTTGCTGGAACTACTGACAGTTTTCTGAACTTGCTGAAGAATGAAGGTCACTACATACAGCTAAAAAGACACTGTTCTGTTTAGGCTTCCATAGCCAGAATACCAGGTGTCTGGGGGAACCTACTCAGATGCAGAAGTTCATTCCTCTGGATTTACAGTAGTATACAGAGTGAAAAGGAGCAAAGGAAAGGTTTCTGTTCAACCCTTACTGCCTAACATTTGGTAAACAAAGGGTTAGAATGTACCTCTGCGCTCATGACTGATGGTGCATTTTTAACAAGCAGCAAGAGGTTTCCTGGCTAAATTCTGTCTTCTAAGTGTACACAGCACTGTATGTCAGCTCTCCAAATAGCCTCAGCATTTGGAAGACAAAGGAACTGAAAATTTTATTTCTGCAACTGTATTCAGTGACGCCTCTATTGCTCCCAGCCTCATAGTGATTGCTTCCTCTTGGTTTGTGCTCCTGGAATGAGAAAGGCAGTGTGAAAATCACTTACATTTAGTAGGTGAGAGAAGTTCAGGCATGCTAGTGCTAAGAAAAATGCCAGAGCAATTGCTTGTAAGGTCAGCAACTAATAGAGGAAGAAGCTCTAGGAATGCTGTTTGAACTGGCTCATCTCCGAGAGGATGGTTGTAGACAGACAAGAGCCAATAGCCAGCTACTGCAACTTGGGCATGTTTGTGGATATGAAATGAGTATAAAAGATTCTTAATACTTGGAAAATCAAATCTTTGGCCTTTTGTCTCTTTCTCCTTCTCTTCATCTCTCATTCCTTTTCCTTCCCCTCCCCTGCCTTGCTTTTAGTCAATATCATCCCAATATCTGTTTTTCATTTATTCTAAACAGTAGTTTGTCATTTATGACTGTGCCAGCCTGAATTCACTTCATGTTGTACTATCTTGGAGGCTTTGTAGCTCTAAACCTGACTAACACATTGGATTGAAGATCACACGCAAATTCCAGATACATTGGCAGAAGCTGAGGACTCATGGCCACAGTGTTAGATCACAGAAGCTAGTAACATATGTTAGTCAGCCCATCATCACTGCACTTGCCAGCCCAAAATAAATAAAAAACCCTAGCTACTCTGCAGCCTTCATTTATTTTTAGGGTGACTCATTGCAGCCAATTCTGACTGGTCTTTTGCCGTAGGAAAGAACTGTAATAGGAAAGAAGATTGATTCCAAACTTCCATATGCAGCTATTCAAACAAGTCCTCTTCTAAAAGACTTCAATTGGGCAATGGGGCGATCTCGGGGGAAAGAAAGCTCTTGGTGAACCCCCCTGCCCCCCATGGTCAGTGTTCAATTGTAATGTCTGCCCTGCCCAACATCAGATTTAAACTACATGGGTTTTTTTTCCCCTTTGAGTGTGATTATTTCTGACTTCCAATTAATGAACAGTCTAACTGGTGTTTTCTTCCTGAAGTGTATATCTGCTTGGAGAGTGATCTGCCTAACTTGCAGCGTAGTATCTGATATTCTGTATTTAGTAAATAGTATTATTCTACACACTGTATCATCTCAGTTACTGTAGTGACACCTTTTTCTGTGCCAAACGGAGACATGATCAGTAAGCTTATTCTGGGGTGGGGTTTCTTTTTGGAGCCAGGATTTATCCAAGACTCACTGTAAACATCATGTAATTCTGGCAGTGGGACTGCCTGTCTAGTTGCAAGCAATGTCGTCAGGAGGCTCATTCCAAAAGAAAAGAACTGAGACTGAAGCATTTTGTAGTATGGCTGAATGGTGAAATTAAGTGCATTCCATGACTGACAGAAGGTAGAAGGGAAAGCCAGCATGTGATACTCACTTCACTGGACTCTAAGGAATATTTTGAATGCCAGAAAATGTGTGGAAAACCCATCTAATACAATTCCAATGTGTTCTTGTCTTTTCTGTCTCATAGCTAAGTTGACTATGAATGTTCCTAAACTGGTTAGGTGCTTGCTTACAGATTCTGAGTTGATATATGGTCTGACTAAAGATCCCACATATTATATATGGGTTTCATCTTTTGGGTTTTTTGTCTTTTGCCTTTATGTGAGTGGAACGGCTTCTGAAGTACTGATATTTATCTGTCTACATGGATTGGTGAGGAGAATATATGTGAAGGCAAGGTGGGTAGTGAAAGGTTTCACAGTTCAGAGGAAATCAGCAGATGTTGGGCTAGTACAGAACCTACTACTGAGAGTAATAGACAGAACAAATTGCTTTTTCTGATGTGAAAGAAAAGCGGATGCAGTCTGAGACTCCCTCTTGCATAACCTAGTTTTCTTTCAGCTCATGACAGTCAAGGAATATATTGTATATAAATATGGCTTTAACTGGAGTTGCTGCTAGGAAACAACTTCTTTGTGTTAATAAAAGAGGAAAGGTTAAGCAGAGGTAAAAAAAAATATTTGGAGGTCTTCTGAGCTCTTTATTCTTTTGGACCTACATACCCATCTGTCATGAAATATTTTTGCTGGGATACTCATGCAAAACAAATGCATATACGATAAAGATATAGTTGAACTAAAATAATTTACACAGATTTGTTGCAATTATTGTGCAGATTACACCTTGTTAATTATATATGCTATGAATGATAACATAATTTCTTTCTTTTTCAATATTAGTTGAGGTGCACTTTAACAAGACTGAAAGTTCTTTTTCAATAGAGTTAAGCCATTTTACCTGCCTTTAACTACTTTTTTAGCTCCATTGATGTAGATCTTTGAACTGATTATACAAATTACTGGATGCTGTTTATTTTCAAGACATGAAAAATTTCACAGCTGAAACCGGGGATCACTTTTATGGTTTCATCTCTTTCCTTTTCAAGTGCCTCTTAGTCCACCAGCAAATTTGAAGTTTTCTGATGTTGGACACAGTACTGCTAAGCTAACTTGGGATCCTGCTTCCAAAAATGTGAACGGTTATCGTATCGTGTATGTTAAAACAGATGGAACAGAAACCAATGAGGTAAATTTTTAGCTCCTCCCTTCCCTTAACCAGTCTCAGGCCTCCCCAAACTTCTGTAATTATTAAGAGTAACTCTTATAAACAAAAGCAAACAAGCTGTAACAGAAGATTTGCTTAAGGATTCTGAAACTTAGTGCAGCTAAATGTTTACTTAATATCCAATATACAATTGGAGTGGATCAAGTGTGTGGGGGACAGTACTCTGAATGTCTTACATACCTGCACAGTCACTGCTGGTCCACATAAACTGAGGGAAACTACTCAAGTGAACAATGATTTGTAGGTGCAGGATCTTGACTAAATGTATGGTATGGAAATGCTTTTTCTTGATTTGGTCCATATAACGAGTCATTCAACATATGATATGTCATTCATTCAAAATGACTGTCTGAAGGCTTCATCACATTTTCTTTTATTGAAAACTGGCTTCCTAGAAGCAGGATTTGGCTTGAACAGAATGATAAGATGATACCAAGAAGTTCTAACTTAGACTTTTGCACTTAGTAATTTACTTGAGCAATATCTAGTTTTGCCTTGTTCCTAAAGCTGCTTTATAATAGCTTTTGCCAGCATGAATACTGTGACAGAATGATAACCAGAATGGAATGATACTCCCCTGTGGTGCTTGGTTAATTTGACACAGAAAATTTGGACTGATAAATTGTGAGTTTTATACAACTTTGATTTTTATACCCCTAGCAAAGTCATGTTAACTGCAGCCTGGACAGAGACCAGATGAAATTGTTATCTTTTCTGTTGATAAATGTTAAACATAATGCTTTATGCAATGATTATCTATGAAAAGGGACTGGATTCAATAGCTCAGAAACTTCCTTCCCATCCTAGGTTCCTGTGCAGTGCTGATAGTGTTAGCTAGTGAGTTGAGCTTCCTCAGGCTGAATTCTCCTTTTCCCTAGATTATCGCAAGTGAAATTTTCCATTTCCATGTTTCATTGGTTGATTGATTTTGTCAAATTTTATGGCTCTGTGTTAATACTTGTTCACAGTTTCACAGAATTTCTCTGCTAATTACATTAAATTTTTTCTCTGTTGTTGTTAGCCAGTAGAACTTCAGACACTGAAAATGTAAAATGTATGATCAATATTTACTGCAAATTATGTTTTTTCTAGGTGGAAGTCGGTCCTGTTTCAACCTATACTCTAGAAAGTCTGACATCCCTTACAGAATATACTGTTGCTATTTTCTCCCTGTATAACGAAGGACAGTCTGAACCACTTACCGGCAGTTTCACCACAAGTGAGTATTGCTGGTCTTTTAAAGGTTTTTAAAGAAGAATTTTTATATTCTCTTGCTGTACTGGAGAGCAAGATCAGTAACAGCAAGTGTCTATGGTTGTGAATTCAGATATATGGAATCCTTTCTGTTACTTCCATTGGAGTTTTTAGCTTTTTTGCTCCCTTATCAAAGGGCCAGTTGCATTCTTACTCATGGGAGTAATCTCTTGACATTATGAAAACATTCGTGTGGATGAGGTTCATTTCTTAAATCTTTCCACATTCAACCATTTTAAAGCATATTTTATTGCAATTAGATTGTAAAGCATTTATCTCCCCAGCTTTCTGAAACATCATTCAGTCTGGTGGCTGAAGTGGGATAAGTTTTGATTCATACATTTAACCAGTGAACCATCCAATAAATGGTAGACTAGAACCTTATATACATACAGAAAAAACTGAGACACCAAAAGAAGAAAATAGAAGATATTTAAGGCTCCTGTGATCCTTTTAGAACAGTTATAGTTTCTGGAACTGTGGTTTAAACAAACATTAAACAAATAGCTGATGGCACTTATTAATGCTTTCCAACGTAACAGTAGGAACAGAAAGACCTTGAAGGAGGAAAGAGAAACATGAGATGGAAGAGGAAGGAGTACATGTATGGAACGAAAGTTTGATACATGCAAACTGAAATTGAAATGCACATAGAGTCTCTGGAAAGGGCAGAAATTTGGACTTTGCTTTGAGGAGGAGGAAATTAGCATGTTGCATAGAGCTCTGAGCAAAGGAGATGAAGTGACAGTTGCATGGATAAAGAGCATGTTTTGTGTGTGTTCCCTTCCCCCAGCTACAAAACCACTTCCCTAAGTACGAATAAGTGTGCAAAGAATCTGTAGTGCCTTTGCCATGGTATACTCTTTGTAACACACTGCAAGTAAAATGGTACATGCTTAATGTTGCCATTTATGTAAGTCTCCAAATAATTTACTTTCAATTTTCTTTTGTATAATACTTCGCAGAAAAAGTTCCAGCTCCCCAACATTTGGAAATTGATGAAGCATCAACAGATAGCTTTAAAGTCAGCTGGAAGCCTGCCTCCTCGGATATAGCATTTTACAGATTGGCATGGATCCCTTTGCATGGGGGGGACCCTGAAGAGGTGAGTTGTCTTGTCTTTTTGAGGGTGTAAAATGGAGCAGAAGATTCCATGCTGAGGACACCTATGCTGCAAGTTTTGCCAATTAAATAGGGTTGATTGACTCACAAAAATCTGCCCTGTTGCAATGCTTTCTTAACTGAAATCAAACCTATATTCTCTTTTCTCTTTGAAGAGGAAATGAGGAAAGAAGACATCTTTTGAGGACATCTTTCTCTTTCCCTCCTCATGCTGTATTTTTTGCTCTAAACCCTTGTACTCTTCTCCATAGTGCCATTTTCATCAGTCTAAAAATTTAAATTATTTTTCATCACTTTAGCTTTTCTTGTTTTCTGCTTTATTCTCATTTTCCAAGTAGAGAAAGACAGATATTTTCTCTCCCTTTCCCAAATTTTCAGCTTACATAGTCTGTCTCACTTCCTCTTTCCCTTCCTTTCTTTACTCATTCTTTTGCCTTCCTTTGTACTTCTTAATCTTTAATGACTCTCTCAAACATTTTGTTATCTTTGCATCAGCACTGCAAAGAGAAGCCACATCCACAAACTGTTTATCTGGGTACAGAACTCAGTGGGGAAGATCATAGAATCACTAGGTTGGAAAGGACCCACTGGATCATCGAGTCCAACCATTCCCACCATGACATTTCCTTCCTGGCCCAAGGTTTTATGCATCATCTTGTCATGCATTAGAACAGAGAGCAGTTGTTGCACCTTAGATTGTGTGACATTGTTTTTGTAAATTTAATTTAGCCTGATTCTTTCATTGCTTTCACCTACCTAGAGGTAGCCATGCAGGAAAGAAAAAAATTACAGCAGTCAGAAGGGGAAAGAAGGAGTTGGCAGATGAGTGAGTGAACACAGGTGATGCTCTTGCACTTTCTTCTGTAGTAGACGAAGTGATCTGTTACTGTTTAAGTTCCAGTAAGCAGTGAATCCTTTTAAAGCCATCTGCATTTTAAAGTGTGATTTATAATATCTGTGTTCTTTGAGTGTGAGAATAAATGATAAAGAAATATTTGAACAGTTGAGGTTCCACTTGTTCATTATATTCACTAATGACTCATGGAGACTCTGATATTTTAGTATGTTGAGATGCTGAAAATGCCCAAGCTGCTTTCTTGTTCTTGCATGACCTCTCTAATGGGGTCAGGCCTAGGATAGCACAATACCTCCAGGCTGTTGCCTCTCTAAGCTCCTTTCCCAGCTAAGTGATCAGTCATGCAGAGAAATTACATGAACTCCCTCTGTCTTTCTCCCAAGATCAAACTTGCCAATAAACTGAGCTAGGGTCAGGGGATGGTAGTGATGATGACACACCTCTTGGCTTGCTTCATCCCCACAGCTGATGGGTGCAGAACATTTAGTAGGGTGCTATTGCTAAAGAGCCAAAATAAAATTAAGAATGACCTTTTATTTCCAGTTTACAGGAAAGAATGCATGCTGTTATACTGAAGTGCTTGTTACTATTCTTGCTTCTGTTATTTGTCCTCTCTACTTGAACGTTAAGAACTTTGTGCTCTTTTTTTTGGTCATTTTCACTCATGGCTAAATTAGCAGGGAGTGGAACATGATGGAAGTTATACTTCAGAAAGTATGCCAAAGTTACATGTAAGATAATAACTGTGTATAGATATTTTACAGTGATTTGGCACATGACTGGGGGCTCTGGGGAATTGGAAAGGAAGGTATACTTATACCTGCTTACAATACAGCTAGACTCACTCAAACTCATTCCTGAAATTTTTCTAAGAAAGTCTGTGCTAGAAATTATGCAGTGTGGAGTGCTTAATTCATTATTTGATAGCTGTAGAAGGCACAGTCCCAGCTAATTTATTTCTGCTTTCATTTTCTGTATCTGAGTTCAGAAGGCCTGTGGTTGTTTCATGAGTCCATCTTCCCCAACACCAACTCAGGAAAACTCCTTTGATACACAGAAGGGTAAAGTGGGATTCACTGTTTCAGTTAACTACAGTAGTAGATTTTATGCTATTATTTTATTTCCATTATAAGACTTTGACTTTGTGTATGCAGTGGCCACCTTTAAAAGCTTGCCTATGTTATCCTAGAGAAAGTTTGTTTTATTGTAGTATCTGTCTGTGTAACCTAAAAGCTACTCCCAAAACCAGTCAGGCCATTTCACCAGAATTGATGCTTGGGATCTGTGCTTTAAGTCCCTTTAGCTCCAACTCCTGCCCATTTGTAGATCCCTTCCAATAAAATAAACATACAGAAATTTGGTGCAAAACCTTCTGTTTAGAGTTAATATTGCACATGTGAATCTTCTGGTGCTGTCATAGGTAGACATATGGAGAATCAGTATTTAAAACATCACACCACCTAACAGACTTCTCATCAGGGCATCTCCCCTAATCGCCAAGTCTGCAGGAAATGTTCTTTGAGTTCACATTCAGATATATGGAACCATATATGGATTATACTTCTGGTATAGAGAAGCATTTTGTAACCTTGTGGAGATACTGAATGCACTTGTTGCAACAGTGCTTGAATGGTAGCAGTATGACTGGAAGTTCGTCTACCCTGTTGTGTTTCTGTCTTTGACGAATTTTTTGCGTTTTAGTGGTTTTCAAATGAAATGCACATGGTCAGTTTTAGCAGTTTATTACATGTTGGTGAAAGTATAAGACTACATATTAGAACAATCAGGCCAGCCACAAAGCAATAAATACATTTTAAGTATTCTTAACAGTGTTTTTAAGTGTTCTTAATAGTATATTTTTCCAGATGTACTCTGCAATACTTTTTATTTCAACGTAGCTAATAAATTCTGCGGTCAGACCTGAATGTAGATTTCATTTATTTTAAAAGAGAATCCATTTTCCTTTATTCAGTTCAGTCAATTCAGATTTTCTTTAACCTTGTTGTGTTATTTAGGTTGTCATAAATGGAGATGCAGACCATCACGTTATTGAAGGTTTGTTACCCAACACAGAATATGAAGTTTCATTGCTGGCAGTTTTTGATGATGACAGTGAAAGTGAAGTTGTTGCTGTTCTTGGAGCTACATGTAAGTCAAACTCTTTATTGTGATTTTGAGATGCTTAAGTGATTTAAATGTAATGCTTATATCTTATATTTAAAATAGAATCTGTCCTTGTACAGCTATAATATTGAAGAATGCAATGGTTTAGCATCAGGGCTTTGCTGACTGTTTTTTTTGCTTTTCTTATTTAATATTATGTAGTAGATGGCATTGAATCAAAATGATGGTTTGATTGTCTGAGTTGTGCTATTAACATTTGGATCCAAGTAGATGTTCTTCCATCTACATTTTAACATTTACGCTTTGAAGAGGATTCCTTATGAGAATGTACATAAGATTCTGGGGGCATCAAATGTTTCAAAATAAATTATTTATTACACCAGAATTTAATAAAAGAAGTTTGGCACTTAGAGTATATCCTTTTCTTCCTTATATATGTAATTTATACTTGCTAGAATTGAATTCACTCTTGGCTGAAATAGTGGTGCAAAAAGCTTACACGGGCATCCTGTGACATTAATATGGAAGTAACAAAGACAAAACTTGAAAATCTTGAAAATCCCATGCAGTGTAGTTTGTAGTTTATGATTGAAACAGTGCCCAACATTCCAGTTATGTTGCTCTACCCATTCTTTTTTAGGGGTAGTAACTTAGTTAACAACGGTATTTTTCATGTATAAATTAAAAAAAATGTTTAATTCTTAGTATTTTACTTGCAGGCTTTATTTGGAACTTTCTGTTATGACAAGAAACCCTTACCCATCAAATGTTGCTGATATTGCCCAGTGTTGCTGAGCATACTTTCTGTTTTTCACTTGGACAAAAGTGAAGCAACCTTAAAAAGCTTGCAAGTTAATTAATCTAACAACCTTAACAAGTGGTCAGAGTGGGAGGTCACTGTGCATAGTTCAGCCAGAAATGTGGGAAACTGTATGCCTTTTATTTAACTGTACAGTGTATAATTACATCTTATCTGAGATCTAAATGCTAATCCTGCAAATATATATGCCTAAAGTAAACTAAATTAATAGTTCCCTTCTAGTCTCTGAAATGCCTGAAGTATGTGGGGTACTTGTAGGCGTAAGCACATAGTTTCATTGTCATGAATGTTAGGAATACAAGATAAATGCCATGACTTCCACATCTTGCTGGATTGTTAGTGAGCTGAATATTGTTTTTCAGTTGCAAGGACGACTGCAATCCCCACCACAATGATTGCTACCAGTACCACAGCTTCTAAGCCCACCACAGCAGGTAAACAGAATAAAGCTCAGCAGTTAAAATGCTGTTTAAATGTGAAGAGCGAAGGCTCCCCACAAGCACATCCACATCTGGGTGCTGAGATGATACCACTGAGAAGTGAACTTCAGTTCCTGACGGTCCATGCAGTCAGCACGCTGCCAGGGCAGACCTTGTGGAGGTGCAGACTCCAGGCTAGGGATGCCCTGGTGGAAGGTGCTCACTATGGTGCTCCTACACCACCCTTCTGCACGTGACCAGCTTCCTGCATGTACTGTATGCGGACAAGGAGCAAGAGTATAAAACAGTGTAGGGACTTACAAAGATGCCAGCAATATTACATACAAATTCAGAGGCTAATTTGGAAAATTCATCTCTGTTTTCTCTTTCCCTTCATAAATATGAGCTTGAAAGCTCTTCAGAATTTTGTTTAGTTTTTGAGGGTTCTGTTTGTTTTCCCTGGAATTAGAAAACTGACTTTTAAGGATCAACAGTTCTGGACCATTTCTCTTCTGTAGCATTCTAGCTGCAGTGGTGTTTTGATTATTCTAAAGCTCCATATGCCAAGTAATATAAACAAAACATATGGGGTAATAGATGTTAATGGCAGTACAGCATAACTATTATTTTATTAAATGGTCAAAGGTTTTTTTTGCTAAGCCAAAGCATGATTTACCTATATGCGCTTGCCCCATCATGACTTCAGTAGACCTTGCAGCTATATGGAGACAGTTAGAACAATTTTAATCTAAAAGTAAAGTTGAGATAATATTAATTAAGCTATTTTTGGGTTTAGTTTTTCGAACAGGAATCAGAAACCTTGTTATAGATGATGAAACAACCTCTAGTCTGAGGGTGATGTGGGACATTGCAGATTACAGTGTTCAGCAGTTCAGAGTGACCTATCTCACTGTGAAAGGTGACCGTGCTGAAGAAGCGGTAAGAATGGTCTGTATGGATTTTGTGAATGGCTTTATAAGCTTGAAACATTTGTTTAACAATTGCCAAGGCATAGTCTATCTTTACATGAACCTCCTGTTGCTCCCGTGTAAAAGATCCAGAGTTTTAGTAGTATAGAACCTGCTGCGCTGTGAGCAACAGTAGTCAAATGTAAGATGAAAGCGCAGTCACACAGTTGTTTAAAGAAGTCATAATTATAACACAGACTGACCTCTTTTTCTTGAATTCTTAAAATTTGTCTTAAGTTTTGGGGTTTTTTTATTGGTTTTTTTGGGGGGTTGGGAATTTTTATTCCTAGGCCATTTTCAGTCCTGAGAATGTGTTTTAACGGCTCTTAAATGTTTATACAGGACAGTTATAAGTAATTTTTTTTCCCTTTTCAACAATTTTGCTCGTTCAAGTCTCATTTTATGCTAAAACATTGTAATTAAAGTTCAAGTGCAGAATTTTCAAACTGCTTGTCAACCTGAGCCTGTCATAATAATGACAGCACTTTTAAATCTAAGTGCCTAAGAATATTTGTTATTTTTCTAATACCATATGATGATCAAAATTAAAGTCATCTCACACAAAAAAAGTTTCTGGTGATTAAGATTTTGGAAAGTATTGGAAAGAACTATATGTACTCTTTATTCATATGGCAAATAAAAATGAAAAAGAAACCCTATCTCTATTACAATTTCATGATTTTTGAGGTAATTTCGGTGTTCTGGGAGGCCATGTGCCTTTTTTTTTCACAGTTGAGGAAATATTAATATAGCAGTACTTGGTTTCCATAACAAATAAGTTATGACATTTTAAGATAACTCTACGTAGATCCATTTATGAGATGAAATTGCATTCTTTGAGGCTATTTCCTTAGTAAAGTAAGTCAGAATGCAAAAACAGTCCCCATATCATTCTTCTGTGCCTGTGATGTGACTCATTTCTTTTCATAGAAAAGTTATATCAAAAATATGGAATATTCTTTATGATGTCCAGCAGCTGACATTTTTAGCCCTATATCAGACTACATTAAAAGAAGTTAGTTTAATATTTTTTTTAAATGTTAGTTTCATTCATATTGTATGAGACCATGGTAGAAATTACTTTTTAACAGTCTCTTTCAACTATAATCTGAAAATGAACTTTTAATGTGGTGGTTTCCTTTTGGAGTGGAAAATACCCTTTTTGAATTCAACTCAATACTATGTTAGTGTTGTATATAATATGGTGGCAAACTTGTACAGAGTAATGGCACAAATTTTACTGTTCTTAAAATAAGCTAATGTTTCTGGAATTCCCATCCAAGATATACTGTTTCAGCTCTGGAAAGCTTACTCAAATTCAATTTGATAATATAAATACACTTCTGTTTTAGTAGTCAATTACTATTGTTTTAAAAGGAAATTAAAACTGTAGGACAGGTATTCAAATGTTACAGTAATATTAGAGTTGACTCAAAAGCTCATTAAAGAAAATTACAAAATTGTCAGATGAGGTAGTTATCTTGGATCCAATTCTACAAATTGTTCTGTTTTAAGTACACTCTCAAGTTTATCATTGTTGGTCACAATTCAATAAACAGAATAACCACGTGTTTCATCTTTGAAATTAATGTTGTGCATAAATACTCCACTGAATTAGGAATGACATAAGATTGTGCTTAAATTTAAGCATATTTTAAAGAGAATGAATGTATTTTGTCATATGGCTTCAAGAACTTGAAAGGTGCAACACAGATGTCAATAAAACAATACAGACATTCAGTTTCTAGGGGATTGTTTGCATGTTTAAGTGCATTTCTGAAACAGAACCCAAAAGTTTTGTGGAATTTGGGCTTAAATATACTATAGCGTGACAATTCTGTGGTGGATGCTTAAGTATTTTGGCTCTGTTTTCAGTGATATAAATTTCAGTTACTCCTCCCTTTCCATAAAAATATTAATAAGATTTTTAATTCTTGGTGCAATTGGCTGAAAGCCAGAAATTAGAAAATGTAGTGGAATACTTTTCAATACAGAAGGGTCAAGCCCCATATTGCATGTATGTTCTTGCATATGATGTACATACTCAAAGGATAATATTTTTTTCTGCCTTAAAGCCAAGAATGTTACTCATTGCTGAAAGCTATATTAGTCTGTAGATGATCTCTGATGTGCACATGTGGAAAAGAGAGAGAGCTCTCAATGCTTGCATCCCTTTTCCTGAAAAAGCAAAAAATTTGGTGTTTCTTTTTTCAGAAACTTGGTTTGTGTGCTTCAAGTATATGTATGGAAGAGTTAAGCACGAGTCTTTCATGCATGTGTCTTTGGATGGTTTTGTCCAGTTTTGATAGATAAATTTTTTTTTGATGAATTTCAACACCAGATTGTACTAGATTAATTTCCTTCCGTGCATCACTTGCCAAGATTAGAAGTTGTTTAAATGTGTCCTGGAGCATTAAAATTTATAAGAGCTTACTTCTCAGAGTATATGCTTCAGAAAATTTTGCTTTGCTATCATGACATACATCAGTCTTCACTGAAACAACAAACCACTTTCAGGCTCAGTTTCAGCTCTTTCCCTTTGAGTTTAAAGGGCTCTTAGGTCTCTCAACTTCTTACCAAATATGTGCGGCTGCTGGGTGTGGTGATAGATTCAAGCAATGGACATATGCTAGGGAGAATCTAAAATATGAGACTGGACCTTGAGAACGTTGCTCCCAACAATGTCACTTTACAGCACAGGCTTGGTGCAGGAAACATTGGATTGGTTTCTCTTTTTTTTTTTGCTGTGTCCACTCCATCCACTAGGTAGCTCGCATTCAGTCTTTGGAGTCTCTCAGGGATTAAAATTTTACTGACAAGTTAAAGGCTTACAAGACTTTAATTGAGGGAACCTCCATGACCACTATTTTGCTACTGGTTTTTGCGGCCCTGTCTAAAATGTAGTCATCTACGGGAGAGTTTCAGAAATAGCTGCTTGTGGGGAAACCTTGGACTGTATTAAATGAAGCAATACCTAATTTAGCAGTTTGAAACATTTGCCCTAGCACACTCAAAACAGCTGGATGGATTTCTAAAGCTTTTCTACTTCTACTGAGTGTCCTGGTTAGATTTTTGCTTTAGTTCTTTAGTGTTTCATGGCAATCTGGGATCCCCTGCTATGTGTGGGATGTATTCCTGCTTCTTCTCCTAAACAAAACCTGCATTTCCTTCTCCCCAGACTAGATGCAAATGGGGCAAATATGTTATTCCTACTTGCTAAGCTCATGCTTCCAGACCTCCTGAATTCATTTTCATTCCTCCCAGGGAAAGAGAGTTTTCTGTCCTCAAAGAACACATGCCCATTAACAAAGGTTGATTGTTAACTTTGGGATAATCTTATCAAGAAAAAATACAAGAAGTGGATTTATTTTTTCTGTACAGTAAAACCATTTAAGAACTAACCATCCATATAGTACCAGTGGTTTATGGAGCTGTAGTGGCTCACAGGTTTGATACGGGTTTAATACAAAACCAAGTTATCTTGTAGTCTTGTTCTCTTTTATTTTACTCAGACATAACAAGTAGGTCTGTTAAAAGGGTGGATAATTTAATTTTTAATTTTACCATAGAGCATCAGAAACATTTAAAAGTGAAAACTATACAACAATACTAGTGGAATGTGGTATCAGAAATCACGTAAGACATAAAAAGGTTTTGGCCCTAGCCAAATGGCTTGGTGATTTCTGTTTTTCTGACCATCCAGGTAATGGTGCCTGGGAGACAAAACACACTTCTGCTTCAGCCTCTGCTGTCTGATACAGAATACAAAGTTACTATCACTCCCATCTATTCTGATGGGGAAGGAGTCAGTGTCTCAGCTCCTGGCAAAACTTGTAAGTACAAATCTTTCTCCTTGTCTCTGGCCAGGGTATGCATGAAGAAAAGCTTACATTTTTGGCCTTTTTTCCTTGGCTGTAGTAATACATTTTAGTACAAATGTGGTCTTATTTTGCATGACTTGAGCTTTACAATAATCTCAGTTTACCGTTTCATAAAAAATTAGTTGCTTCTAATTTACAAATTGTGCTTCATATTCAATTACTATGAGTTTGCAGAAACTTGTTGAGTAATAAAGCTGGTAAGAACTTAATAAATTTCCCACCAAGGACAAGCCAGAAAATGCAGAAAATAAAGTAAACAATGGCTGCTAGGACAGTATCAAAACAATGACTGTACTGTTAAATTTTCTTTTGTGTGAGATCATTACTTCCTAAAGGTCATTAGAAATGCTACTGAACTTTTATAAAAGTGATTGCATTATCTCTAGAGTTCTGACCAAGTACCAAAAGATTACTCAGCTGTAGCTTAAGTTCCCTCTCTACTGTATATTGTTAAAAAATCATCTCATTGTGCACTACCAGTCATCATATTATAATTTTATTGAATTATTCTCCTAATTTACATAATTTTTGCCTAAATTGCAGTGCTATTTGTGCAGACACTTAAGTAACTTGTAAATAATTCCTTTGATTCCATTTGAAAGCATTGTATTCACAAGAGCATGATTTATACATTAAAAATTTCAACGCAATGGGATTGAAACAAATTGTGTAAATAGAAGATAATTATCTCTAAACTGTCTTCCATTTAAGGAAAAAAAAACCAAACTAGGGACAAAGGTGGGAATTACTTTGGAAATTCATTATTTGTTGAACAAAGTTTCTAATTAATCCTTGGGATAATTTGGTGTAATTTTCTGAAGTATATCAACATTAATCCACTGATGATATATGAATTTGATTAAGATCTTTCATTCTGGGAGTTTTACCTGTAAATCTGAGTACTGTGTATCACACTATTTTCATGTGTATACCCTGAGTTTTACGCATGTGCTTGCATGAGATAAATTTTAAAAGATCAGTTTGGTTCTCTTTTAGTACCCCTGTCTGCTCCTAGAAATTTACGTGTCTCAGACGAATGGTACAATAGATTACGCATCAGTTGGGATGCCCCGCCATCACCCACAATGGGTTACAGAATTGTCTACAAGCCTATCAACAGTGAGTTTTTAAAGTTGTTTTTTTTCTCTTGGTCATTTGGTTTTGACTGTACAATGTCTTGACATCATCTTTCACTGAATTTTCTAGTTAAATCTAACAATTCCAATTGCAGCCTTGAAAGTACTATTAATTTCAGTGTCTCAGGTTATGAGTATGAGTCACAGAATGATACAGATTGAAAGTGGAGGATCTCTGGAGATCCTCTGGTGTAACACCCTGGTCAAAACAGGGCCAGTTTGGAACAGGTTTTGCTGGACCTTGTCCAGTTGAGTTTGTAATAACTCCAAGGATGAAGATTTCAAAAATTCTCTAAGCATCTGTTCCCGTTTTTCACTACCTTCAGAGTGAAACTGCTTATCCTAATATTTAATCAAAATTTCCTGTGTTGCAAATTTTGTCTAATTTCTCATATAGTTTTCCTGTTTGCCTAGAAGAGATTCTGTCTGCATCTTCTCTACTCCCTCCCATTAGGAAGATGTAGGTAGCAGTGAGATTCCCCATAGACTTAGCATCTTAAGGCTGACCAAACCTGCTCTTTCAGTGTGTCCTTTTATTTCATTTTACTATGACTCTACTTCAGAAACTACATTTGCTCTCTTCCTGTTGCACTTTTCTGTGTTCCCCTATCCTTCAACTTCTTTCCCCTCACTGTGCAAACAAAGCTTTCTTTTCCTCGATGCCTCCCAAATACTTGCCATTTTATGCATTGCCCATTTCATCATTGCTGCCTCCTTTGCCCCTTTGCACATTGCAGCTAGACAAGGCACCCAAGTGTTTTCAAATTTCTTTAGAAAACATGGTCCTCTGAGTGCAAAACGCAAATGTGTGACCACTAAGGGATGAAAATACTGTCCAAAGACAATACCATTGCCTGGTTTCTGAAGTACATCCAGAACAACTAAGAGAGGTGACAAAGGAGATGCTTGTAGTTCTGATTTGGGAAAGTTTTAGTCTTTTTTATTTTCGTTGTATTTTTTGGGCAGTGTTAAATCATAGAATCATAGAATAATAGAATCATAGAATAGTTTGGGTTGGAAGGGACCTTAAAGATTACCTAGTTCCAAACCCCCCTGTCTTGGGTAGGGACATCCCACTAGATCAGGCTGCCCAGGGCCCCATCCAACCTGGCCTTGAACACCTCCAGGGATGGGGCAGCCACAGCTTCCCTGGGCAACCTGTGCCAGGGCCTCACCAACCTCATGGTGAATGAAATTCTTCCTCATGTCTAGTCTAAATCTACCCCTCTTTGGTTTATACTCGTTGCCCCTAGTCCTGTCACTACAAGGCTTAGTAAACAACTACAAGCCTTTGTAAAAAAATGATGCTGTTGTATAAAAACCCATTAGGGACTCTATTGCTGACTGGCATCTGTTCTCCCCTCTGTTGGTCCTGGCTTGCCATCAGACTGAGGAGATATTTGGCTGCCTATTTAGGGCAGTTGTAAGTCATTGAAGCAGAACAAAAGGATTTTAAAAGATGCCAGTGTGCAGCTCTACCCTAATGAATCCCTCTCCTGAATTCCTCAAGTGTGTTATGGCTTTTATCCATGCAAGGACTGAGCGGAGTGTCTTTGGTTTTGTGTATGGTAAAAAAAAAACAAACCAGGCAAAAAAAAAAAAGAAGTATTAACTTTAGGAATG
>WAAB01019228.1:90872-180759 GCA_013389865.1 Piaya cayana
GCAAGAAAAAAATGAAGAGGATTAGGATTTAAGTAAAAAAAAAAAAAAAAAAAAAAACCAGAAAAAAAAAAAAAAGTAGTATTAACTTTAGGAATGCATGTAACTTTGTATGTGTCTTAATATTTGTTTTAACTACCTGCTAATTCAATGGATAGCAAATGATCCTTTAATTTATTTCATTTTTTCCAGTTCCTGGTCCTGCGTTGGAGACCTTTGTAGGGGATGATATTAATACCATTCTCATTCTAAATCTCTTGAGTGGAACAGAGTACAGTGTTAAAGTATTTGCCTCATACTCAACAGGCTTCAGTGATGCCCTAACAGGCGTAGCCAAAACCTGTAAGAATGATTTCATGCTGTTCAGATCTCTAAGGCTATTTTTTGCTATATCTATGGCTGTTGTGTAGCTCTGTGAATAAATTTTCACATGAAAGACTTTCTCAGTCTTTCGTACAAATTGTTTTCCTGAAATTGAAATTTATTTTTTTTTGTGAGAATATAAAAGGTTTTAATATACTGGATGTTAGCAAGACAGGGGTCATGAAGCAGTTGCTATTATATATCAACCAAACCTATTTGCCTAGTAGTAGATATAAATCTCCTTCCTGGGAAGTCTGTTTAGTGTTTTATTTTTTGCCCCCACATATATAATGTGATCTGGTCTTTATATATCTAAATCTCAGTTTTAAATCAAATTATGACAGAACTCTTAGTGTTACAGTGATATTTTTACACTTATGTGTAGTAACTGAGTTTTTAACTGTGTTCATAATTTTTCTTAAGTAAGTGGACATAAGTTCTAAACATTTCGTCTAAAGATTCACTATTTCTACCTCTTTCTGTTTTGGATTTTATTGATGTTATTTTTCAGGCAGCTTTTGAAATAATTTGTAAAAAAATCAATTTGTACAAGTGTTTCACTATAATTATTTTGTAATTTTTTCTAGTATGTCTTACTAGAGGATTAAATCTAAATTTTGTGTTTGATTTTCAGTGTACCTGGGTGTGACAAATCTGGATTCTTATCAGGTCCGCATGACTAGCCTCTGCGCTCAGTGGCAACTTCACAGACACGCTACTGCATACAGAGTAGTTATAGAATCACTTGTGGGTAAGATACTAAATCATTCAATCTGCAGCTACAGCCTGACTCCAAGAATTGAATCGCATAAGTTAATAAGTCATATGCAGACCTGTAGACTGGTTTCTGAACTACTGGAAATGATGGACAGAAAGAGTTGTGTAGCCATTGAAAGTTTCATGAGTAGAAATAGCATTCCTGTGCATCAAATACATGTTGATAACTTGTGCATTTTATGGGAGGGGGTTTTAACTGTCAGGAGAATATAAGTGACTACCTAAGTTTTCACCTGGGTGAAGGTCAGAAGATGGATAAGGATGAACTGAATACATCTAAAAGTGTAAATAAACCATCAATGATAGCTCTGCAGGATTAGGAT
This sequence comes from Piaya cayana, assembly GCA_013389865.1. NCBI lineage: Eukaryota > Metazoa > Chordata > Aves > Cuculiformes > Coccyzidae > Piaya > Piaya cayana. Next base: position 92,333 of record WAAB01019228.1, read on the forward strand.
GGACCTGAGAGATCTTGGCTGACACAAGACATCATGGTTTTCCTTCTCATCTGGGAGTCAGCCACTGTTCTGCTTTCTACATATATATCCGCCAAAACTATTTTAACTGAGCCAAAAGACCCCAAATATCAGCAGAACAAGCTGAAGTGTGAACAATTGCTTCTTACTAACATCTTTCACAAGGAGCTTTGGTTGTCATATTAGGTGTGTCTCTCATTCAGGCAGTGATCTATTGTTTTTACACTAAAGTAAACCCTCCTGAAAAGCACTGGGTGTTTTTTCCTTGGCAGTGAATGACTGTCTGCCATTTTTATATATACTCTGTAAAATGTAAGATCAGTTACTTGTATTTCACTTCTTTCTGTTATGTATTATGAATTGTGCTGAAGATTTTCTTATTATTAAAATATACCGTACAATGTTTCCAGTACCCAGACTTTTTCCATTGTTAACATATTTCCAACTCAGAATTTAGCACAATTGATTTTGGAACCCTGTAAATACTATTCCTTAACTTCTTAAGTGACTACCTAGTGGAAGCTGGAATACAATATCTAGTTCAGCCTCTGTCATGGTTATTAAGCGCATTCCTGACTCTGAGAATGAGAGGCACAGACAAAGGATGCCATAGAATTGCATATTGCAACAATTCCTCCTTAGACTCTGATAATTTAGGACTACATCCAAAACCCATTGATGACAGTTAGTAATTTTTATTAACTTCAATACATGGGGTGAAATTCACCTCTTTTCCTGCAGATGTCTAGCACATTCCTCAGCTCCTACTTAATATGAAGGATGAAATGTTAGAGACCTCTGCACAGAGATGAATTTCCAGAAATGAAGGGAGCATGCAGTATACTCATTTATGTCAACCACTTGCTCTTCATCCACTGTCACGTGCCCTTCTTATTTCAGCCATAAATTATGTTATTCAATAAAACAGTAAAGAAATGTTTTAATGGTTTCTTTTATAATTCCAGATGGGAAAAAGCAAGAAGTAAATCTTGGTGGAGGAACACATAGGCATTGTTTTTTTGAGCTGGTGCCTGGAACTGAATATAAAATCAGTGTTTGCACACAACTTCAGGAGATAGAGGGCTCTGCTGTAAGCATCATGGAGACAACATGTGAGTAAAATAGATCAGAGGTTAGCCAACAGTGTTTCCTTCTTGTATTTTGTCCTTTGCCTATAGATGCGATAATCTTGTGCAGGTTTCTTTAGATGAGCTTTTAATTTTTCAACCGCATCGTGACTCCTCCACAGAGGTGCAGGTTTCTTGCCTCACTGCTGTGTACTACTTGAAGTCATATTCACCAACTCTATTAGACTTCTTAATGAGAATGAAGTGGGGAGGATGGCTTAATTTCCTTCATAAAACGTCCCACTAGCAGGTATTCTGAAACTGGCTTTGAAAAAAAAAAAAAACCAAACCGAAAAAAACCCAGAAAAAATTGGGAACAAACAGAAAAAATTTGTATCCTGCAGCTCTTGTTATTTAGAAAAAATTCACCAGTCTTGAGTAATTTACAGTTAAATGATCCCACTCTCATGAGTTCAAGATACTGCAAGACAATACAGATGAACAGAGTGAATATTTTAACATTATCTTTCTTTGAACCAATTTTCAACCTTGATTCCTTTCTTCTCATACTAGATTATAACACACCACAATGCTGTTACCCTTCTCTCTGGCTTCATACTGTTAATAATTTTTCCCTCTTCAAGTGAACCCTCCCACACTTAGGAAAAACTTGTAATGCATATCTCCACTTGCCCAGGACTTATTCTCAGAGCAGCAAGGAACAACCCTGCTTTTTGGAGGAATACATTTTGTGTGCTCTGCAGTTCAGGGAGTTAGGACACCTAAGTAAGAACACATCCTGGCCTACCTGTCCATTTATGAAGGGTGATTTGTATCATCTCAGAAGAAAACACTCTTTGGGGTAACTTAGACCTCTCTTGTGCTTAGAGATCAGCCTTTCAAGTCATCTTACTGTAGTTGTGGCCCTTTCTAAATGGATCTGGTTCTGGTCTGTCTATGGTCATGGATGGACTGGACGTTAGGTTCTTTAAGGTGTTTCAGAGTCTTGGCCCTTTTGTTGAAACCAACAGGAAGACCAGCATCGGTTGCAGTGGGAGTGAAACTGGATGTAGACATGAGGCTTGTAATGAATCCTATTTGTACAAATCTTTCCCAAAGATAGTGCCTTTTCTGAAGTTATTTTATGTAACTCTGTCTATTGTCTATAAACCTAACTTTATTTGTTATAATATTTATAGTCTTACCTGAAGGAATGATAGTCTGTCATCTGTGACTTAAGCTAGTTGATTTAAAAAAAATAGAAAATAACTCCCTTGAATGAAAGCAGAAGCTTTTCCTCAGGTTCACTTATGGAAGCTGACACATCTTATCTCTGAGAATTCATCCAAGACTGTATTGAAAGGCACTAAATGAGCTCTTACATTCAGAAAAGCTGTCAGTCAGTGATCATGTATTCAGCTAGGTTTCTGCGACTCTTTCATTCCAAATCTTATTTTCAGAAAGATGAGATAGTTTTCAGAAACTCTATATAGTAACCTTAGTAGAAGTTGCTGCAGGCAACAAAGCCACAGTCCTGTAGAGTTGTGACCAGAAACGTGCTTTTAGCTGGAAACATAACACATCCTTTCACTGAATTTAGAAAAAACTTGATCAGGGCAGGTTGTAACCTGCTCTGAGGGCAGGCGCTGGCTTGCTTTTGCACTGTCTCTTTTTATATTGGATTGCAGGACTAATATTGTTCTCCTTCCAGGGTGGGTAGAGAGGTAATTTTTGTGATGAGGGACTGACTGTGGTCAGGCAGGAAAAGGATGCTGACTTTTACAAAAATAATTATGGATACTAGGTCAGGAATAGGGCTGCCACATGGTCTACTACACTGGGGGAAACCCAAAAGGGGCATTTTCAGTAGTAGTTTGGTTGTATCATTGCATTATTCACACTGAAATGTTACCATTAGTTGCTCTATAATTGTACTGTCCTTTTTAAAGTGGTCAGTAGAGAACAACATTACGTGCACCCACTCACCTACATTCCTCTCCGATTGCATAACTAGTTGATTAAAGATAACAAAGTTAAATGTAGACATAAGTAGAAAATGCTGTTTATTATAGATAAAATATATAAGGCTTTCAAGCATTTTTAATATTCCTTTCTTTTATTCGCCAGTACCATTTCCAACTCAACCACCAACAACACCTTCAACACCACCTCCACCACCTACAATCCCTCCTGCAAAAGAGGGTAAGTGATGCATATGTGAGTTTATAATAATTTTAAGGCATTGATGCATTGTTTCTCTGCTTCTGGTACTCTTTCAGACTTGTAGGGATCAGATTTCAAAATGCATTTGCTACAGCAACACTGTTAAGACAGCTGGCTTAAATTTAATGAGCCAAAAATCTGACATCATTATTGTATTCTTGAGATTTACAGAAAATAATGTTAATGTGTGAGATTTCTCCTAAACTGTACATATTTTGCAACTGAAGCAGACATCCTAGAGTAATTAAACTTCTAAAGCAGTATGATTTTTAAAAATATTTCTACTGTAGGTAATGAGAAGAGTGTAATGCATAGTTTTGTATATAGTCTCATAAATATTTCTGTGTGGAGAGCTTTATTGTTGGACTTTGAGGGTCAAATCCATCAGCTTGAAGTCAGTGGACTAAACTGATGTATAGTAATTGAGAATTTAATCCATAAGTAAAGAAAAAACCATTGTGTATGTGTTTTAGAACCGCACAGTAGCAGAAGTTTGGGGGTTTTTTGACAAAGGAACAATCAACAGTAAACAAGACATACACGTTCTTATTTTCTTGTCCCATTCTCTGGTGTTAGATGAACACTTTCCTTGAAGCAGAAATACATTGTAAAACATAACTTTGCTTTGAGATTGTTTGTTTCTGACCCCAAGCAACAGACTTGGATTCTGTAGAGTACTGAATGTTCCTAATTCCCATGAAAGAGTGAACAAATTGTATGAACACATGTATAGCTCTGGAGTCCATGTTACATAAAAACATGCTAAAGTGAGATCAGATAGGGGAAAACTGTATTAAAGGGGTGAGCATTAGGCATTGCAAAGCTTAGGGTAACTCAGTGGACTATTTTCCCACTGGGAATCTCCACAGTTAAGATTCTGTCACCTTATTTACTGTGCCATGCTAGGAGTCAGAGATTGAGTAAGTTCATGTGTGACTTCACTCAACAACCTAAATAAAAATGGTTAGCCAGATTTTAAGGAACTGTTATGGCCTTGAAGTTTGTTCTGCAATAAGATCTATTAATGCAGGCCATTCACCCCTTGCAGAACTCAGCTGGTTCTACACTTGCACTGAAGTCAGTGCCAACAGCACCATTGGGTAAAGCATTATTAACAAAAAATAAGAAAGGGCTTTTCATAACTGTTGCATTTTCTTAAGTGATTTATGAGATATCATGAGGAGTTGAGGTGTTGTTTTAATTATAAAATAATTGCTTTTCTTTCTTAGTGTGCAAAGCTGCCAAAGCTGACCTAGCATTCCTGGTGGATGGATCATGGAGTATTGGAGATGACAATTTCAATAAAATAATTAGCTTTCTCTATAGCACCGTTGGAGCTTTGAATAAGATTGGTCCTGATGGAACTCAGGTAAACAACATTTAGAGAGACAGAGGGCACATGGACATAACAGGGTATTTTAGACTAGCACCAGAAGTAAAATGAGTCAAAATCTCATTGACATAATTTCATGATTCTTTTGAAAACATAAACTGCTTCAGGACAGAGGGGTTTTTATTATCTTCTTTTATGCACACTATATGGTGAAATTCATGAGATGAAGTTTGCTAGCATGAAGGATATGTACCATTTCAGTCTCCTTTAAATCACTCTAATGTGATTTAAGTTGTCTTNGTTAGATACTGCTCAAAAAATATTATTGGCAAATACGGTACTGGTTTAAGAGTTACTTGTATGCATTTTGTGATGGCATTTAAAAATTATTTTCAACTTGTTCAAACATTGAAGAATGCTCAAGTTTTATCTTTTATTCTATACATCTGTTTTCCCCAAACATAGTCTGTGATGCCCCAGAAACTTAAGTACCAAGTTTAAGCATGTGAATAGCTCCTTTTAAATCATGACACCACTTATGGAATATGAAGTTTACTCTAAGTTTGCTGAGCTGTAGGGGATTAGTGTATAGGATTGAAATGAAGGGTCTGGTTTAATGTAGCGTCTTATTTGGAAGTAACAATATTTCAGAATGTGTTCCTGTGTATTTCTGTTACTTTCTTCATTGTTGCTCCCTAACTTAAGTTACTTCTGTAACTTCATGGAGACTGAATAAAATCTCTGTAGTTCTGTGTATGAATAACCGTACACATGTGAGCAGCTGTAACTAGGATTTTGCTTTGGGCTGAACTGAGAATGCAGTTGCCAAAATGGATATTATTATTCTCATCCTTTTTGCTGCAAAAGGAAAACACAAAGTGTTAGGCGGTTGTCAAGAGTGCAGAGAGTAAAATGAACTTAATTTAGTGAAAGCTTCTTAAAGAGAAGAAAAAGGTCTGGCTTCAGTGTAAGGATTAAGTTACAAGATAAATCCTTGATTTAAATGCACTGATTCCCCTGCTTCTGGTTATACACTTGGGTGGTGCTTTAGAAATGAACACATCTTCTGTGTGCACAGGTGGCAATGATTCAGTTCAGTGATGATCCCAGAACAGAATTTAAATTGAATGCTTACAAAACAAAAGAGACTCTTCTTGAAGCTATTCAGCAAATAGCTTACAAAGGAGGAAATACAAAAACAGGTAAGAAAGATCATGATTATGATGCAGATTTTCTTCCTGCTCCTCTCTGTGCAGTATTTTTCTCTCATTTGCTATGTGGTTTAATATAGCGGTGTGAAAGCAGATAGAACACTGGACATAAAATGTTACACTTTGAAGCTTGAAAGTTTTCATAATCCATAGTTTAATGGATAGATCCATTCATCCCCTACTGCTGGGTATTCACCTGTCTTGCCAACAGTGAGATCAAGGATCAGGGAGGAAGGGAGAGAAGCAGCTAGGCAGAAATGAATGACTTTGAGGAATGAGGAGTAAAATGAAACCAGCTCCCACAACTGGAAAAGTGGGAGGCAAGAGAAATGGGGAGGGAGCTTGCAGAGCATGTAGGAAAACAGTGGACAGAGTGGAGGGTCTATTTGGTTATAAGCCAGGACAGCTAAGCCTCAATGATACATTTAAGATTGGGGTGGGAGAAGATATCTTTTACCAGAACATAGTTAGATTTTAATGAATCCCTTAAGACGGCTCTCTGATGTGAAGAAATTAAAGATGAGTGCTGAGAGGGTTAAAAACTGTTCTAATTGGAAAACATATGTTTTATTATCTTCAGTCTGTACAGAAATTTCTTACAGCTGTTGCATTGCATCCAGTCTCAGTAGTATCAGAATAACACATTTTACATTTACTCAGGAAAATAGTACAATGGCACTTTCAGCTTTTACCTGGAGTGTGGCATATATAATCCAGTAAGGAAAAATTTTGTTGTCTCTAACCTGCATGGAGTACCCTTTGCTGTACATGTCACGTTCTTGATCTTCATCTTCTGGACTGAAGAAATGGATGGCTGAAGCCATGAAATTTTCAAGGATTAGAGTCAAAATCAAACATTTCTAAATCTTTATTTTAGTAACAAGAGAATGCATCAGTTTACTGAGAACCCAACAATTCTTCCTGAAATATTATAGCTATGCGCTCAGCTTGCTTCAGTCTCATGATAATTCAAGTCTTAAATTATAACTGAGTAGACACATTTGAGAGAGTATGTGGAAATAACTCCTTTTACTGATGTCTAACATAGGATATCAGAAGTCAACAGATATTTGATTTATGTCATGCTGAAAGTATATAGTGGTTTTTTTCTGTTTCAGGAAAAGCCATTAAACATGCAAGAGAATTCTTGTTTACTGGAGAGGCAGGCATGAGAAAAGGCATTCCAAAGGTTTTGGTTGTCATTACTGATGGGCGATCACAAGATGATGTGAACAAAGTCTCCAGAGAAATGCAACTAGATGGTAAAATGTGTAGTTTTAAGAATTATTCACATTTTCCTTTTTCTCACTCGTTATAACTGTGTAAGTGTGAGTGTGAGATAAGGGTAATATTTTCTCCTGGAATATTTCCAGGTTTAAAGAAAATGGACAACAAATGTTGGGAAATTCAGAATATCACTACGATCTGGTGAGATTCTGGATTTTTTTTGTTGTGATGAATACTATTTTTCACTTTGATGGTACTGCTAAAATCAGATAGTAGTCAATGGAATTACTCCTATGATGAAGGATTTAGGGAACATGACACCAAGTATCTGGACTGTGTGAAGTGTAGTCTTGCAGTTACCATCAAAATGAACAGTTTTGTTTTCTACACAAGAGGTCCTTTGAAAATTCTTTCAAATATTTTTACTGGTTCAAATCTGCTCTTATGTTACACTAATTACCTTTAGGAATTTTTTTTAAAACCCCAGTTTTCGAGCTTTAAGTGGCCACACAGCATGGCTGCATAAGAACCAGGCTAGTTGTAGATATGTCTGATACTGAGGTATCATAACCCAAAGGGCATGCCACATGGAACAAAACTAATGGACAGAAGAGAAAAACTATCACCCTTTTCATGTGAGGAGAACCTAAGAAGAAATTGTGTTTGTACTTTTTCATAGCTCCCAAAACACAAAGGCAAATAAACTTACCTGTGTTTATTACTGACTCCTGAAACCCAATGCAGTCGTCAAGCTTGGCTGCCTGCTTGTATTGTTGCTAGATGTTGAGCGTGGTGCCTTCATAAATAAAATCGTAGTAGAGCCTGCATGACTTGTTTTAAATAGCAATCAAGAAAACCTCGTATTTGTGATTAAATTGGAGTCTATGCCTAAGATGAGCAAAACATATTCAACTGTCAGGGAAGATTTGCAGTTGCCTTATCTATTAGACTGCCAACAACTTTGAGATGAAACGGTACAGGGTGGGGCTTTAGTTCCTAACCCAAGAGAAGTGTCAACTTGGACAAATGACTTCCTCTGTTTCATTGCCTTTTGTGCTTTCTGTATCCTTAGGCTGCAGATAGGTCGGCACAGGCACTGACTTGCATCTATAATAGGGACTTGCATGAAGATGAGCTGATCTTGGATGAGACATAAAGAGGTTGTTAGATATTAAGTCCAAATTTCATTTCGATGAAAGTTCTGCAGAAGGTACTGAATGTCCCTAGGGCTCACTCAAACTTAACAACAAAATTGCATGAATGAAGTGAATTTGGGACTGAGCCGTGGAATAACAGTATGCCCAGTAATAATATTCAGCCCAATGGAGACAGGTTTTACCTTTTATCATTTATGAAAAGGAAAATGTTGAAAAACTTTTAGGTAGTCTGTTGCTCCTCAAACATATAGGGTGCAATTCCTATTTTATCTAAATCTTTGAAGTCAGGGTCAAATTTCAAAATATATTAATGCAGAGTATATAGAACTCATTCAACAATGCAGTTGTGTGCTGGTAAGTGCAGTTAAGCTGCAGATGAAATGAGAATATGCTTATTTCAATGTTCACTCATGAGGCAGTGGTGGCTTGAAAACTAATTGATATATGGCACAGAAAAAAATCTATAGAAGACCTACAGGATTTCCTCTTTTTATTTATGATAAACTTGATACATGAATATTTTAGTGAATAATACAGTATAGCATTAAATTAGAAAAGCATTTAAATATATACTTTACTGAGTGATTTTATGTGTCTTCAAGAAAATACTGATCAAATTTGATTAAGTATAAATAGCCAAAAAAAAATGTAGAAAATGTAATACCTTTGTTGTAGAATAAATGCATGATTGTTTTTGCATGTGTAATAGGGTAATAATAGAATTTCCATTTTTGTAAGTAATCAGGATAGGAGCCAATGCAAATACAGTTGTGTTCATATTGTATTTCCATTCTAATTGAATAACTCACCAAGTGTGTTGTTCTTTGTTTTGCAGGTTTCACCTTTTTTGCTATTGGAGTAGCTGATGCTGACTATTCAGAGTTAGTTAACATTGGCAGCAAGCCCAGTGAAAGACATGTCTTCTTTGTGGATGATTTTGATGCCTTTGCAAAAATTGAAGATGAGCTGATCACATTTGTCTGTGAAACTGCATCAGCAAGTTAGCCATTTTGACTTATACTTTCTTCTAAAATAATAAGTGCTAAGTACTGGGCGGGAGGGATGTAGCTTGTTTTTCTGTTGAGAAGTATTCTTGACCTTTTTATCTTAATTTACTACAGATGTTATAACAAATGTTATTTCCATAACATATTAAGGAAATTAAGGTGTTGTGACTTCAAAAATAATTAATGGTTAATTGTTATAAATCTAGAAGACATCCATTGGTTGTCAAAAGGTTATCTCAGGTTTGAAAAAATTTTAATGGTTCAGAATTTAGTTATGAAAATTTAGGTATATTTTATTTTCTAGTCAACAGTTCTATGTCCAGATGGAGATCAGTGACAAGCAGTGTTCCTCAGAGGTCCATACTGGGACCAGTACTGCTTAATATCTATATCAATGACACAGATGGTGGGATTGAAAGCACCCTCAGCAAGTCAGTAGACAACACTGAGTCATGAAGTTGACATGCTGGAGGGAAGGGATGCCATCCAGAGGGACTGGGATGAGTTCGAGAAGTAAGCATATGTGAACCTCATATGGTTCAAGAAAGCCAGGTCATGCACCTGCACCAAGGTGACCCCTGGTATCAGTACAAGCTGAGGGGTTAAGGTATTCAGAGCACCCACGTGGGTGTACTGCTGGATAAGAAGCTGGACATGAGCCAGCAATGTTTGCTTGCAGCTCAGAAAGCCAACAATATACTGGGCTGCAACAAAAAGAAGCATGACCAGCAGATCAAGGGAGGTGATTCTGCCCCTCTACTCCATTCTGGTGAGACTGCACCCCAACAACTGTGTCCAGCTCTGGCATCCTCAGCACAGGAAAGACATGGATCTGTTTGAGCAAGTCCAGTGGAGGGTCACAAAAGTCATCAAAGGGATGAAACGCTTCTCCTGTGAGGAAAGGCTGAGAGAGTTGGGATTGTTCCACCTAGAGAACAGAAGGCTCCAGGGAGACCTTATTGTGCCTTTCAATACTTAAAGCGGGCTTACAAGAAGAATGGGGCTTTTTAACAGGGCCTGTAGTGATAGGACGAAGAGCAACGATTTTGAACTAAAAGGGAAAATTTAGACTATATACAAGGAAGAATTTTTTTTGTGATGGATGTAATGAAACCCTGGCACAGGTCACCCAGAGAGGTAGGGGGTAGATGTCCCATCCCTGGAAACATTAAAGGTCAGGTTAGATGGGCCTTTTGAGTAACCTGATCTAATTGAGATGTCCCTGCTCATGGCAGGGAGGTTGGACTAGATGACCTTTAAAAGACCCTTCCAACCCAAACTATCCTATGATTTATTAATGGAGAGATAATCATTAAAGTTTGTATCATCAGAGAAATTACTTTAAATTATAGCAGAACTTTGACAATTATAATGCAACTCAATAGTAGCATTTATTGGTTACTTATGCTTGCATTCAAAAAGTGATTTCTGAATATGAGTATCCTGGGGAGCTTGTTGAATTCCCAGGGCACCTTTCCTGCAACAAATTAGTGTGCTTTCTTCCCTGCTGGACATAAAATATAAAAGATATACAGCTGTTTAAAATGAGTGCACGCATTTTAAGGACACCATGCAATTCTGGACTTTGTTGCTCATGAAAGGTTAAAAAACAGTGTAAGACACACTTTTTTTATGAAGCAGGCAGGGAATTTGTTGCAACGAGGTTTTGAAGACAGGTTCATAGAAGGATTAGACAAATTTGTGGATGACAGATTCATAAAAGGATATTATATGGAATGCACAGTGATATAGTCTTTAACATCTTTGCTACAACCCTTGTGCATGCTGAGGAACACCAACAGGATGCAGTAGATGTTGGCCAGGTTTGCATCCCCTTCCTAAACAGAACTTCCTTTGGCGACTGTTGGGGATAGAATATTGGGCTGAGTGGGTCATTGTTCTGATCTAGTGCTACATCTCTTGTATCCTTAAATATTTCTTTCCTTCTTTTCTAGCCTGCCCATTGGTAATTAAAGATGGCAACAATTTTGCAGGTACAGTGTTTTTGTGTTCATTTTTGTTCCTAATTTATGGAATAATTTTTACATTACCTGATTTTCACAGTATTAAGCAATAAATTTGCCTTTCTGCTACAGCTGTTAAATGGATAGTGATATGAAACTCTCTGAGGCAAATGGCTTTTTTTTTTTGCTCCTGTAATGTGATATTAATTTAAATTAATAGGATATATGTTTTGATACCTTCCAGGATTTAAAATGATGGAAATGTTTGGTTTGGTTGAAAAGGAGTTTTCAGCTGTGGAAGGGGTTTCAATGGAACCTGGTACATTTAATGTTTACCCATGTTACAGACTGCACAAGGATGCCCTTGTATCCCAGCCTACCAAGTATGTATTAATATATAAATATTCATAAAACATCTGAAGATAATTATCCAGTGCAGGCAATTATTCTCTTCAGTGAGCAGTATTTTCATGTCAGAAGAGCAGAAACACTAGTGTATACCTACACTGTACTAAAGAATAGGAAGTGTGTTTGGTGTCCTGAGTCCTCAACCAATTTTATTCAGAAATTGCAGTTGTAGGTAGAAGTAGGTAAGCCCACTGGCTATTATGGGTTTCCCATGTGAGCCAGTTTCAGATTTATGCTAGTTTAACACTCAGCAATTTCACGCATGTGTATGCCTGGGCAAATTCCAGTTGTAGGTGCTTCTGGAATGCAGGTTGAAGTCTCATAGAGGAGGAATGTCTTTGAAGTGTTAGTCAGAATGAGAATTTGCTTTAGCTGTTTTCAGTCAATTTTACTGATGTCTATGTTCATTCATTGATTACAACGGAAGATTATCTCCTCACGCTAAAATAAGTTTGTGTGAACAGCATCTAGCATTTTCCTGGGAGGCAGGACACAGTTATGAGAACTGTGTCCTGGGACAGATAGGGTGGAGGCAATGAAGAAACCTCACGTCGAACTTTTGCAGTCATACCTCTGAGATGAAGTGCTGGAACCTCTCCATTTGTTCTATGAACAGTGTGTATGTTGTGTCTGGTTCTTCTCTGTGTAGTCCCCTACCTGTATTAAGTGGCATCGCAGAAAAGCAGTGTCCCTGCTGTATTAAACATCAGAAGATGTAAAAAAAAAAAGAAAAATATTCTTTAGCTGAGATAAATAAGACAGACAGTGGGAAATTACTTTTACAGTTTACATGAAATATCATCTTAGTCTTCTTGTGTGACTACCCTGTTGTGTCCCAGTTGGAGCTATAGTTCTTGGAGCTGTTCCACATTCTCTGTGTCTAGTTTCCTTCTGGGGTTAGATGGACTGGAATTTCAAAGGACTAGCATTTCTCACTTATTTTTCCCTTTCTGCTTTTTTCTAATTGGATCTGCTGCATTTATCTGCTCTTCTCTAACTACTATCCCAGCCCAACCTTACTGCTTCCTTAGGCTTTCACTCCCTTTCACGGCTCAGAGAATACCTTTCTCTTCATGTTCTACAGGTACGTCTGGATATTATCACTTGCTTTTGTCACCTCATCTGATTGTCATTAATGTTGTTATTCTTTTTGAGTGCAATATCCCCAAATCTTGTGTTTCCCTCACTTACTGATTTTTCTTTAATTTGTGCTTTGTGTGATGAGCAGATCATAAGGCTTTGTTCTTACACCTCTTAAATTCCCTCTCTTTTTCTCTGTGCAAAATGTGCAGTGTAACATAATGTTTGATTATCAACAGTCCACTGTGCAGAATGTATTGATTATATATCACATTTAACTCATTTTCCAGCATGATTCACTTCTATACATATTATGTCTTCCAGAACCACTTTAAAAGGAATGGATTGTACTTAGGGAAAAAAAATTGATTAAACAGCCTCTTCAGGCTTCTTACACATCTCTTCGCTATGATTTTAAGAAATCAGGCTAATTAACATTTGCAAAATAGTCAACCATTTCAGACAGTTGTCCAAATGTTCCACTTTGGGATTTGACAATGAAACTTTAAATTATATTGGAAGCACTACATAACAGTTTTTAGGAAATGGCATAAAGTAACATACTTTTATATCATAACCTTCCCCTTTCTTCTGCAAAAGTTCCAGGAGAACAGATTACATTTCTGCATGTGTGATCATTTTTTTTATTTTGCGTTCTTACATATTGTCTTTGAAAGTATAAACTAGATTTCCTGTAATTTATAAAGCCTCCTGTAACATGTGTCTTTCCTGATTTCTATCTATTAGTGGTGGTTTAATGACAAAGGACACGTCTATTAAGATTGATCTTCCAAGCAGTTTCTATTTGCAATAACAAAGGTCTTGTGAGTGGCTGCTATTTTTAGAGTTTTTAATATAAACAATTTTAGCTTTCCTTCAAACTGACCTCTGACTTGATCTTCAAATTAAAAAAAATATAATTAAGGGCAATCATGTAAATTTCAGGGCAAAGATATCTTCTCTCTTCTCCATAAGTATTTTGATAGTTACCAAGTTCAGTTTACTTTGCAAATGTTTATACATATTGCTTCTCACTCTTGGTTTCCAAAGAAATATACAGCATAGTAGAAAGTGTGTTAAGTGAACACGTGGTGAGTAAATCACCACATTTAATGATTAGTTTAAGTATAAAAAACATTATCTCTTACAGGTATTTGCATCCTGAAGGTCTCCCTTCTGATTACACCATTACATTTCTCTTCCGGATACTCCCTGACACACCCCAGGAGCCATTTGCTCTCTGGGAGATTTTAAATGAAGGATATGAACCCCTGGTTGGAGTTATTTTAGACAGTATGTATTTTGTATTTTATCAGTTATTGTTCTTCTTTAACTGTATGAATCATTCATTCTGTGTCTAGATATAGTATTGCTGATTGATTACCGCTGATGTATTATCTGCTGCAGGACCAACCACCTGAATCTGGAAGGTGATAGTCTCTAATGGATGTGTTTTAGATTTAATTTAATTGAATTTGGACTTAAAGTCAAATTTTGAGTATGCTGCTCTAAAGTAGGAGCAATGACACTGAAATCCAAAGAGCTATACTGGATGTAAATTGACCTAAGAGAGCTGCTCATTTGCTTTTATAATTTCTACTGCTCTGAATCTGGTTCTAAGAGAATCTGTCCTTATATGCAGTGGTACTAACAGTACAATGTATGTAGATGTAAGGCAGTCTCATAGATAGCACTCTTGGTGACTCTTAATTTCTACTTGATTTGACTTCCACAGCTGTAAAACAAGGATTAAATTTTAGAAAGTTTTTATATTTACCATTGAAAAAAATGTAGATACTATGATAGCTATTCATTAGAGCTGCCAATTTAAAAAATCATATATTAGTTCCTTATCTTATCTTTCCTACAGTTTTTTAGATATGTCATCTTGAAATAATTGGGAGTTAGGCATTTAGCTAGCTTGAGGATCTGTGCTTCCATTTTTTTGTCCAAGTCCCACAGAGAACTAATGGGAGAGTAGGATCAGGTAGACTCCCAAATATTGACCCATACTTTTTGTCAAGCCGGGAAGGAACATTTCTCTAAAAGAACTTATTATGATACTTCCAGGTCAGTATATCACTTGTGAATATGTTTTACTAGCATGTGATCTGACACATTTGTTTAACACAAAACTAACCTGTTCAAATAATCTATCAGGCCATTTCTTCTTCTAACACAGAGCCCTTATTTTTTTTCTCACACAGATGGTGGTAAAACTTTGACTTTCTTTAATTATGACTACAAAGGAGATTTTCAAACTGTGACTTTCGAAGGTCCTGAAATAAAGAAGATATTTTATGGGAGTTTTCATAAGGTTAGTAATAGTAATAGAGGGGGAAAATCCCACTCTAAGAAAAGGTTTGGGAGTTTTTCATGGTTTGAAATCTTCTTTCATGTGGTCAGCCACTGCCAAAAGAAATGTATTTTGCATGTTCACAATCATGTACCAAACTGTCTTATGTGTCTTTGCAATATTGAATTAACATTAAACAAATAATAGTTTTTATGATTTTATCAATTTTCATCTCATGCTTTGTGCTTGTGTTTTAGAGCTGACTGCAAATACTTGCCTTGAAAAGTAATTTGGAAATAAACTGGCTTTTCCTTTTAAGGATTAAATTGGAAATGTCACTCAAAATGAAAGGAAAAAGTCCAGCAAAAGCAATTATCCTTCTTCTGACCACAGCTGTAATTTTTAAACATATTTTAAGAACTATACCATGTCAAAATTCTTGGCTGTTAGAGAACTTGTAACATTCTTTCTAAAAGCAGACGATGTAGAGCTGGGATTTTAACACGTATTTTCTTGTGGAAGGTGCTTTTGTTGTTCACTTTTATTCCTGATGTTTGTATCCAAAAAAAGGAGACTGTGGACTGAGGGACAGTATTGACAGAACTTAACTTTTCTGTACTTCATTTTTAATCAGTGCAGTGAGAAATGGGGAGTATGTCAGTGGTGGAGTCTAATTTTGACTTTAGATTGTGCTTTAGAGGAATGTATGAGGCTCTAGTAACTTTTCCTTTTAGGTATTTTTCTGCATTTTGAATTAACATCCTTGCTATACGTGTGTTTGAAAAGTGCAGGAGACCAAATACATAGCAGCTTTTAAGCTATTTAGTTCCAGCTGAGCCCAGAGCAAAGCAACTACAGAAATTACTCTGGCATTCTTTCACCTTGGGCTCTGGTCTCCAAGGAGGGTAGTGGTGCAGATCAGATACTGCATTTCTACTAGCTGTTATTCTGATATCCCACCCAAAAAACTTGTTCTTTCCTTTCCTTAAATGAGAGTTTGCTCATGACGGGACAGTTGTGGCTAGGATTGTCCTCTCTGCTGGAAATCTCTTTGCTAAAACAGTGATAGACAACTGAATGTGAGTCAAGGCAGAAGCAACTTTGTTGCTGTACTTTGCTTTTCTGTACTGCATTTTATGTGATTTCATTTTTTTTCAGTGTAAAAACTTCACAATGGAGGGTTTTGCAGAGCTATTAATATATAATTTACAAGTTAAATTTTACCACTTGATTTGGGCTTTTGCAAATGCTACAAAGGATGTATTTGTGAGAATTAGTGCTGTATAGCAGGATCATACAAGGCCAAGATATTGTTACTGACCACATAAACCAAAGCATTTTTGGAATCTTTTGTCAGGGATAAACTCCTTCCTTACTGGGTAAATTATTTAAGGTGCCAATTTGTATGCAGATGTGCCGTAAGCAGATAAATAAGTTAAATTCATTAAACAGATTACAGTTCCAGAACAATTTGGGCTGGAAGTGACCTCTAGAGATCATATAGTTTGTTATTTACTTTACTCTGATTTTTGTTAGCAAACATAGAGTTAGGATCTCACATCAAAAAGTGCCCCCCCTTTTCCCAAGAAATTAGTATATCTTATGTGCTCCTTTGCATGTTGAAACATCTTTTCTTTTGCTTAGTTGCATGTTGTTATCAGCAAGACTACAGCCAAAATAATTATTGACTGCAAGCAAGTGGGTGAGAAGACCATTAATGCTGCAGGGAATATTAGCTCTGATGGCATTGAGGTGCTGGGGAGAATGGTCAGATCCAGAGGACCAAGGGACAACTCTGCACCAGTAAGTAGAACACGAAAAATTCTTTAAACTATTTTAAATAGTTTGGAATTATTGCAGCTAGCTTTCAGTTGAAGCAGTGTGAACTCATTTTTGAAACAGTAAAGTTCCAGCATAGGAGTACAGGGAGTCTTTCCATTTCACTTCAGATAATATTAAGAGGGTTTGTTTGGAGTTTTCAGGTAAATTTAGTTGTTGAAGGAAGAGCTGACAATCTGGCAATGATCTTAGGAAAGCTTCTTTGCTGTGCAGTACCCTGTGCTAGTTTTCTTTGAACTTTCTTGCCCTTAGAAATGAAGTTAGTGGAGAATGTGAACCTTGTACTCAAGACTTGATTTGAATAGGAATGACGTTTCAAAAATGTATTTTCTTGCCACTATATGGAAATATTCTTGTTTAGTGAAAAACAAGCCCTCAGAATATATCTCTGTGTACCAAAAAAATAGCCTTTAGGCCTCAGACTTACAGATAATAATTACATGAAGTCTGAAAGACAATTACACAGAGAAACCTTTGTAGTCACATACCAATAGAAACAGAAAAAGGCAAACTTAGGAAATCTTGGAATTAGAGAAGGCTTTGTGAAGAAGTTGAAAGAAATAGTGTCTTTTGTTAAAACCCAGGAATCTCTAAAAGATAAGTCACACTGCCCACTCACTGAAAAATCTGGTTTGTTCATTTGAACTGTAAAACTGATGTAAGACTACAAATTTATTGCTGAAGATGAAAATTCTTTACTCCTTAGTACTATTTAGCTGCCTTCAAGTATCAACAAATATACAAAATAAAAGGAAGTCAAGAAAGCACCCAAATACCGTTCTTTAAGGTCCCCTTTTTTCATGTATTTTTTTAGATTGAGTGGAATTTATATGAATAGTCACAATTCAGGCATGAATGAACTCCAAAAATTAGAGGACATCAATGGAAGGTAGTACGTGGCATGGCAGAGGTTCTTCTCACAATAGGTAGTATATCAGTGAAGCTCCTTGCTGTAGAATTTTGGGGCTGCTAAGTATTTAAGTTGCAGGGAAACCTGAACAAGTGCATGAAAGGGGAATATTGGTGGTTAACTAATCTGGCGCAAGAAATCCCTGATCTGGAAGTCATTGGAAGCCAGTAAACTGTAAGACAGAGGGATGACTTACACACTTGTGCTTCATTAGATATTGATTGTGTCACTGTTGGAAACAAGATACTGGGATTTATTCTGTTCCAGTATCTTCACACTTTTAAGAGGTTCATGAAGCCAAGCATACAACAAACTCCTTTTTGTAAAACATTTTGGAAATCCGTTTGAATTAATAGGAAAACTGGAGGGTCTTGATAATTCTGTAAAGGTTTTTTTTTTCTATTAGCTGTGTTTTCATGAAATTCTTTAATTTTACTTTTAGAGATGCTCACTATATAAAATAAAAACAGATAAGCAGTTATTTGGGAATAAAATTGTGGATGTTTTGCTCTGACCCTATTCACATGGAACGGGTTGAAATTGTCAGAATGTTTTTAATGTGTAGACTAGACATAAGGAAGAATTTCATTCACCATGAAGGTGGTGAGGCACTGGAAGAGGTTGTCCAGGGAATTTGTGGATGCCCCATCCCTGAAGGTGTTCAAGGCCTGGTTGGATGGCACTTTGGGCAGCCTGATGTAGTGGAAGGTGTCCCTGTCCATGGCAGGAGGATTGGAATTAGATGATCTTTAAGGTATCTTCCAACCCAAACTATTCTATGATTCCAGTGCAATCACTTGTATTTTGCAAAAGTTTTCAACTTTGAGGGAATATTCTTGTATCCGATTTTTTCCCCCATCAATGTACATAGTGTGCAGCAGTTCAATGAAGAAGCAGAAATAGAGATAGACAGAACTCAAAGAGGATNGAAATGAAGTTAGTGGAGAATGTGAACCTTGTACTCAAGACTTGATTTGAATAGGAATGACGTTTAAAAAATGTATTTTCTTGCCACTATATGGAAATATTCTTGTTTAGTGAAAAACAAGCCCTCAGAATATATCTCTGTGTACCAAAAAAATAGCCTTTAGGCCTCAGACTTACAGATAATAATTACATGAAGTCTGAAAGACAATTACACAGAGAAACCTTTGTAGTCACATACCAATAGAAACAGAAAAAGGCAAACTTAGGAAATCTTGGAATTAGAGAAGGCTTTGTGAAGAAGTTGAAAGAAATAGTGTCTTTTGTTAAAACCCAGGAATCTCTAAAAGATAAGTCACACTGCCCACTCACTGAAAAATCTGGTTTGTTCATTTGAACTGTAAAACTGATGTAAGACTACAAATTTATTGCTGAAGATGAAAATTCTTTACTCCTTAGTACTATTTAGCTGCCTTCAAGTATCAACAAATATACAAAATAAAAGGAAGTCAAGAAAGCACCCAAATACCGTTCTTTAAGGTCCCCTTTTTTCATGTATTTTTTTAGATTGAGTGGAATTTATATGAATAGTCACAATTCAGGCATGAATGAACTCCAAAAATTAGAGGACATCAATGGAAGGTAGTACGTGGCATGGCAGAGGTTCTTCTCACAATAGGTAGTATATCAGTGAAGCTCCTTGCTGTAGAATTTTGGGGCTGCTAAGTATTTAAGTTGCAGGGAAACCTGAACAAGTACATGAAAGGGGAATATTGGTGGTTAACTAATCTGGTGCAAGAAATCCCTGATCTGGAAGTCATTGGAAGCTAGTAAACTGTAAGACAGAGGGATGACTTACACACTTGTGCTTCATTAGATATTGATTGTGTCACCGTTGGAAACAAGATACTGGGATTTATTCTGTTCCAGTATCTTCACACTTTTAAGAGGTTCATGAAGCCAAGCACATAACAAACTACTTTTTGTAAAACATTTTGGAAATCCATTTGAATTAATAGGAAAACTGGAGGGTCTTGATAATTCTGTAAAGGTTTTTTTTTTCTATTAGCTGTGTTTTCATGAAATTCTTTAATTTTACTTTTAGAGATGCTCACTATATAAAATAAAAACAGATAAGCAGTTATTTGGGAATAAAATTGTGGATGTTTTGTTCTGACCGTATTCACATGGAACGGGTTGAAATTGTCAGAATGTTTTTAATGTGTAGACTAGACATAAGGAAGAATTTCATTCACCATGAAGGTGGTGAGGCACTGGAAGAGGTTGTCTAGGGAATTTGTGGATGCCCCATCCCTGAAGGTGTTCAAGGCCTGGTTGGATGGCACTTTGGGCAGCCTGATGTAGTGGAAGGTGTCCCTGTCCATGGCAGGAGGATTGGAATTAGATGATCTTTAAGGTATCTTCCAACCCAAACTATTCTATGATTCCAGTGCAATCACTTGTATTTTGCAAAAGTTTTCAACTTTGAGGGAATATTCTTGTATCCGATTTTTTCCCCCATCAATGTACATAGTGTGCAGCAGTTCAATGAAGAAGCAGAAATAGAGATAGACAGAACTCAAAGAGGATTAGCCTAAAGATGCCAAACCCTTTCAACATCCCTTAATCATAGAATCATAGAATAACCAGGTTGGAAGAGACCCACCGGATCATCGAGTCCAACCATTCCTATCAAACACAAACCCTTAGCACCTCAAGCGGGGCATATCTGGATTCGACGCTCCAGCCAGCTTGAGAAATAAAACCTGACCATGATGTACATCAGGTAGCGTTCTTTGTTCTGTCAGTGGGATTTTACAAAAAGTCCAGTTTTAAAATATCGTTTACTTACAATTTACAAACATTCTCTTTACTTATGCTTCCTATTCTTTTAAATATCACTTTTTTTGCCTCCATGTATATGTAGCGTTAAATAAAAGGAATGGGAGATGTGGTCTGCTCTTGAGAAAACTTTGCAGAACTGTAGCCTCACCAGTTAAAGATAGACAGACTTTTCTGTCTTACTGTTTCTGCTTACAGGGCTGGATATTTGGAAAGCAAAATCACTATGAATGTGGAGAATTATGAATAAAAGTTTAACAGTAGCACAGAAAGCTTTGTGTAGGTATTTAGCTTGAGCCATAGCAACCCACATAATATTTTAAAATAAGAATACTGAGTCATTCAACATTTGGATGGTGAATGCAACAATTCAGAGAACGTATATTTGCTCTTTATTTTATACCAGTGTGATTTATCACTATGGTTCTCTTGATTGTCTGAGTCAGAGAAAATGATGCATATACGAGGCTATGCAGTATTGTATTAATTCAGCCAATACTGTCAACCTTCTGTTGTTCAGGATAACAGAATAGCTAAGAATGGACTGCCTTGTGGAAAAGTCTTAGAATCATAGCATCATAGAATAGTTAGAGTTGGAAGGGACCTTAAAGATCATCTAGTCTCACTCGCCCTGCCATGGGCAGGGACACCTCCCACTGGATCAGGCTGCCCAAGGCCCCGTCCAACCTGGCCTCGAACACCTCCAGGGATGTGTCAGCTACAACTTCCCTGGGCCACCTGTGTCAGTGACTCCTGAGCTGCTTTCTGCAAGTCTAGCTCAATGTTTCTGCCCTCCTTTTCAGGGATATCTCAAGTGTAGTATCATGCAAATGCCAGGGTCATGCTGACTCCCAGAGCAGTATGTTTGCGCGTGTTCATGTGCTCGAGCTAATGAGTTCTCCCATAATTAGTAGCTTTGGGATGTGTAGCAAAAAGACAGCTACGTGACTCCACGTGGAGCCAGCTTGCATTTGATGTAGCTAGGGACATAGACTTATTGGAATCAGGACAGAGCTTTGTGGAGTCAAACTAAGGGTGTGAAAGCTGCCTTCACGCTGCACTTCAGCTGTTTAAAATGTTTAGCATGGAGCCAGCTCACATGTGTCTGCATTTGTAGTACAACATACCCACAAACTAGCAGATAAGAAGTATTTATATGTATATGAAATTATTCCTTTTCTTAGAATATAATAATTGAATTACATAAGAAAAAATATGAGCAAATCTAAAGGCGCACATATGTAGTTCATTTAAGCAGCTTAAAAAGCGGTGCAATTTTAAGAAAGCCTGTAAATGCTGGTGTTAAAATAATGCCACTAAAAATAATGGGAACAAAACCAAAACAGAGTTCTATCTCTAGCAGTTCCTTAATTTTTTTGACATGTGGGGTTAATTTAATGGGATGTTCTGTTCCATTCCCCTTTCTATTCAGTATGCATATAAATAAGGCATGGAAAAAAGAATAGAAATACTAACAGAAGAAAGCTTCATTTCTCTAAACCCCTGGTTCAGTTCAAGGCTGCAACGGAGAATTGTTTTTACCATTGAGTCCTATTTAGTATACTGTTTCTGAGTACCTACAGCCGTTATTTTTACCAAATGTGTGTGTTCTTGTAGATGAAGTTCTTCGCCAAACTATTTTCCCAGACCTGTGATGGGAATTTTTTCTGCCCAGCGTTCTCAGGTGCTGAACAAGCTCTTTACCATCCTTAAACTTTTGTTGCCTGGGGATAATATGGATAAGGGAGGCCATATTCTGAAATAAAATAAAACTGGAGAAAATGATAAATATTATTTGTGGCTCAGCTCCAGTGAAAGTAATAGGCTACAGGAGACCTTGTCCCAGATAAAAATCTCAGCACCATACCAGTGTGTTAAAAGAAATTACTCAGCTTTGAGAGCTGAGCTCTCTTTTGCTTGTCTGCTGATGCCTCCTTTGCTAGAAAAAAGTATCAGCCAGCACCATTAGGCAAAATCAGGAATTTAATCAAGGAGGTGATGCCTGCAACATTTAACCTTGAACAGCTTTCTGAGTCCAGGCAATGTCTAATATTTTGGACAAGTCAGAACACAAGACTTTTACTTTTTAGGTTAGTGCATTTGTGGCTAGCTGCTCTCAGTTGATAGCTTTTCCTTTGTCTAATCTGAGTGCTTGACTCCAGGTACATTTTCTTGAAGATGGCTCCATTTTGCACTGATCTTAGAACTAACAATCATTTTGTACATCACCCTTTTTTTTGAAACAGTTGCAGTTACAGATGTTTGACATTGTTTGTGCTACCTCATGGGCCAATCGGGACAAATGCTGTGAGCTTCCTGGCTTGGTAAGAAACACCTTTCAGTAGGTGTAGAATTTACCTTTTACTTTCTCCTTTATTAACAAATGTTTTAATGGAAATGGATAGTTAAGAGTTTCCAAAAAAGCCCTAGTCTGCTTGGATTACTTATCCTATATAAAACCAATGTGATGTATTTTTCTAAATCACGATGGTGTTTTTGAGGCATCCACACATAACCTGTGTCTTAGGTTCACAAAATTCCTAAGTTCTGAATCACAATTTTGGACATAATTTTCTTTCTATCCTGATCTTTCCTTAGAGAGATGAGGAAAACTGCCCTGCCCTTCCTCATTCATGTTCCTGTTCAGAAGCTAATAAGGGTCCCCTTGGACCTCCTGGACCACCGGTAAGGTTTTGTTCAAGTTTGTAGCCAACTGTGCCACAAAGTCCACTGGACACCTTTATTCCAAGACATGTGAATATATTCCCATTATGTAACTATTAAGGTTAAAGTAGTGTTTTAAGTATAGGAAATGAGATTAAATTCCCTTCAATTTATAGCAAAGATGTCAAGCAATATGCTGTAAAAATAGGTTAGCCAACTATTTAGGTCAATATGTCAGCCAACTTTTTAATGGCCTAATCAAGACCTGAAGCAGTTAGGGTGGTCTTTAGACCCTGAATCCTGTTACTTGTCTGTAGAATTAGCAGATATGTCATAGTTAGTACCATTTATTTTCAAAGTTTTAATCAATACTATCTGCCTACTCTAGCACACATGCATTAAATGTCATTTGGAGTTTAGCTTTCAGAAATGCTCACTTCACAGTATTAGGAATTAAAGATATGGGGTGTTCCGTATCTAAATGAGTGTTTAGTGTGTAAACGTTAAGTCAGTGTATAACTAAGTTCCTTGCATAACCAAGTCTTTTCAAGAAAACAATTATTTAATTTTCCTTCTGTCCCATTTTAGGATCTTAGAAAGATGGGATAAATCTTCTTCTTTACTGGCACATAGAAGAACTCAGATAACGGATCAGACCAGACAACTGAGGCATGGGTCACTAAATAAATCAGTCTCACATCCCAAGGCTGATTTTTAGCTGTTTAGAAAATTTGTTGGCTCTGCTTGCAATGGTCTATTATTGCTTTGATTGAATGATTATCTGAAATGGGATGTTTGCAGGATGGTCATGGTATTTTTTCTTTTACAACTCTCATTGATAACTCTGATTGGCATTTTAGGGCTGCTTGCTAAGTTAGCTTGAGCCAAGACCCTTTTGTGAACAAGTTTGAATTGTATGTTGCTCTGCTCCTACTGTGTCCTGGATGCTTTAAGAGCATATTCTGAAGAGAAAAAGTGAAGAATGTGAAGGAAAATAAATTTCTGGAAAGGTTAAAGTGCACAAATTACGTGTTCAACAATGAACTTGCACAGAAGACATTCATGTAGTAGATCCTTGCAGACATTTATCCTAGTAACAACTGAGAGGTTAGTCTTTCTGCAAGGACTGTTCTTCAAGCTCTGGTGCAAAAACTTGAAAAGGAACTCAGGAGAAAATTCACTGAAGAGGTATATCTTGAACAAGGAAAAAGTATTCTTCTCTCATTTTTGAAAGTAGATCATAAATCACATATGGATTAATGTTTTAATTTAATTTTAATTAAAAACCTTAACATAGATTAAGGTTTTATTATAGAAGTGTCTGTGAAAAGACAATGGGATAGTTCACAGAAAAACGCAACTGAAATTGAGTAGGTTGCCCACATTTCACAGTATAATGAAGGATATTTTAAAATTGATTGGAAGGATATGTGTTACTGTAGTTCAAAACATATAAAGATGGGGAATTGCTAAAGCTTAACCCAGCAGTAAAATAATGTGCTTTTATTTATTGCATTTAGGATTAACTGTATTTTGAGTAGCATAGTACCATGCAAGAGGAGGCTTAAAATCAAGAAGAAAAATCCCTGCCTATGCAAGGGAGAATGTGATTCTGGAACGCAGCCTCTTGTAAGTGGTACTTCTTTTCCCAGACAGTTAGATGGCATAGCTCTGGAAAAAAAAGTGAAAGGCCTAGGAAAAAGCAGAGCAAAAGAATAAACTCAACATTCATCTCTGTGCCAACCCAAAGTCATGTGCTATGTCTGGTCAATACTGCTCCAAGTTGTTAAAATGCCACGTGACTTTACTGTAAGCCAAGGATTTTTCTGTTTAAGGGATCAGAGTTCTACCAGGTAGTCAGTTTTAGGCATTAGACTAAAGGCTCCAAATAAAAGGCTTCCATTTGTTTGAGGCAATAACTCTGGAAACATTTTTAAGCTCTTTTAGGAAATGGGTCATTTTGGGTAAGACACAGTATCATTTAGAGTTAAGATTATCTGACAGATTTCATTATGGGATACTGCTTTTATGGCTTCATCTTTGCCAGAATTTGATCATGCTGTTTGAAGTTCCCCATGCAAAGTAAAAGTAAGATATCACACAAACCTGATAGCTGCATTTTGAAAGGAGTGCTGCAGAACTAGAGAAGGTGAGGAAGGAGACAAGAAATATTGGAGGATTGGAGTTTAATTGCAAAGAAAAATTTTCATTGCTTCATAGGTTTAAACTATCAAAAAGAAATCAGGAACTGGCAACTGGAACATGGGTCTGTGGAGAGTGTGGGATAAGATTTTAGAGTTGGAGCCCACTGTGATGGAATGGGTTGTCACCATAGAGCAGTGGCACAGAAGTGAGAAGACTGAAGGAATTGAGAAAAGGAGTAACAAACTGCTCTGTGATCATGCATATTAACATTCTATCATGTTACTTTCATTGAAGAGCAATAGCATTCTGGGACTTC
The DNA here is from genome assembly GCA_013389865.1 of Piaya cayana. Lineage (NCBI taxonomy): Eukaryota > Metazoa > Chordata > Aves > Cuculiformes > Coccyzidae > Piaya > Piaya cayana. The sequence goes on from WAAB01019228.1 coordinate 117,964, forward strand.
CAAATGTTTCTTTTACTGGCATTCCTATTTTAAGAATAATAGATACCACATATGCTTTTAATTTGATAAACAAATTTACTATTTTTCTGTCTTTAGTATAACTGCTGTTAAATTTATAAGTATTTATTGTACCTGCTAAAGAATGCTATTCAGTTATGGTGCCTAGTTGTATAAGGTCACTTTTGAATACAAACAAGGTCAGAATCCCTGTAAACCTCATATTCCAAGAAATTAAGTGATATAATCATGTGGGAGAAGAGGGAAATTGATCCGTAAAAAAAGGGGGAAAAAAATTTGTCTGCTTTCTTAGAGGACAAAACACACAGAGCATGTGTATGCAAAACACATTCATGGCAGCCATCCATAGATATATGCAGCTCCAGTGTCTCAGACGATACTCATAAAATAGGCAACAGTTGGTTAATAAATGATTAACAGATGTAGGCACCACTGAAGAGAGAAAAAGAGGAAAATGGGCAAGATTGTCTTACCTAAGAGTAGCTCCAGATTAAACCATGATAAATCTAGCAGATTGTGGAATTGTCCCTGCTGGAAAATACTCCCGAGTCATAGGAAATTCAGTTTTTAACAATGTGGTGATTTTGGTGAGAACAGACAGATGTGCAGGAGGTTTCAGCAAGTGGAAGGGAATCCATGACCACATGTATACATTTCCATCCCTGCTAGAGCTTTCAGTGTTATTTTGATGCTTACGTGGTGTGCATTCTTGGCTCCATGAAGTAGTCACATCTGTGTTCAAATCTATTCTTGTGTATGGTCACACTTAAGTATGTTTTCAGTTTAATTACTCCAGTGGAAGGATATGGGCAGTGTATTCACTAATTCCTGAACACTGATTCAGGAACAAGAAAAAGCTGTTTGGCTTCTTTGGATTTAATTTTTGTTGGTTTGAGAGTTTTGGTTTTTAGCAAGTCATGTGCTTGTGGTTCACAGGGTGGTCCAGGCGTCAGAGGTGCCAAAGGTCATCGTGGAGATCCAGGTCCAAAGGTACTTTGTACAGTGCTTTACAGTTGACAGATGCACAAGTTGTCAGTTTATTTCTGCTGCATATAAACCTTGAAATGAATTCCAGATTGCCTGTAATGTCACCGAGGAAAAAGTATAGTGAAATACCATTAGTATTTGGTGTGTCTCTCTTCAAAACTATTGCTTGTCCTGTTTTCCTTTGTTAAAAGATACAAAATTCAGAATGCAGCTGTCATAGCATAAATCTTCATGTTTTTGTATTTTTAAAGGAACCAGGCAGTTTTAAATTGAACCCTAATGGCTCAATCAAATGTCAACCCAAATTTCAGATGTTTTTGAGTCTATTGGTATTTAATTCTTCAAACAGAAGCCGCCTTTCTCCATATGATAAGAGTTTAACTTATGTCTTGTGTTACTTTAGGGACCAGATGGACCTCGAGGTGAAATTGGTGTTCCTGGACCACAAGGACCTCCAGGACCACAGGGACCCAGTGGTCTTTCTATTCAAGGTCTTCCGGTGAGACTTATAATATCAATAGGGTTCTTTCCTGTGATGTTTTGAACAGCATGTCTCTTAGACTAGACTGAAATATCTTTTGGTGTCCTAATCAAAATGTGAATTTCAATATTTGAATTGAATCACAGATCTCTGTTTAACCCACAGTAGATGTGGGTTCAATGCCAACATTCCTGTTTGTATCTGAACTTCTAGTTAACTGAAGAAATTTGATTGAAGTTTGAATATGACCCAGGCATTAGCATCCAAGCCTGGAGGCAAGTGAAAAAAATATTGCAGTGGGGGCGGTAACATGGCCCCAAACTATAATGTTAATCATTTTCTGGTTTTGGTATTGCTCACCCCAGATTAGTTCTGACTTGAAAGGTATCCCCATATTCACTGCCAAAATTAAGCAACAGTATTCACTAAGCTTAGAGTCTATCATCAAGGGATCTGACTAAGTCTGGAGTTTGCAATGCTGTTGTGAAACATCTCAGAATTTCAGCATAAAAAAGCATTGGTAGAATAATGAACCAGCAGCACTAATCTCGTTTCATATGCAGATGTGGGCACATACAGCCTTGGTAGATGAGTACACACATGCAGTAGATGCATATCTCTATCTGCTAGACTTTTTCCAAGATTTACTAGAGTATATAACACTTCCTTCTTTTTACCTTGCCCATGTGATACTGCTGTACAATATAATGAAATGATTTGCCAAAATGGTATACTCTTGATGACGCTCCTATTAGAGAATGATACAGAATACATTAATTATAAGAACAGTTATTTGAAAGAGAAATTGTGTTTCTGCATAAAATGTACTTATGATTAATTTATTATCTGGAAAAGTGTATCTTTGTCATGCATACATACTGTAGAAACACGTCTAAGTTCCATAGACATCCACTGGTTTCACCACTATAGCAAATAAAATACTTCTGAGAACAGAAGACAGATTCCTTTGAGGAGAAAAGAAAATAACTACTTTTTTTTTTGGTAATATAATGGCTAAAGCTTTGTCACATTATTTCTGAAGTCTTTTACAATTAGTTTGATTTTCTTTATTTTCTATATTTGTAAATTCTTCACTTAGAGCTTTGCAAATAATCTGTAGATTTCCTCTCAGCAGGAAGAATAGTCTGTTTTCTTATTGGTTGCTTGGTTAAATGAAGCTGAAAGGAACTATTGAAAAATAGGAAGCTAACCAGGTATTTGATTTACTATGTGTGATGCTTAATTTGCAGGGACCACCAGGTGAAAAGGGAGAGAAAGGAGATACTGGTTTTCCTGGCCTGCAGGTATTCCCTAAGTTATAGTTTAACCTATTTACTAAGTTTGAATGTTGAATTAACATCATTATGAATTTAGGGGACATATTCACAGCTGCTGAGGAGTGTGTTATGGGGGTGAATTTGAACAGATATTTATGTCCAGGCCATAGGGTATGGTGTTGTGCAGTGACCAAACCATTCAGGGCCTGAAGAACTAGTCCCCTTCTTAACATTGTTAAACTCTGAAATTGGATCTCTATAGACTCAGAAACTATCCACTCTTAGATTTATGCTTACACTTACACAAAAATAGTGTTTGCTTGTTTTCACTTGAAATCCATTAAATCTCTCTTGGAATTATCTAGGAGGACAGAGCAGGCACTTTATCTTTTTGATGCCATCTTTCACAACATTGGCATCTTAAGAGGCTGTAGTATTCAGTGAATCTCAGTGTCTGCTATTTATTCTGGAAATAGTATTCCATTTTTTTGCTGCTTTCCAGGATCATTTGCTTTTCCATTTTCAGATGTTCCTCTTCTGCTGATGATATCCTTCTAGAATTTGTTGGTTGCTACCAGCTTCCCCTTTCTTGTTCATATATACTAAGGATATTAAACTCATACTGCCTTTCCTTATAGATCAGTTTTGTTACCCTTCTGGAACACTGCAGTGATGGTCCCAGACTGGTGCTCTCTAGCTTTGATGAGCCAAACAATGGGGAACTGTTGGACATAATTTGCAGTGCTGCTCAGGCAGAGTTTCCCCTTTGATGTTGATGCACTGACTTCAAAAAATATGGAAACAGACTCCGTTTTAGCAGCAAGAGAGAGAAATAGCAGTTGTGTTTTTAGGTTAGGCTACTCATGTTGTGTGGTGAAGTTACACTGACATGACACTGAAATAATGTAGGAAATCAAGCTCCTTTTCAGTGACACAGGAAGCCTGACTTGACAAAATTGTCAATGGTCTTAGTAGAGGATTGTTGTGAGGGGTATGAAGCCTGTGCATTTTAACAACGTGTATTTAACCATCTCTCATTTCAGAGAAATATCTTTTTTACTGAAACTCTTGTGTGGCCCCGTCCAATATTGAATGCCGAGTCCCATTTATCTAAAACATTTATCCAAAATCATGTCATACAATTTCACTGGAAAGTGATTTAGTTGGATTCTGTTAACTTGGTCTAATCATCTGCCCTCCTTTCATAATGCTTAGGGTGTTCCAGGAGCATCAGGTTCACCTGGAAGAGATGGAGCCCAAGGTCAAAGGGTAAGGCGAACATGTTTTGCATTTCTTTTAGGAATTTCCATTCCATTTCATAATGGGCATTTCCCAGTGTGGTTGATTTAGTCTAGTTCTATTACTTGTATTCTATCATTTCTGGAGACCTGTATCTCTGCGCCAATCAACAGAGAAGGCAGAGATAATGTGGAATATCCTTCCATCTGCTAGGTCAAGTTTGAGAAATATTCAATGAGTAATGAGGTGACACAAACTACATTTGTATTTAATGCAATTGATAGGAATGGATATCAGTAGTGTCCAGCACTGCCAATTCATTTATTTGATTATACATTTAAAATTAGATGATGCTTAAATGGTACCTAATTAGCTTGCAGTCAATTGCAATGATCTAGACTTGCTTTCTAGCTAATTAACAGAGAAAATGACAAGGAATTTGATATAGAATGTAAAACAATACCTATAGAAACTGCTGGCACAAGGGAAAGGTGAAGTGTAACATCAAAATTTAGTCAATCTTATTCTGCTTCTGGTAAAACAAATGAAGATATTTACAGTCAGTCCAGGAATTGGTAACAAAATCTTCCTGTGTACAGTTAGACTTCCAAGAAGTCTTTCCTGTCTCTTCACTATTAGCCAGGGACTAGAATGTTATTGTTAACATAATACTAGTTTATTTTCTATGGAACAATTTCATTATTAAATATGACTTTCTTGTTTCACCTAACAAGATTTATATATTCATGATCATTTTTTGTCCAGTCTTGGTCATGAGGTGACTTGGTGTTAGATGTTGTACATGTGAGTGGTATGTGCCTCCTCTTTCTGCATTCCTGATCATGAGAGACATTCCACATCCTGCAGTTCAGTGTGAAGAGAACTCTCTTTTCACTTTATTCTGTATCTAGCTTTATATTTAGCAATGACAGTCCTCAGCCATGCCTTGTCATCAACCAGTGGTTTAGAACTGATCTAGTTTTCCCATGTGGAAGTCAGCAGGTTGTTGCAGAGGGACGGCATTTCTGAGGGAAGTTGGGGGAAGAATAGTGCAACAAAGGCTTTTAATAGAGCCTGGAAAGGTCACGCTGTGCTTATTCTGTAGAAGACCCCAATGCTGTCTATCATAAGGCAGGGCAACTATATAAATTGCCAGTTTCTATAGATATGATAATCAGGCTTGGTTCATGTGTTCATACTCTTCTGGTGTTAATCAAAGAAGCTGGATAAATAGCCTAGATCTCATAAAATTAGGTCTGTTAGCCTGTTACCAACTCTGTGTGACCCTTGTGCAATGTTGTCCAGCACAATTATTTCTATGGCAACAAATAATAGCGGTATACTAATTTCATGGTGTTGTAACTCAATTGATCCCTGTGAAGTTATGACAGCATAAACTTGCTTTTAATGGATGAAGATTCAAACCAATGATTCCTCCACAGCTTCTTTGAAGGCTAAATGCTGAAGAAAGGCTTCAAAAGGGCATTACTGCAGCAACTGCAAAGGGGAACTGGAAAATTTCTGTGAAGTAAATTGCCTTTTTGGATAATATTCCTTATATTGGACTTCCTCTATTTAGCCAAGATGCTGGGCTGTTTTACAGCTATTATACTCCTATTAGTGAGATTTTTTTTATGTTATTGTTGCCTTAGTCATAATTTCCTCATTAGTATTTAATGTTCATTAAAATACTTTAATTATAGTGGTACCAGTGCTGTAAAATACTTTAACAGATGGCTAAATCACAACCATTTTAATGGGAGCTAAGCACTCAACATATTTCTCGATAATTCTCAGAGAGTTTTGCTGAACTGGAGATAATGTGATATTAAACTAAAGAAGTCCTCAAATGGAGATTTTTTCCTTTCAGTTACTGGTAGTTAGTATCACTTCATTTACAGAGTTCTTTTCCCTTCCTTTTTGTTTTGATTTCTAGTGTTCATCATTTCTGGTTTAATTTTTGAAATCAGTTCAGAAATTGTCCCTTTTTTCCTCTTAACGTTTTAATTTAACAATTAGTCTGTAAAGGTTCTTTTAGTATATCTGAACTTCTGCTTTTTAGTCTCTGGATTATTTGTTTTCCATGGGTTTTCATTCCTCATTCTGAAATAGAGCATCTTCCCTGTTAGTTGTGTGAATTCATGCAAAGATCATTTTCATAATGTAATGTACTCACTGTGAAGAAAGGTGGCATGTAATAGAAATGCTGTGTGAAGGTTGAATCAGAGTAAAATATAGGTTGTCTGATAATGAATCAAACTTTTTCTGGATAGCTATAATAATATTTTTAAACATATCTAGTGATTGGTTTAAATCTACATTTCACATTCCACACTAAGAACAGTTACCTATCCTCTCATTGACTTCTAGTTATAAATGTGTCATAAAATATTTTACAAAATAGAAAATGGTTTCTTTTCATCTTAAGGCTAGGCCTGTGGTTGTTTAGCATTCTCTTTTATTGCCATAGATATGTAGCTGGTAATATGGAGAGGTTTTACTAAAGAGAACAGATTGTGTTTTTCCACCTGATTTCCCAAGCATATCATGTAGAAAAATATAGCTTGGATTGCATATGCAAGAGAATCCAAACTGATATAATGCTTCTGGTGATTACATAGACAGTAATTGCTCTCTCTCATGCTTTTGTTAAATTTTGTTCAGCCAAGTTTAGAAGCAGACTGAGACTGACCCTTGTTTAGATATGTAGTTAGAAGGGGAGGAGTCTTCCCTTTCCCATATCTTTATGGCTACTATTCAAGTTCAGGTCACAATTGCAATCCCTGCTATTTCTCTTGAAGTGCAGGCCACCTGAGAGGACAGATCTACACAGCTGCAACAAAAGAAGTGTAATATATCACCCTGAGTGGCCTGGGCTCAGTAGCTTCAGTTAAGATTTTTGCCAGTATCTGGTCCTACTTGAGAAATCAAAATCAGCTCTCCACAAGTATCCTAAACAAACTGCAGGCCACTGAAAGCTGAGTTTATAATGAGGTCAGTAGCAGTTTCCACTAACTTCAGCAGACTCCAGCTATTACAAGGATTTAGGTGGTGCCTATGTTCCTTGATACCATTTGTATTCTGGCAAATGAAATCCCTTAGGAAAAAAATCTCTCATAGCTGTATTATTTCTATATATCTGTTTTTCATACCATTAGCAAACTATGTCCTCATTTAAGTTAACTTTACTGAGTTAACCCTCACAGCATCCTTCTCCACAACATCCTCCTCTCTAAACTGGAGAGATATGGATTTGATGAGTGGATGGAAACTGGCTGGAGGGTCGTATTCAAAGCACCGTGGTCAACGGCTCAAAGTCCAGATGGAGATCCATGACAAGTGGGGTCCTCAGGGGTCTGTACTGGGATCGATGCTGTTTAATATCTTCATCAATGATATCGATAGTGAGATTGAGTGTACCTTCCGCAAGTTTGCAGAGGATACCAAGCTGAGTGGTGTAGTTGCCACACCGGAAGGACAGGATGTCATCCAGAGGGACCTGGACAGGATGGAGAAGTGGACCTGTGAGAACTTCATGAGGTTCAATGAGGCCAAGTGCAAGGTCCTATGCCTAGGCCAGGGCAATCCCCATTTTTCAGTACATGATTCTATGAAATATTATGCATCTTGATTCTAGAACACCCTACATTTGAAGTCACACATCAAAAGCTATCTCATTCTGATTTTGGACTTGCAGCTCCATGGAAGAGATTCAGTGGCTCTATACAGTCATTCTTATCATGGATGTGACTGCATGAGAGACAAAACACCCTCTTGCAATGTAATTCCCCCCAGTCATTCTGGAGATGGTTAGACAAAGAGGAGACTTCAATAAATGCGAGAGTGAATAACATCTTTAAGGCTTTAGTGGTTAGAATACAACCTTGTGAATTCTCACAGCATTCTGTTTTCTTTGATGCTACATAAACCAAAAACAATGGGAGAAAGAGCCAGAAGTAATACATTCCCAATCTTCCTGCCAATTTCATGGTACCTACTAATCTACTCACTACTCACAAGTTCAGAATGAGTAACAGATCCATTCTGGCCATCAGATAGTCTGAGAAACATCATCTTCAGATCCTGTTGGGAGCACAAATAAATGCTTTGGTCTTGTATGTGCATGAGAAAATGTGTATTGCCATACTCTTTCTTGAACCAAATTTCTATTTGTCTTAATTTATAAATAGCTATTTTCACATCTAACAAATACACTAGGAGGTGATTATTTCTTTGTGGCCAAATGATACAGGCACAGTGCCAAAAGAAATGAATCCTAGGAGAATAGACAGGAGATGATTATTGGAGAGCCAAGAGTAAGAGTACTGCTCACAAGAAACTGCAGTTTATCACACTGTTATTTCCACTCTTTGACTAGGATAGGAGAAGGGAGAGTCACACAGCATTATTTTTATTTAAAAGTTTGTGTGAATCCACACAAGTTCTAGANAACAAATACACTAGGAGGAGATTATTTCTTTGTGGCCAAATGATACAGGCACAGTGCCAAAAGAAATGAATCCTAGGAGAATAGACAGGAGATGATTATTGGAGAGCCAAGAGTAAGAGTACTGCTCACAAGAAACTGCAGTTTATGACACTATTTCCACTCTTTGACTAGGATGGGAGAAGGGAGAGTCACACAGCATTATTTTTATTTAAAAGTTTGTGTGAATCCACACAAGTTCTAGAAGTCAGTAGAAAACTCCACATTTCTCTCCTCCTAGTTAAATTAAACCCTTAAGAGGGTCCAACCACTTTTCATCCTGCTTTAGGACTGAACAAGAACAAATGCAGGCTTTTAATCTTTGCTATAAAAGTGAAACACACTTGTAAATATGAAGGTATCTGTCTTCCTGAAGGTTTTATTCTTACAAAAACAAGTCACATTTGTGTTATCTTTTAGAGAATTCCATGTGAAAAAACTGTGAATAGTTTTCACTGAATTTTTCAAAACATTGTTCAGAACTAAACGCTTCTTCAGAGAATATCAGAATCCCTACTTTATAATTTTTAATGCATTATTAAGTTCCTTATACCTTTCTCCATTTCCTCTAGAAACACCAAATTTGAAGACTGAACACACTTTCCTTTGCAAATGTATTTAATTGACCTAGGCTTGCAACCTTTTCACTGTGTATGTCTTAAAAATACTGTGATAGAGACACTACTAGTATCTTTATTTCGGTGACACTTGGCTGTTACATTTGCTTTGGTTCTTACTGTGATAGGGAAGCTACTTTGGTCCTTGAAGCTTCAGGAGCCATGTGGCTACACTGTGAAAGAGGAATGTATTTCTTTATGAATTTTAGGGACATATAGATGACATAATGATTTGACTATGTGTCTTATTTTGTCTTTGAAAGACCCTTCTGGTGGAATATTTAAAAAATGCTCTACAGGTACCTGGCAGTTAATATTCCCCAGCTGTTTTTTTACTGCCATATGACAGCAGGTTTGAATCATAGTTTCCAAATTATGTAAAGTGTAACTAGTAGCTCATGATATATTCATTACTAAAACTGTGTCAGAAATGAAGTTTCAGAAAAAAAGTACAAAACAATTCTATGAGATAACTGAGGCCTAGAATGTTCTTCATTGTGTATGTCAGCATGAACACTCTCAAACCCAATCTTTCCTTGTACTCTAACCTCCATATTCTGGTCTTCAGCCAGAGATAAGATCACTTTTCTCCTGTTAAGGTTGTGTAGTAATTTAATAATTGACTTATGATCAGCCTGTTCAGAAACATATGTTTTGTAGCATGTGGATACAAAGTGCTTGTGTTGGTTAATTTGCAAGAATACTTTATTAATAGTGCATTTTCTTCTACACCTGGTCAGTCCTTTTTTTTTCTATAATGTGTTTGCTTTCCAGTTTCCAAATTATCTTTAGTTTTTGGCTTTCATTTCTGGAAGCTCTGAAGCATGTCTATAATGTAAACCACATGAGCATTCCTGCTGCTTCCTGAATCAAGACCGTGGTGATAGCTAGTACATATGTACAGTATCGCTGGGCAGAGAGATAGTCTCTCAATTGCCCTCTTTCAGCACTTAATCAGTGGGACTGGGAATAGTTGCAACCAGTGAGAACAGATGTAAAAGTGTGACCATCTTGTGGTAGAGAAATTGAAAATCCTCTTATCTACCCCACTATTACAGTGTTCTGAGTGAAATTTGTTCAGAAGTGGCAATTGCCAGTATAAGGAGTTTTTCATTGCTGCTTCTTACTTGAAAAGTGTTATGACACTGGCTGGATTTTTAAAAAATATCAGCTGTGCTATAGGTCCCTTTCAGAAATAAACCCTCTCCAGGGCTAATAAGGGAATTTTCTTCTAAGAAATCACTACCACCAGTTATTAATTTAAACAAGCAAACAAAGAAAAGGGGGAGGAGGGATGTTCTAGATGAAATGGAATGGATCCATGATTTACATATAAAAAGCAGATAAAATTCCATGTATTTGTCTTTTATAGGGCTTTCCTGGCAAAGATGGACCCACAGGCCCCCAGGGACCCCCTGGTCCAACGGTGAGTATTAGCCATGGAATTAATTCCTGTAAAAATCAAGAGGGTTTTAGTGGATTGTAGGTCACTGTTATCTAGGCTTCATTGGACAGAATAAGGCCAAGGGTTCTCTTCAGAAGTTAAAATTCTCATGATGCATAGGGCTGGCAGAGAGCTGATTGTCCACTATAATTTATTTCCATATTAATTAACTCAAGAAAAAGGTCTCTCTTGGGAATGGGAGACAGTTCCCTCAATGGATCGATAACTTATTCTTAGTCAAGTAAGTGCCCTATATAAATGGGGTTAGGGTTCTTAACATTTGAAATAAGACTTTCTTTCATAAGAAATTCCAGTTAGGATTGTTAGTTGAAGTGAACTGCCAAGTTTTGCTTGATCTGGAGGCTGGAGTTGAGTGCAAGTATTCAAATGCTGTCACAAAGTAACGAAAGAAGACAGCAGAGGCCCCATTCATCCTTCAAAGCAAGATGTGTGCTGCCTCCAGAAACAGTCTCATCCTCCTCTGATAGGGCATCTAGGCAAAGTAAATGCCTTCTTGGTAGATTTAAGATTGATTTCAGGTGAAACTGCTGATGATACTGAGTATTCTCCAAGCAATCATGGAAAATCTTGTGACAGGACAAGGAATAATGATTTTAAATGAAAGGAGGGTAGATTTAGACTGGATATAAAGAATAATTTTTTTACAATGATGATAGTGAAACACTGAAACAAGTTGCCCAGGGAAGCAGTGGAGGCTCCGTCCCTGGAAATATTCAAGGTCAGGTTGGATGGGGCTCTGAGATAACTTATGTAGTTAAAGATGTCCCTGCTCCTGCAGGGGGGTTGGACAAGATGACCTGTAAATGTCCCTTCCAACCCAAAGCATTCTATGATTCTAATCTTGTTCTTTTTAGAAAGAACGTTCTGACATTGTGCTTCTCAGTCCTCCCTCCCAGCATCTCCAGTCATTGATCTACAGAACTGTCCGTGTAGTGTGTCCTTTGTGAACTTCCTCTCCATCACAGTTTTCTCTCATCAGGATTCATGGATGTTGATTGTCATCACCGCTAATTTTTTTCTTTCTCCTTTTCCATGTAGGGCATACCTGGTGCTCCAGGTGTTCCAGGAGTTACTGGAAGCCAGGGGCCACAAGGTGATGTTGGAGCTCCTGTGAGTAAAATTAATCAATATTGCTAGATTTGCTGTTGTGGATTAATTGGTTTCTAAACCTGACTTCACTGTTTTACAGAACTCCTCAATATTTGTAGCTTATGATCTGTTTGGCTAAGCAAAACATCATATTGCTCTTTCTATGTTCATTCTTCAAAACTATACTTCTTTGTTGATCTTACATGCAATGTTTGGAATATAGGGATTAGGGAGCCAAAACACGAGAATAAAACACAGACATTGGAAACAAAATGGTATGTGAATTTGTGTGTAATTACTTTCTCCTTTCTTTGCTTTGCACTTCAAGCAGCTCTTAGGAAATTAAAGTATGCCATTTGTTAACCTGAATAATTCAAAAATATTTTTCTGATTTTCAAATGGTGAAAATATTGCATGAATAAAAAACTGGTTTCCATGATTACTTTGGATTTATGTCAGAATAACTGACTAATGATCAGGGCTTTTTCTAGAATGTTATTTTAAATTTGACTATCAGTTTCATTGAGTGGAAAATTATAACCTCTATATGGAAAATATGTATTCAGAACCTCTGATACTAAGTTTGTTGCTCAGATATTAGTTTATTTATTATAAAAACCCTGGAATACAATTATTAAATGAGTGTGTAAATTACATAAAAGAGAAGATCTACTTTTTCTTCTAGAAGTTCAGATAATACCGTGTACTCACATTTTAATATTTGACCACTTGGTTAATTATAAACCCTGCTCACTGTTTTTCCATTGAATGTTCTATTTAATTTTTAAAGGCATCAGACTATGGTAGTGTGTGCTTCTGACTTCATTTGTAGAATAGAAGTTTTTTTCAAAATCCAGTTTGATTTGGAGATTTATTCCAATGCAAGTGGTTTTATTTGTTCAAATGGAAACAAAATGGCTGATAATATATAAGCAAAGATAACCTAATGCCCAGTACTGCATAGTTTCTGTGTGTAATCATGACATCTACTAAGGAGATTTGATGAGATATGGAACTTATTACTATCAATGTATAACATGCTGATTATTCAGTTCCTGTCCAAACACATGTTCCATATATTGAACTAGATTTCCTAGAGTGTAGATATTCCTGCGTGTCATGCAAGACCTTTGCTGTGAATGTTTAGACTTTAGTAGTTCTGAAAAAAAAAGCTATGTGGGTAAAAATGTTGAGTTTTCAGTCTTTCCTGAAAGGCAGAGTAACAGTAAAGAGGCCTAGAAAAAATCATGCAGTATTTGTAGAAGTTTCTTCTTTCCCAGGACATAACAAGCTGTGCTTTAACCATGCATCAGTCAGCTAGTTACCTCTTCATGCAGATTTTTTCTCCTATCAGGAGTTCCTAAGAGGTCTACCCTACCCCAAAACCTCCACTGGTGAAGCTGTAACTGCTCTAGACAACTTGTTCTAAATAATAATGATCTTTATTGTCATTACAATGTTACATCATCTTTAATGTCATACTTAATTTTCTGTGCAGTTTAATCCCACTGCTGACTTTCTTCATAGAAGATGCAGAATCTTGGTGCAGCAAATGCTACAAATTTCAGATCGATATTTTGTTTCCCATCAGCTTTTTTTTTTCTTATGCTCAGTAATGATTAGACCCATTTCAGCCATATGGAATGCATCATTTGGTGGCCTGCCCTTGCTGGCATTTTAAACAAGGGAATTCAGTATGTGACAAACACCCAAGAAAGTAATTGTCACCATGTAATTGTTGCCAAAAGTGAACATTTTATTGAGTACCAAAATGGAAAAAATATCTTCATTATTGTCACATGGCCTCCTGAAACTTTGTTCCTTGGTTTTTTTTTTCTGTGATGCTGCAAGGCAGACAATATTTAGGTATTTAAGAGTTTGAGCAAGAACAAAATGAGAATTAATTTTGTATTTAATCTTCTCATAGGGTCCTCCTGGAGCTAAGGGTGAAAGGGGTGAACGGGTAAGTCTCTGTTCACATTAGCTACCATTTTTTTTCCTGTTTGTCTCATAAAAAGCATTATATAACAATTTATGATTCTCTGTGTTTACAGGCACAATAGTTTTCTCTGTGCAATCAAGCAAACTTTCCTTCTTTTCCAGACATTGTCTTATATATAGCTACATTAATGTTTTGAAGGTGAGAAGTATGCAGCGCTAAGCGTGTTCCCAAATCTCTCATTAGGGTTATCCTCTGAGACCTCTGTTTGCTGGCTAAAAACAGCAGTGGGAACCAGGGAAATCGAAAACTTCATTGGCTTTGTTTCTCATCTGTCAGAATATAATCTCTCAGGCATAATAAATGCCTTTCATTGCTCTAAGCATGTTCAGGACAGAAATTATGCTAAAAAAATGTTGTTGTTGTTATTCAGGGTGATCTCCAGTCGCAAGCAATGGTGCGTGCTGTTGCTCGTCAAGTGTGTGAACAGCTCATCCAGGGTAAGTACATCGATGGTTCATATGCTTCAGTCTCTAGAATGTATCTTTTCCTACTGCAATTGCTTACAAATACGATGATTTTCAAAGCATCTGAGGGAATCTGATCATTTTAGCCTAGGCTGTCAGAATTTATGTTCCAACTAGATTTATATCCAATGGGATTTATATCCCACTAGAGCTGATTAGCATCAGCCATCAAAAAAACCCCTGAATTATCTCCAAGCTATTATAGTGTAAAGAAGTTCTTCTGTAATAATTCTAGATTTTTATAGACATGTAATACAAAAAGAACCCCAAAACCAACATGAAAACAAGTAAAATTGTATACAACAGTTCTTCCACTTTCTATATATTCGCTAAACCCCTATTTCTCCACCCACAAGTACACAACTTCATATTATCAAAGCATGACAGACCACAGACCTGAGAATTTTCAGTGCTCTATTCAAATTCACCAGATTCTCTGCTTCAAATTGAAAACGATGACTTTCTTTTCCTGACAGGTCATATGGCAAGATATAACTCAATTCTGAACCAGATTCCAAGCCAGTCTGTTTCAGTACGAACCATTGCAGGACCTCCTGGTGAGCCAGGTCGGCCAGGGGCTCCAGGGCCACAGGGTGAGCAAGGATCACCAGGCATGCAAGGGTTTCCAGGAAGCCCTGGTCAACCAGGAAGACCAGGAGAAAGAGGTAGGCTTTATACTTTACATATGCAAAAATATACCTCCCTTTGTCTCTCTGATGTCCTTTGTCTCCTGTCTAAATCTGAGAACAACAATTTTCTTACTAGCTGATCAGTGATCTCAATGCAGACCATAATGAAAGTCCTGAAGAATCTCAGTCATGAAGATAATGAAGCATTTCTGAGTGTGATTGGGCAGGATCAGACAGGTTTAATGCCTAAACTGCTGAAGACTGGTGGCATCTAATTGGGTACATCCCATTATATCATGCCTTCATCTTAGCAGAACGCTGAAATGAGCTGGATCTCTAAATGTATAAGCAAAGAAGCTTTTGAAGAAGGAAAGTCAGCAGCAAAACTGATAGGTCCATGACAGGGAAAGATTGGGCTTTTCTGCTAAACTTCAAATGTGTCAGTTTGAATATTTCTAAGCTATGATTGTCTGAAAGGAGGAAGGTTTGTAAGAGAAGGGAAAAAATCCTAGTTTATGAGAAGCTGAGAGGATCAAGGAGAGGAAATGGTGAAATCAGAGAGAACTAATACATTTTACTGTTCATTCAGAATAATTTTCTTTTGCATACTTACATCTAGTCTAGATCCCTTTCTCCTTTCCTCCACCAGTGTTGTCTAATAAAGAAACAAGCGGCATGTTTTAATTCACTCTCTCTTTCTGTGCAATGCCGGCAATCTTTGATGTACCAGAGTCGCACTAACCTCACAGAGGTAGTATTGCATAGATCTGTAATTGTGAAAGTGTTTTGAAGACCATCATAAAAGGAAGTGACTAAAAATCTGAGACACAAATCTGATATTCAAAACCAAAGAATTAGTGTTGCTGTTAAAAAAAATCTACTGACTGGAATCTTAAAGATTAATTGCTACGAAGGCTGTTCAGTTCAGGAGCATAATAGTTCCAGTTCACAGTAGCCATGATGGTGAGAGTTAGTGTTTTGATAAGAAAGTCTTTGAGTGAACTTGTGAGTCTTTGGGTCCTTTGTTTCCCTCGAGACTGTAATTCTAATTCAATTCTTGAAAAAACAGGCAAGGTTTAGGGTCCTGGCCTCTCAGTCATTCTGCTGCCTGCTCCAGCTGAGCAAAGATCAGATACTGTCCACAAAGGAGGAATAAGGGAGCAGGAAACACGGAAAAAAGAAAATAGGAAGAGACTGCAAGAGAGGAACTGACTTTAAAAGCAGTGACCTGGAGAAACTGAATGCAGATTTCAGGGTAGTTGCTTCCACGCTAATACTAGCGAGTTTTAAACAGCTTCTCAGGCAGGGACTGTTTGATCACACTGAATACTTTTCTTGGGCTTTGGTAATGGAGGAACCAAACTGCCAGACTATGAGTAGGGAAACCTGTCCAGCATTTAACATATATTTTCCATTTAATCTATTGTGCTGTGGCTCTGACCTGTGTGTTGTACTACTGTGAAATCACAGAGAGCTTAGATACACTCATTGAAGAGAAATACGCTGTGGTTTAACTCACTGCTAATAATAACTGGGAAGAAGCATTTGCAATAGAGTGAGTAAAGAAAGGCCAAAAACACATCAAAAAAGAATATTACTATCTTCTCCTCTCTACAGATAACTGATATTTGAAGGGAATGATACTAGCAGGTAGTTCTTATGGGGAGTTTTGTACTTTGTAGGGAGAAAACTCATCAAACATACTTCAAGAACTGTAATCAGTCTGTCAGAGTGCTCTGCAGATTTTCATAAAAGGTGATGCCAAATGTTGGGAGTGTTTTACAGTGTTAATAGCTTAATATGCGATTGTTTTAAGAATCAAGAATGCATGTGTAAATTTAAAGACAAAATAACTTGCTAGTTTATTTGGAGTGAAAATGGATTTTAGAATATTCACTTAACTAGAGTCTTGCACAGAATCAGGAAGGAAGAGGAAGGAACTCATTCAGAAACTAGGTAAAATTAAAAATAATTTTTTTAGTCCCTGAGGATTTAATTTCTTCAGAAACAACTGTAAATTTATACTGATGTGTGCTTGATGCATTAGCAATTTATTTAGCAGAAAAATACCTTTTGAATTGTACAGAACTTGGGGTATTTCAGAATCCATTTCCAAATAATTGCTCTAAGCTAACCCTTCTGCTTGTGGAGAATAATTGCAAGTTTCTTGTGCAATCTCAGTTCTCACCGGATTCCTGACTACATATCATGCAATGGAGTAGCAGACTGAAATGTTCTGCTTCTGGATGGAAGGGGTTTTAGATATCAGTGACTAGACAGAGGAAGGTAAATGGACTCAGACCCCATCCATTGCTGTGTTCTGAAGCATTGATTAAATTTAGCTGGTTCATAAGTCATAACGTATAGTCCTATCCTGAAGATCTCCTGCCACTCACTTGGAAGTCTTTGTGAATATTATTTCTTTCCACTGATGTCATCAGCATTTTGATTGTATATAAAGTCAGTTTATTGTTCAAAATCTGTGCCAGATTAACATCTCTGAAAAGTCAACCTCCACCTGTAAATACAGAACACCTGTAAGTACTGCGATAGCAGTGTCCACAGAGTGTACTAAAAAGTAATAGACTTTAAAAGGAAAAGAAGATCTGTTTTCTTATCTAGTAGTGTTGCTATTTTCCTTCAGAGTTCAAACTATTGGGATTCCTGTAAGAACCTGGTACTGGCTCTGAGCTGAGAGGCAAAGCGCTGGTAGAATGGGAAGGTAAAAGGTGAGGGGAGGACAGGGGTTTCCTCCTCCTCACCTCTCTTGCCTACCACTCATTCAATCCCAGCCTGTGGGAAGGAAGAACTTCTAAAAGCAGCGTGTTGAGGTGGTTAGAAAACCTGTACCAAAGAGAGCTTCAGTGGAAAATGTCAGCAATGAGAGATATTGATATCAGTGAATTTCCCTGCTAACTTGCCTGGCCGATAGCTTCTTTTCCCTTGTTTACCTTGTCACTCTGCCAAGTGTTAATCAGATGTTTTGGAAAGAAGCTTGGATTGAGAGAGTGTTTCAGAGTTTTGTTAGAAACCTCCACTTGAACTTATAGGTCCAGGGCACCCCATTCCTGGATGTATTCTCTCACTAGTAACACATTGAGCTGGTCCTTCCAAGAAAGACCACCTCAGTGCAAAAGGATAAGTAATTCCCTTGACAGAGTCAGTTCTCAGTGTCTGTTGCCAGCTAAGATATTTTTTTTTTCAGTGTAGACATGAGTGAATGAATTAGGATCACACTAAGACATTTGTTATTTAGTTTTCTGAGTTCATTATTATTTTAGCAGCACCCTGTGGGGTCTTGTTTATTATATTTTTCTGATGATGTGAAAAGAAACACCTTTGGCAATCTCAGTATTTGTTAGCAATATTCTATTGATGTCCCAAAAGACCACTTCAATTGGACTGGTGTTTTAAAAATTAAGAAGGCTACATCATTTTATCAGTCCTCCATACATAAACCCAGATAAATTACTAGGAATCTGCTCTCTTAAATATTTACATAAATACAGGAGTTTGGGGAAAAAAAGAAACACTGCTATTCACAGCACTGATCTCTATTTTTATTTTAACCAGTTCACAATACTGGTTGCTGGTTTTATTTCAGCTAATTCGAACAGCTTAAGTTTTGATTTTACGGTTTATGGACTGGGGCTTAAATAACTAGTGCTTGGCTGCTGAGTGCTCAGGAAGTGGTTGGGCTTCTGAAAAATAGTATAAAAAAGTAAAGATTCAGAGTGTTTTGTTCTTTTTTCCAGTTATATTTATGGGGTAGTTTTCTCAACTTTGATGAAAAATGTAAAAGCTGTAGTAAAAAATATACTGAGTACTGTGAAAATGTAGTTGTTGTTTTACAGCTGGGTGCTCCTATGATGTGTCCTGAAGTGAAGTATTAAACTTATGGCTATACGCTCTATCCTACTAGGATTCAAATGTAATAAATATCTAAGCTGTCACTGGAAAAGTCACTATTTTCAAGTACAGCTCCATCCATATTTGCTTTCTGGCTTCATATGAAAGTGTTAAATATCAAAAGCCATATGTTTACAGCTCTGATGGCAAAATTCCAATGGAATTAAATGGAAATTTGGCCAGTTGTACCAATTAAATATTTTTCCAATTTTAGTTTCATCTGGATTAAAAGAAAGTCACCCTATGTTATTATACACTATGGTTACAACCAAACACATTTGAAAGATGACATTTTTGGAAGAAGTTTCTTTTTTCTCAATTGCACTATGCAGTTCTCAAAGGACAGCATTCTCTTAAAGATAAAAAGATTTCTTTTTGTGTGGAAAATACGGGCATGCAATTCTCTTTGCTAGAGACTTTGTTCATGATCTTTGTTTTGTTTTTAAGAACTGATGCTATCGGAGGTATCTTTAGCAGAGCAGTGGAAATAATTGATTTCAGTTGCTTGTGATCTCCATGGAGTTGAAACCAAGCCACTGCTTATTTTGGATGGGGACAAGACATAGAAAAGTAGTTAGCGTGAAGGGGGAGAGACAGTTTGATGGTATTGTTGAAGCATGCCCAGAGCACAAATAGGAAAACAGTTACTAGAATGTGAAGCCACCAAAACTCAAATTACAAAATTTGATGCATGCTTATATCCCAGAGAGTGATGAACCATTGCAATAACCTACGTGGAGAGTGTTGTCTTGTATGGCTGACTTTCTGTAAGCTATGTCCTAATAAAATGCAAAGATGACCTTGACAGAAAATGAAATGGGCGAATTCTGCATGTTCTGTCATTTATAGAAGGAAGCAAGAGGTCTATGAAGCTATTAACTTACCCTCATTAAAGATCTTTGCTGGAAAGTCCATTAGGGGAGCTCATGGAGTGCTCAATTTTAACTCATGTTAATTTTGCCTTAGGAACAGGGTATTCTTGCTTTGGTGTTTATGTTCTCTTTCACTTGGGTAAACTTTACTGGAAATTAGACCAAAAGAAACCCGAAGCAGAATTGTATCTTGGCCTTCAATGTGCTTATTTTAGGAACTTGATATCCATGTGATTTCAAAGGAGGTTAGTCCTCCACAAGAGCTTCGTAACTTGTTCCAGAATGGAGGGTTTATTCTTCGCCTGAGTAGATTTGTTCCATATTTATAATTTCTTACTGCAGTTTCTCCTGTGAACATACTGTACGGGTATGTGTTCTTGTGTGTGTAAAGAATAATTGAATGCATGGAAGACTCTGACTTAAAAACATTGTGTTTGTTGTCTTTGAAGTCTCCTTTTAATGCTATCAAGGATAGTAATGCTACAAGGATAAGCAGGAACTGTTGTAGTAAACATCTGTGTAGATCTCATGGGCCAGATTTCTTATGATCAAAGCAATCTGCACATGAAGACTTTGCCTTTTGCAAATGGCAAGGATTTCCTTACAAGGCATGTATGGTAGGAGACAATTTTAGATGAGTTTACCGTGTCAAAAACAACAAGCACCAAAAGTAGTGAATTGCAACAGAGAAGTCTCTCCCTGAATTGCTTCAAACACATGGCTAAGCAGGTATTAGGTATCTGGATGCTGCATTTAGAATTCAGGACAAGAGGTCTTTGTGAGAAATTTGTCTTTAAAATAGGCAGAGCTCAGTTTTTGATCACAGATGACGTGGGTTTCTGGTAGATTCCTCCAGGAATATAACTGTAGGGTAGAGCACCTCTACCACCTAGGACTGCTGCCTACATACACTGTGCAATGCGATCTTTCATGAGAGATTCTGAATAGCACTTCTGACTGACATCGCAGTCTGTGCTAACCAAGTGCTGGACTGCAAACAGGAGGCTCATACTGGACTTGAAAGACAGTCTCTGAGAGCAGGAATCCTATGTATTACATTGCTAAGAGTCCCAAAAGAAAAAATGTTGGCAATTTTCGAGTTTTCTGAGTAATTTAAACACATAAGACCCATTGACCTTCAATGATATTTAGGAGCTAGGACTGCCAAAGGCTATAGATATAAAATTCCTAAAACTTACCTTTTGGACATTTATAATCTAGAATTCTAAAGCAGCCTGAACAAGACCAATAGGTACCTCATATAACCATGAGGTAAGGTGTATGTACTGCAATCTGTTAACAGACAGCAAACGGACACAAATCTGCTGTGCTGTTGTTCTGAACTCACCAAAGTGATTGTATTAACATGGTGCCAAGTCTCTCCTTTGCAGCTGAGTATTAGCTCATGGCCACAGCTTCATCAGCCTGGTCACACTGCTTTTAGTAATACTGTGGTTTGGCCAGAGATCACGCAATATCTGCCTGCAAAAAGCCAATAGGAATTTAGTTGTGAGGGAAAGCTGTGGTGTACAAGCAAGACAGAAAGTAGGAAGACTAGATGTGAGGGAGGCTTGATAGAAGAGATGGCTGTGCCAGTTTCTCTCCAGTGGCTAAATGGTTAGAACATAATTTCAGGAAATTAGAAGCTGCATTCTTTTCCTACCAACTACCAGCACTGGGAGAAGGTGGTACAGTTTCATGAGTATATTCCTCTGTGTTCTGTATATTGCCCCCAGATTGTGTAATTGAAGGGAACAGAAGGTACTCAACAAAAATGGCAAACACCTAAACAATGCCAGAACAGTGTCAAAAAGCCTTGTTGGGGTGCGACGGAGTTCATCGTGCTTTGCTTAAAAACAATGTGCTCAGTGTGGAGTTACTGAATGCAGTGGTGTGGCCTGTAATTTCCAGGTGATTCAGTTACATGATAAATGGCCCTGGAAGCTACTTGTTCTGTAGAACACCTAGAACTCCTCAGCAGATACTGAATCCCCTGCAATTCAGCAGAATTTAATTGTGTAAACTTGATGTGAGCAATTCTTTGTCAAGGATGGCGCTTAATTACACTTTTTTCCACACTTAGAGTTTATTTTTATTTGCTTCTATCAGAAATTAGCTTAGAAAGGAAGAAAAAGCTTTCTGTGATGCATTGCAAATTGAAGTTGTCCTCCAGACTTTTTTTTTCACTAAAAGGGGTAACAGTTACCTGAGCAGAATGGAAGGAAGGAGGCTGGTGAGTTCAAATTGTAGATACTGCCCCATTAAGAGTAGCAGCACTTTTCTTTCTATTTTGTTTTTATAAGGTCTGTATATTGGCTTCGACTCTGAAAGTGTGGAAGCTGTGAAGCAGGGAGAGCAATAACTAGTGCTGGGAGGTCTGGAAAATGGGGGGCAGAGTCCCAGAAACTTGTTTGGATTTTGTGTCTTTGAACCATCCAAATCAAACACAGACTTTATGAGACTTTCCAAGTTGCTGGTGGAAACTCAGGGTCTGGAATTTGTAGTTTTGACACCTACTTTAGTTCAACACCACTTGTTGTATCACTGCATGTATAAAGTATTTTTATAGGATGCCATAGTGGTAGTGCAGAAGGAGATGGAAAGCTGAAAGAAGGTGGTACTGTCGATGGATTACCAGAACTGTGATCTCCATGGATCAGACCCAACAACAGAAATTTAGGGTCATGTGAGAGTGCAGGAATACAACTGATTGGCTGTGCATGTGAGAACATCAGTTTCATGACTGGGAAACTCTTAGATTGGGCTTCATTTGGGGGGACAGATTTTGACTGTGCTGAAACCCTTGAGTTTTAGCAAGCAATAACCCACTATGACTATTTTTGTGTACAACTATTTCATGTTAAACCACTGTTTGGTGGGGGGGGTGTTTGAAGGAAAATTGGCTGTAGTATCAAAATTTGACTTTTCTGAGCCACACAGTAATTTATAGACTTTCTGAGTCTCTGAGGATTCTTCTGATTTACAATTGTTTTACCTTGGTATAGCCCAGAGGCACCTTTCCAGCACAAAGTGCCTGGTAACTGGCCCATACCTCTGCATATCAACTTGATGAAACCACCGTGGCAGCAGCAGGAATGTTTAAGACCCCAGAAATGCCATGTTTCCTTTCAGAGGCGTTTGGGGAAGAAAGGGCAAAAAGAACCAAATAATCCTTTCTTTTAAACTTCCTTCCTTCTCTGCCAAGTGTTTTTAGATGGAAAATAACGTATGGAACCATAATTCTAGTTAAATAATAAACTCTGCATTCAGTTTTATTCAAAATGTGACTCTGATGAGTACTATTCTCTTAGGTTTACCAGGTGAGAAAGGAGAAAAAGGCACTCCAGGTGTTGGAACACAAGGACCTCGGGGCCCACCAGGATCTACAGGTAATGTTGTTATGTTTGAGGCACCTGGATTAGACCACTCCAACCAAGATGCAATGCAGTCAAGATGTGCATGGCTCTGTCTTCAACTTCTAAGGCTTAAGCAGCAGAAGAATTAGTAGTTCAGGCATTTTAACTGTCATGTTATTCTATGTAATATGACATTATGAAGGGACATGTGATGTTGCCATCAGTCACATGAGTATTTTCCTTTTCCCTGCAATAAACTCCTTCTCCGAAACAATCTTTTTTAATCTTAAGTAATTTTTTCAGAGATGAGGCCTGGTAAGGGAAAAAAATTAATCTGGATGAATTGTAATTGTTTTCTCATTGACTCAAGGTTATGCCTAACTGTGACTTGAGAGATAAACATACGTTAATTAATCACAAGGATTTATATTTAGCTCCTGAAAAAGAAAAGGTGATTTCCAGGTCCTGTTGAAATGAGTGTAAAATGGCATTGATTTTATTAGGAGATCCTGGCCCTTAGAGCACTGCACAGTATTACCCAGAAGTTGTATTCAGATGGACCACGTGAATGGAGAGCTGCCCTGACATCCAGGACTTTCTGGCTCCCCCCCCCCCCCAACCCCGAAACTGTCTTTCTGAATCTCTGACACTTCGTGAAATGCTTCCTGTACTATGAACTTCTGGCTAAAAGCTGTGTCTGGCAAGGAAGATGGAGGCTCGTCAGAGTGGGTTCCTCCTTGCCAGAAGCAGACTGCAGCCCTTCCCTCAGCTTTCCCAGGGGAGTCAGAGCCACGATGCCCAACTCCTCAGCTCAAGCAATCTCTTGGAAGTGTTTGTAGCATGCTTGATGCCATTATTTTCCAAGCACCAAACCTGCCAAGGTGGCCTCAATTCTGTGCTTTTATGGAAGATGTTGCTCAGATGTTCCATTTTCCCCTTCCATGCAGGACCTCCAGGAGAAAGTCGAACTGGTAGCCCAGGACCACCAGGTACTCCAGGGCCACGAGGTCCTGCTGGTCACATGGGACCCCCTGGCACACAGGGTCCCTCTGGCCCACCAGGGTACTGTGATCCATCCTCCTGCGCTAGTTATGGCATGGGAGGTGAGTAGCTTGGAGTCTGGGTGGTGCTGTTTGCAGAGGCAGGGTGGCATTTTGTAACAGCCAAAGTAAGATGGAGGCTAACGGTGAACTTTGTGCTAAAGAAAAACCTGCTAGCTCCCTAAAAATGTGCATGTCCAGTGCTGCTATGTTTGGCGAGACTGCAGCATGAAGAAAAGGTGACCCCAGTCTAGTGACCAAAGGAAGTGCAGCGTGTAAAATGGATCCTCCATTGTGGTTTTTTTGTCCTGTACATGTTTTTGTAGCTGTGTGAGCCTGCTCCATCTCAACAGTCTGTGTGTTGAACCCCCACCTCCTAACATGTGTGCCAGCAGAATTTTCACATTTGTAGTTTTTCAAATGTATTGCTCAACTTCTTCCGTGTGCCTCTGAATGGCATGAGAGCATGACCTGTACTAAACCCCCAGAGCGTAACCTGACACGGGCATGCACGTCTCTGTCATTAACCAGTGAAGCAATCTGGAGAAAAAGATTCTTTCTACATCTTCTCTGTATCTTACTTTCCCATCTCGTCATAGCACGGAGAGGCCACGGGAGGAAGTTAAAACAATTACCAAAATTATGTCACCCAACCTTAAAAATCAACATTAGTAAAGCACAAGTTACTACAAATAGTACACATAAGACATATTTGTTCGATGTTTATGGTTTAATCTGCCCGTGAGCTGATGTTTTACTTACCTGAATGTTTTTGTTGTCGTCTCTTCCTATCCTTTTCTCCTCACTTCCCCTCCCTGTTGTTTATTTCCTGTTTTAAGGCCCATTCCCTTACAATGGCTACCAATCCAGAAGGTGAAAGGCTCATTCTGGTTCAGGTCTCATTTGGCTGAAGGTCAGAGATGGATGCTGAACTGCTCTGTGCTTTCCATCAACGATATTGACTACCACTAATGAACTTACTAGCTGCTGTATGCGCACTTAGCTTCCTTGCACTGCTAAAATTATTGCCTGACCCATTTTTACCTATTCATCATGTATTCTAGACCATAATTGGAATAAGCTAAAGCAGGCACATTGTGCAGTGTATAATAAGCACAGTATTACAACTGGACATTTTGGCAGATCCTGGTGGTGGTTTCCAACTAACTTGGCTGTCTGTTAGTGGGTTTCCAATTGCTCCAGCTTGTTATTTTTGTTAAATGTTTTCACTGTTCCTTCATGTGAATAACTGTATTTAAAGATTATATATATACTCACACACATTATATAAAAACGTATCTATAAAATGTCAATTTCCTAATGAGTGCTTTAATTTTCTACTCCCCTTCTCCCATGTTAACCGTATGAATACTCTTGGTGGTGGTGGGTTAAGGTGGATACGGTGAGCCAACTGATCAAGACATTCCAGTAGTGCAGTTGCCACATAACTCCTACCAAATCTATGACCCCGAGGACCTTTACGATGGTGAGCAACAGCCGTATGTAGTTCACGGGTCCTACCCCTTGCCTTCCCCATACTCCCAGTCCTCACCTCATCTTGCTCAACCAGAGTTTACTCCTGTTCGAGAAGAGATGGAAGCCGTTGAACTGAGGTCCCCAGGAATCAGTCGCTTCACAAGGAGGATAGCCAAAAGGAGCCTCAAGACTCCAGTACGCGAAAGGGCAAATGGAAAGAACCCCTCTCAATGAACTTTAAAAAAAGGGAAACATTTTACGTGCATCTGTGTTTTGACTTTTGTTCAGGTGCCTAACTTGTCACAGAAGATGTTTACAAGCTTTTATATTAAAGGAGGGAAAAAAATGTACATGACCAGTTGACACAACAAATAATGCTAATTATCTTGCATGCCAGAAACTTAGTATGTTAGTGGGTTGGTGCTAGATGATAATGAAAGCTCACTTGTAGATCTTTCTCTGGAGTACTGTTCCCTGCACTATTCAAACTGTATCTGTAAAACCACACCAGGCTAGCTGGTGTATGCAGAACCATTCTTAAAAGTTAATGGTTTCTTAATCCATGTTTTATCAGCTGATTATGTTCTGTTAGTGTTGGATGAATTGCTTTACTAGCAGAGTAACCCTACTAAATTCATCGGAGAACAATGCATAATCATGTTTTCTTGCACCCAGCTATTACCTTTGCAAAGAAATCTTTTTTTTTAACAGAATATTTTTTTAACCTATGTTCTATAAATACACAAGACATTTCTGTGGGAGCACACTGATAATTTATTGTGAACCTCTTTCATTTCTGTTTTGTATGCAAATAAAAGTGGCAAGCTTTTATACATTAATTGTGTATTTGATTGATTTCTAACTTCGAAGAACTGTAGAGGTCTTTGGGGAACAGAAAGTTAAAGAGAAGAAAATACATTTTCTGTTAAAGGACGCAGGCACTTAGCATAAACACTATTTAGCCTGATTTTTCAAATTACATTGAACAAATGTAGAGAATAACTGTGAGATGAGTTGTTCGTACTTCCTATGGATGTGAGAGTTTGTATACTGATGTGTCAAAGTCAAAGGACTGGCAGGGATAGTTGCAAAGGCAACTTGGATCAGTTAACAATGAGAGGAAGGAAAAACCCTAATGCAGCCACTCAAGGAACATAAAGCAATTTGTGATGTTAAACCAGGTAAATTATAAAATGACTCAGCTTTGAACAGCACTATGGAGAGTAAGCATCAAAGCAGGATTTACAGCAGAAGCTCAAAAATGCTCATTGAAGCTGAAGTAATAGATTTGGATCACTTTTAATCCAGCCCTATGAAGACACAGAGGGAGGATGGTCTGTCAATCCCAGGACTGTGTTCCCTCTTACCACTGTCTGGGTTTGGTCTACTCATGCACAGAAAGGAAAGACTCATCAGGCTTTACTTCTGTACCCTGGCAGACACTCTGTTAGCTCACCAGGCAGAAGACAAATTTGTACCTTTACTGTGCAATTGCAGTTCCTCTGGCCTGGCATTCGGCCTTATTGCTAACACAACCCATTCATACACCTTGCTAACACCCGCAGCTGCGTGTGCGTGTATCCCAGGGGAAGTTCTTGCTGGGTGGCTGTGTAACTTTCTAGGTTGTGTTTCTGCTTTTCCATTATTTCTCTCACCCCTAACTCCCACCACTTCCTTGGAGTCAGGTGAGAAAAGAATCGTGGTCACTTCCTTACCTGGATGTGGAAGCAGCATGTAACTTACAGAGTTTATCATTAAGCAACTTGATGCCAGTTTACGGAATCCTGAAGCACCAGGTGAGCATGGCTACAAATATACATGCTTATCACAGACTGGCATCCACAGCTGAGCATCAGAGAGAGATTACTGTGATTACATACAAGCCATGGGCACAGCATGTTATTAGTTTACTTGCTTACACAGGGCTGTGAAGCACTTACGTTAACTTGCTCCGGATGTGAACTCTCTCTACCCCCTTCCTGGCTGGCACTCTCCCATCCACATGTTGTATTGACACCTTCTAGCCTTTCCTGTGATGCGGAGGTCACAGATGGGAAATCAGTGTTCAGGCTATTCTGCCTGTGTTGTTTCAGCAAGACTTTGAGCTTCACATTACAGTTCAGAACTAATTTGCACCCCAGAATGAACCTGCACCCCATACTGGCTGTCAAGCAACACTATATCCAAATCTCAAGTTCCTGTAGGACCAGCAGTGGTAGGGCAAAACCAGGAATGGTGGGAAGGCACCGCGGACTTAGTCAGAAACTTTAAAATAAGGCAACAGGTGCTAATTTCCCTATATTTGAAATGAACAGTAACAGCCTAACCACATCTCTGAGGGTGACTGTGCTGTGTGGTTGGTGTCACCTATACCATGGCCCTCCAACCTGGGGAGCAGCTGGGAGCAGCATCGCGCCCTTTTGCCCCTGGGGAATCCAGATGCCCCTGGTTTGTGGGGTGTCCAGCTATGAGACATGCACCCAAATGACCACCAGTGCAGCCGCCTTCCCCCTTCAGCCGCACAGGACGTACACACATCGAATCGAACAAACTGAGAGATTACTTGGGGGTAACAGAGGTGGCATACTCCTTGTAATTTTATAACCTAACTATATACCACGCACAAACTTTAACTGCACAAGTTAATTTGCTTTAACGTTATAAAATTTACTGGCACCTCACTAACCAGAATGCTCCATGGATCACTCGTCATACTTTCACTTGCTGGGTAAACCTTGGTAATAAAAAAAAACCCAGGTAGGTACTATGAAATTACAAAAATATTATTCAGGATTTGCACATTTGCCAAAGAAAGTAACACACAGATACATATGGTCAACATTCTCTCTGGCATTCAGTCTGAATAATCAGCAGTGTCTCATATTTTTCCAGACTGCCTAAGAAACTTAAGTTCCTGACTGTGAAGCATTTAGCACATGATGAACAGCTGATGCCACCCAGACCTCACCAATAAAGTATATGTACTAGGTCCCTACACAATAAAGAGCATTTACTTTATCCTACTGCTTTTAAAAATACTTTTACTAGTTAATTAAAAGTGGTTACTGACTTGGAAATGAAATCTGCGTGTTCACTGGATAGGAACATTCCCCAGGATAAGCTCATCTGGAAGCCAAGTAAATGCCTGATACAGAATCATTATTTCATATAATGAAATACAATTATAAATAAATGTTTTTCTTTCCGTATGACACTTGCAGAAAACGGATACAGAAAACACCAGTTTACCTCACCAAACATCTCTCCATCTGATCTGCCTTTCTTGCGTGTTATTTCCATGAGCTGTTTAACAAAACCTACACTATGCTGGACAGTTAACAGAGCTACTCCTGTAGAGTGACAACCACTTCAGAAAATACACTATGCAGCCCCAAAGGGATAGGTGTGTTCAAGAACAGCACGGCAAGTCCAAAGTGTGCTACCTGTGCCTAGGTGTTCCACTTGGTAGACAGAAATCCATGGACATCAACTCTCCTGTTGATTGACAGCCAACTGAACATGAGCCAGCAGTGTGCCCAGGTAGCAAAGAAGGCCAATGGCATCCTGGCTTGTATCAGAAATGGTGTGACCAGCAGGTCCAGGGAGGTTATTCTCCCTCTGTACTCAGCACTGGTGAGACCGCTCCTTGAATACTGTGTTCAGTTCTGGGCCCCTCACCACAAGAAGGATGTTGAGGCTCTGGAGCGAGTCCAGAGAAGAGCAACAAAGCTGGTGAAGGAGCTGGAGAACATGTCTTACAAGGAGCAGCTGAGGAAGCTGGAGTTGTTTACCCTTGAGAAGGCTGAGGGGAGACATTATTGCTCTCTACAACTACCTGAAAGGAACTGGTCTCTTCTCCTAAGTGACAGGGGACAGGACAAGAGGGAACAGCCTTAAGCTCTGCTAGGGGAGGTTCAGGCTAGACATCAGGAAAAAAAATTTTCACAGAAAATTTTTACTGGGCACTGGAACAGGCTGCCCAGGGAGGTG
This sequence comes from Piaya cayana, assembly GCA_013389865.1. NCBI lineage: Eukaryota > Metazoa > Chordata > Aves > Cuculiformes > Coccyzidae > Piaya > Piaya cayana. The sequence continues at coordinate 147,361 of WAAB01019228.1, forward strand.
ATTGAGTCACCTTCCCTGGAGGTGTTTAAGGGACGGGTGGATGAGGTGCTGAGGGGCATGGTTTACTGGTTGATAGGAATGGTTGGAGTCGATGATCCAGTGGATCCTTTCCAACCTAGTGATTCTGTAAAGTAGTATTTGGGACATACTTAATACCACTCAGCATCTAGAAAGCAGTAGAGTCAAGCTTGATGTCACCATTGAACACACTTAAGTTTTAAATACACAGCAGATAAATAGGAGTCTGAAACCCAGTAAGATTATTTAAAAAACAGTAGTTCCCATTCTGTTCATTACTTGCCTACATCCCTTATGCTGTTCCTGGAGCTGTATCTTTCCCACCAATGCAGTCTGCTGTTCAGATGCAATCCAGTAGATGTTCTTGCTGCTCTGCAGTATTACAGCAACATGTTTTGCTGGAACTGAAACACCACTCTTCCAACATCAGACACACTGTAAAATGCTGCAATACTCCTCCCTTTAGGAAACAGGCTCTCTGTAAGCATGAATTACTTTCCCTTTGGCTTCATTTTTGGTGTTTCAAGCACACTGTATGACATTCCATATTGAAGAGAAGATCAAAGCTTCAGGATGAAAAATGAAAAATGATGTTGGTGACCAAATACTTCTTTGCTCACAGTGGACAGGTAGAACTATGGGTAAAGTGTATTGTGCATAAACACTCTTTCTAGAAGGCTACGGAAGACTGCGAGATAAACTATCAGAGGACATAAAAAATACCATCACAAAGCTCAGCACCTCCTCACTCCTCCAAGATGCCTCTTTCCCTACACTTTTTTGATTTCTACCAGGACTACAGTATCCATGCACACATATTTGGTATATGCATTGCTTCCTTTGCAGAGCTGTGTTTTTCTAATGTAATCTGGCTCTGGAATAAATCTGACTTTGCTTCCACCACCACAATAACTCCAGTGGGTCTCTTCACCTAGATAAGGAAACTGCAGGCCTGCATAGACATTTCTCCATGAACTTCCTACAGTAAATACATGTTGCATCCTAGAAAAGGCTTTCAAAAGAACCACGTGATATATTACAGAAGTTATGAACAGCTCAAGTCACTGTTTTAGTTTGGGGTTTTTTCCACACCTCTCAAAGACAGAGCAAGTTCTACATGAACAATTCCCTTTTTTTTGGATTAAGACTGGCATCCTCTCATTCATTGAGTTGTTTAAGGATGGATCACCTCTTCCACCAGAAAAGCAAATCAAATTATTTACTGACAGCGTGCCATTCGTGGGAGCTCTGTGACCATCATTATTCACTACTCTTCTTGGATGGAATTCAAGTTTTGGCACTTTTAGAGTAAGTTACTTATTTTGGTGAACAGTATACTAGTTCCACGAGATGTAAATATTCATATAACATTTGTCAATTCTTTAATAACAGTATTAAAACAAATGCAATTAATAAATACCAACTCATACAACACAGAGTACAGGTGGTATTAACAATATAATCTCTATTCTTAGCTGTTTCAGATACAATAATTTTTTTGATCTTCCAAATCAAATTTGCTAAGACCTGTCCAAACCTTTCTGCACAGAAGGGTTGACTAAGACGCACAGATTCTTCCAAGTTTGAATTTTTTTTTTTCCAAGGAGGAGAGATGTTCCTGGTGGCAGTTTTTCTTCTTCGGCAGTTATTACTTCCTTCGAAAATCTTTAGGTCTGGGAGGGGAAAAAAAGTAAATAAATATTAAGGAAATAAATGGAAACTGCAGTGGCTTTGCTTTGAGGATGCAATAACAGCCGTAACTATTTTTACTTGCTTGTTCTGGTACTTGAGGTTTTGTTCTGATGGATATTTGCTGGATTACATAAAAAAGACAAAACAATTCAAAGCAGTTTACTAAAGCCTCTAAGACTTTACAGACATCGGGACTACCTGATCCAGGTATTTCTTACAAAACCACCTATACTGAGCAAAACAAGAGTATCTTTAACTGAATGATCTCAGCATGACTTTAAACATTAGCAACAACTTGTCTCCACTTTTGAAAACTTGAATACTCCATGCATAAGACAGAAAGTTTTAAGTTAACAGCATAGTTCACCACAACTCTAACTACAATAATTAAACCCGATGATTTAAGGAAACACCTACTTTAAATCTTAAAGGTTCTGTAATCACTTCTGCTTGGATGACAATGTGGAAAGCATTCAGACACCAGGCTGCTGTTTCTAATAGTCTGCAACTTCCTATTCAAGTATATGTCACTCACTCTGCGCGCCACACATCCACACTGTTCCTGAATCTATAAGGCATGGGGTCAGACTAGATCATAGTTTTCAGAGGAATGTTGAGGGCTGGCTGCAAGTCTACATTCCTAAGGGATCCTGTGTACACAGGACACATTGGCTGCTCTTCACAGCATATTGCACCCATACACAAACACAATATACCCTGTCGCAAATAGAGCGGCCCTTCACTCCTGATTCTTCTGATTGCTTCTTCCATCTACAAACTGAAACAGGTACCTTGAACTGTGTCTCACTAGAACTGAACAAGACATGTAATAACAAAGATTTTGTAAACATGCAATGGGATACTAGGTGAGTAGATTTGCTGTGAAGTGGAATGAAAATAGTCTGGAATACAGGAAGAGCTACAACCTACACTAGTAAACCAAGTTAAATTTATAATGGTGGTAAATATTATCATTAATTTTGCTCATGAATGCAGATTAAAAGCAAGACAGCAGTGGAAGCAGGCAGCTTACCTCAGAGACTGATAGTTGAGATGGCTGCAGAGATGCCATAAAAAAATCTAATATTTAATTAATCAAAATCCTATGTTACAGATCTAGCATTTTTCAAATAATAGTACTGCGAAGTGCAGTCATTCAAGCAATTCTTATACAACCCTCTAGGATCTTATGTAAAAGCTATGCTGGAATTCAGGCTGTGCTATTTCAAGTGCATCATATAAAATTTGATGATTATATAAATTTTAAAGATCAACCATAAAGACAAGCTAGTGTTTATGTGTAATGAATCTCAAAGCTTCTTTGTTTTCCACTTAAATGGCACATTCTGTATTAACATTTGGACTTGTATCTTTCGTGCATGAAAGAACAACTGTAAGCACCATACCCATTGTATTCATACTTGCTCAATGTTGGACTTGACCATACTCTACATTTGTCAGCTAATATGCACTAGAGAGTCAAGTCATGTTTCCTCAAATCCTGGATTTTAGTCCTGAGAAATATTCCAAATTTTGTTATTTAGATCTCGGTCCTGCACTTCAGAGTACAGATTTAATTATACCACCCTATTTGTTGCATGCTAAGAGAGCAGGATTTTGAAAAATTCTGAGCAGTGACTTGAGAGCAGTTTTATCACTGGATGCATCCTAGACAGATGGACAAATGCTGAAGGATTTCAGAGATGCAGCATAGAAAGTAATCCTCTTGTAGCCTGTAGTTTTACCCTTTTTTTATAGGCTGATTCAACCGCTGCCACAATGCTCAGAGTATTTTGCATTTTTCCTTGAAGAGCACATTACAACCACAATCTAGGGCTACACTGGAGTACTGTAGAGCAAGAGATCTCACAGTACTTTGTTCCTGGGGGAAATCCAATTTTATATTTTTTTCTTGATAGTAATGAGTATTTCAACCATAATGCTTGCTGTCCTAAAGTTAAATGCATAAAACAACGGACTCTTAGTTTGCAGTCTTATAAAGTTAATGAAGCTTAAAGGCAGGATTTTCTAAACCGAGACACTTGTGTGAACAAATACAAAAGTTTTTAAAGCCTTTTCTAATGCCACAGAAGGCTTTTATGCCTACTAGTACTTGGCTTTTAGAGGCCACAATCTCTGCCTTAAAAGAGTCTTTGGCACTGGGAAAGCTAAGCCTTGAAAAACACTCCCTTTGGCAACAGTGTGATAAATATTTTGTCAGATGAAGAATATGAACACACAAATATGTTGTCTACTCAGAGAGAATTACAAGCCACTTGTGAACACCAATGCATAATTGCTCATTGATAAATCCACGCAAGAGTGTTCTCATCAATAGAACACTTCTGCCCTCCCTCAGCAAAGCACTGAGATTAAGCCTTTGGAACAAAGCAAATTATATTTCCTAGAAGAGATGGTTCAGAAATTCACCCAAAGGCAACACTTCACAGGGCTTCCTCTATCTTTCTTTCTCTCTCTTTCTTTTGATTAAGTAACATTCTTGGGAAAATATTTTGCTGTACATTGGTAGCAGGCTTCCGAGACAAGTGGGACACAATATGGGAACTAGCATCTCTGAAATCAATGCTGAAAGTAAAGTGCTACAGGTCCAGTGAAAATATGCATCAGTCTGTGTAGCAGATGTCTGCCACCAAAACAAGTAAAAACACATTTGTCCCACTAACATTGTATACTGCACATAAAAAGCAATAAGATGAAGTCCAGTGAATTCTAGGCAAAATAGTCCACAAATTAAATTAACACCCTATTACACCACTCTTCTCATTGCTTCTCTCTTAACAAATAGTTTACTATTGAGTAAAAGAAACTGAAGAGCTGATCCTAAGCTCTGATTACAGATCTTAAACTTCTCAAATTCTTCCAGATTTTCGGCATACTCAGAAGTACCACAAGGCAATGTTGGATGTTGGATACAATTGCATGTAAAATTCTGATAAACTGCAGTCACTGAACCTTACAAAAATAGGTAAACCTGCACCTCTGTGCAGTTTACAGGATCAGTTTTTGCTATGGAAAACATGTTTTTTTAGTGGTCCCCACTGTAACCGCTAGCACTTTCTTCTTCCCAAAACCATGCAGAATTAAGGTATTTCACATAAACTCTGTGTTTTAACACAGATGCCAGTTCTACACTCACGAACAGTGAAGAAATTAAATGGAACAAGAGTTTTCCCATTTACAGGGAAATCTGCTCTGCTCTGCACTCCACAAAAGAAGACCAAGGCCAAGCTAAGCCCTAGTATATGGCTTAAAATCTTCTCTGAAGGTACACTAGCTGTAGTTCAGACTTTCTCATAATCTAGATTTCTCTCACACTCTTGTAACAGAGTATACGTCTCTCTAAATCAACATCGTACACAAAGCTGCTCTATTCATATGGCAGTTTTATAAACAGCCTTGACTTTGCCTATATTTTGAAAAGAATTGTTATTCTTATCTTTTGACCAATGACAGGTGTTAATAGCAATCATTCCAGCCTACAACATACAAAGAAACAGTTAAGTATTAGGAGTGAATGTGCAGGCATTTAAAAAGAACAACCACCAACCACCCACCATATCTAAAACTGTCTCATTATAAGACAAGCCAAATGCCTCCTCAAAACACCAAAATCACAGCTACAGTTTGTATCTTTTTAGCTTACACCATAACTTGCACATCAGAGAAACTTCATCACTGACAGCAGTAATACTACTGCTGCAGATGCTACATTATAAATCATACAACTAAAAATATATGGTCCTGTGACACAGTATGATTCTGTAGGAAGCAGAATAAAAGCCTGTCTAGTATCTACTCAGGAAACAAGTTATTTTGAGTACTGGAGCAGGTTGCTCAGGGCAGCAGTGGACGGTGTCCATCCTTGGATATATTCAAAAGCCACCTGAACAGTCTTGGGCAACCAGCTCCAGGTAGCCCTGCTTGAGCAGGTGGGACCAGAGCATGTCCAGGGCTCCCGTCCAACCTCAGCCATTCTGTGAAATATTGAATTTGGTCTGTGGTATAGTAAAACAATGAAGTTAGAACTGTTTTTCAGACAAAACTGTAGATGTGTGAAATCTGCATATACACTGAAGACAGAATTTACAATGGGAAGCATTAGCCTAAGGAGGTTAAGTCTCTTCAAGTCAGTGAAGAGAGACAAGGCTTTCCCATAGCACCTTAAGTAAAGATCCATTTTACTTATTCCAAATGGAGCTTAAACTATCTGTGCTAAAGTAACACTCAAATTTAGTCATCATGTATCTTAGCAGAAGAGTAACTAAAGCAGCTTCCTTAAAAACCCCCATCAACACCAACATGCACCAGTTTGTGCAGCTGCATAAAACAAGGTTGTCTTTAATCTTATTCCATCGCTAGACAAGCAGAATGGAAAGGCAGGAAAAGTGATGGATGATACTTAAAAACAGTCTTTTGCCAAAAGAAATATTCATGAAGCTATGACCTCAGCCTCTGAATATCTCAAATGGCAAACTCAAACTAATGTATGAAAAGACCAACTTGCATAGTTGCAACTATGTTGGGAACCCCCACATAATATTCAATGCTATTTTTCAATATGCTGTGAAATATGCTCTTCCTAAGGCATTTCTCCTGTCAAACTGGACAGAACAGAGACCCTTTCCAAAAGTTAAATGTGTTCAACTGTCAACCCCTGGAGTGAGCATTTATTTCCATCAGATCTGAACAGACTTGCCACACAGCTCCATCTTTATTATATTCTTGTCAGCACATTCCAGTAAAGATGTTTCCCTTTGCCTAGCAATGTTTTGTGGAGGTAAAACAGTCTCAGAAAAAAATAAGGGGGCTGTTGTTCTGTTTGTGAAGGCCAGATCTAAGTAATCACCAATTTGTGATGACTACAGTGTTACAGTGCCTTAGTTCTAGGTGACTGAGAGAACACCTTCCAATACAGTCCTTACAGTAGGCAGATGCAAAATAGCATTGCTTACCTCAAGGCAAAAACAAGGTTAAGACTCTAGAGTAATACAAGACATTGTCTATTTTATATGTAAAGAAGATAATTTACAATCCTTTAAAGCATTTTGATTCCTTTAAAAAATATTTTTTCTTCATTTTTAATAACAGAATACTTCCTCAAAACTACGTTTTAATCTAAATACTCTGCTTCTGAGAACTTCTAAATGCACAGGGATTCGCTATAACAATAAAATCTATAATAGATATGGCTCTTCCTTCTTCCTCCAAAAGAAGTTACACACTTGCCTGTTTTTTCAACAACATCCTGCTCATAAAACATCATTTGATAACATGACCTTATCTTTCAAGCTCAAAAACCCTGCATATCCATCTATCCATGAACAATCTCTACTCAAGACTATTTTTGTTACTATGTTGTATTTTCTGAGGTATTTCAAAAGAAACTGTACAGAGTCTAATTTCTTGGAGTTATGACAGTTATCTGGGTGCTTGCAAGCCTTCATGATTGCTAATTAATGGTTTCAAAGCTGCCTCAGCTAAGGTGCAAGGCTGTCAATGCTGCAGAAGTGACCTGTCAATACCTGTTCCTGTCTCAGCAATGCTCACCTGGTCTAGATGCTTTGAAGATCTCAAATTGCATTTTTTCTCTTCTCCTGCAGGCAATTTATTTCACCATTGGAGAATGTGACCAATAGTCACATTCCCTGTACTTTCTGCTATCGCACTAGCAATGTCAATGAGTGTTCAGAAAGGGTTTAACCCAGCATAAGCACTATAAAAGGTCATTGCCTCAAGGCTAATTAATGCTGCCCACTAATAAACTGACAAAACTTGAAAGCAGTGGTGCAAAAGAAAAGAATTTTAAGATTTCACCTCCCCCTCACTCCCCGCCTTTTTCTTTTCCCCTGTTCCCTGCAGAAGAGCAGAATTCTCCAAACAGCCAAATGAGTCTTCAGGATGACTGTGTAGTTTTACAGAAGTCCACTCTGATTCTCTGTAAATTTCAAAAATTCCAAATAAAAACAGGGATAAAATCAATCCAAACTTGTCTGAAAAACTAAACCACAGCGAGACAGAATTTAAGTAGTTCTAAAGTCCATCTAAATTATCCCAATCTGTTAAGCAGTTAACCAGGGATACCAACTGGATCATAAATGTATCTTTTAGAACAGTTTATAAACAACACTGTTTCTAAAGGAAGACAACAGACAGGGGAAGACTGATTACTGGAAAGATCTGGGGACTGATCACACCACTGTTTCCAGCCCTCAGCCAGCCTATGATCCAGTTAGTGTGACACAGATCTATAGTACCGCAATGCTCTTCTCTGTATTTACGGAAGTTGTAATCACAGGAATGTGGAATTATTGCTAACTGATTACAGTCAGCTGATTACACAGGACAATTCTATGGTTCCTCTTTAATGTCCACTTACGAGTGACAACAGGTGTTTTTTAGCCTTTTCTTATTAAAAAAGTTTCAAATAATTTCTTTTTTTCTGTATAAATCTGTTACACAATACATATAGCATGAAATTTGTGGTGTGCGTGGCATACTTTAAGGTTAACTTACAAATACAACTAATAACATTTTGAGTATCTTAATCACAGAATCATTAAATGGCTTGGGTCAGAAAGGGCCTTAAAGCCCATCCAGTTCCAAGCCCCCTGCCATGGGCAGGGACAACCCCCACCAGATCAGGCTGCCAAGACCTCACTCAACCTGCCTTGTGAAGACTTCCAGGGATGGGACAGCCACAACTTGTAGCAACCTGGGCAACCTGCTCCAGTGCCTCATCAGCCTCACTGCGAAGAATTCCTTCCTAATGTCTAATTTGTACCTGCCCCCTTCCAGTTTAAAGCCATTCCCCCTCGTCCCATAACTACAGGCCCTTGCAAAAAGTCCCTCCCCAGCTTTCCTGTAGGCCCCCTTTAGGTACTGGAAAGTTGCTCTAAGATCTCTCTGGAGTCTTCTCCAGGCTCAACATCCACAACTCTCTCACCCCATCTTTATAGCAGAGGTGCTCCAGCCCTCTGATCAACTTCATGGCCCTACTGATACACCTACTATCCCAGGGCACCTCTATGCCTCTGGTAAAATAATCAGTGAAATTAGCTAATGATATTTAACATGCTATTCAATTTCCAATAACTACTTCGGTCTATGCTATACCATGAACTTCTTGCTCTGCAAAAGAACTGGTTCCAAATAGGTGCAGTGTTCATGCAAACTATCATGCTAACTGAAAAGCATTTCTACAAGTATAAGTTATTCACTTGGAGAATGAACTACAGTAACGTAAACTGCATTTAATAACAAACAGAGGTGGCTTTACTGATACTGTTATGCCAATACAGTTATAAAGACTAACCCTTTCCTGCACACGTAAAGCTTAAGATAAAACTTTTGTGGTCCTTGACTGCAGTTTGTTTTTCTTCCATATAAAACCAGCACTTAAGTTTAATTTTTAAAAAGTGCCCATAAACCAAGTTATCTAAACCAATGCTAATATGCATTTAGGTACTCTTAGTGAAATTAAGAATGTCTTATTAAAATTTAAAATAAACTAGTTGACAAATCCAGATTTCCTAAAAATTAATTAAGCAAAACTGAACCAAGCGGTTTAAAAAATTACTGTCAATCACAGATTTTAACCTGGATTATACGAATACCGCCTGTAAAATGATTTAAGTTAAATCACTGCAATGTACATGTGAACTTCATCTTGGCAAGCTGATGCTTTTTACAAATGAAATGGTTTTCTTGAAGTGATATATTCTGCTAAAAACTGTAGGATTGTAGAAGGAACAGCACTGTACATTTGGCTTTGTCCAAAGAATTACGTTATTCTTCAAATAGAAAAGTGGGTAAAGGAACAGTGAAATGATTTCCAGACTGACTGAGCACCAAAAGTGAAAAAAGCAAATCTAGACATTTATAAAAGAACAATTAAAAAATAATCTAATTTCACCTGGGCAAGTAGTTCAACTGTATCATACACAACCATTCTCATATTGCTTGTCAAGTCACATTGAGTTTCCATTCTTGTGTATGAGATCAACAGGTTTAGGGGAAGGGGAAACTAGCTTTGGAACGTTTTTTTTTGAGAATGCCTTCAGATAGCTGAAGTAAAACTGCCCAGTTAGCCATTTATTAAACCTTTTGCATTCAATTCTAGTTTTAGCCACAAAGCAAGCTGCCCGCAGAAAAAGGGAATGGGAATCAGTAGCACTAGTGTGTTTTATGCACGCTAAAGAAAAAGAGTAATTATCTTTAACAATCTAAACATAAATTTGTTGGACTTTTAAAACATTATACTACCGACCCTTCTTGATCAGTATCCAGTTGCTGCCTGTGGTCAAAACCTAATGTAGAGAAAAGCAATTTTCTCTTGAAGGGTCTGTGTGGCCTTTTGCCTATGGGAGTTTAGATTCAGCCTGAAATGTGAGACTCAGTTACTTTCAAGACTTTTGTTAAGTTAAATTCTGCACAAAATCATAAGATGTTTTTATGCCCTTACTACAAAAATTTATCAATGGTAGTTCTCAGATTTTAATGGGGGTTAACGATCTCCAGTTACTGGAGTTCCTACTGAGAATAAAGGAAGCCACAGAGGGACCCCTTGAAGAGTACATTGGAACAGAATTGGGTTGTATTGGCAGGATAGCTTTTTCATGGTTTTTAGTTTCTGGGTTTAGGAAAAAGTAAGACTGGCTCAAGATTTTCACAGAAGCTTGTGTTGGCTAGCTCTTCTCTGAACACTGATACATGCCAGCCATTCTTTGTCAGAGGTGAGCACTCAAGTGTGTGTGTGTGGAGACACTACTTATCCCTAGTACAGGAACACCCCATGGCCCAAGAACTGAACACTCTGACATGAAGCATGCTACAAACACAATTCAAAGCCCAAAACATTGCAAACACACTACAACTAAGCTGGAACTAAGAAAACGGCTGGAGAATGTTTATTTCAGTCCAGAATTTTTAAAAGCTCATGAATAAACTTGAGATGGTCCCTATAAAAACTGCTCAAGATCTCACCATCTTTGGGGGAAATCTTCAGGTTTTTTTTTCTAAGCTTCTCCATAAAGCTGGAGTAACCATCCCCAGGTTCTGCAACCCATGCCTCAAAGCAGGATGTACAGATGGGGGCCAGAAATCAGGCAAGTCATTCAGTATAAAAAAAAACATTAAAAAGGTGTTTGGTTTTCTTAAACTAAATTTCCGAGTTTACAATACATCAAGTTTTAAAAATGTCAAAAGCGTTCTAGGACTTTACTCCCAGACAGACAAGCAAGAGGCTGTCTGGCCTGAGAAGGGTTCCCACTAAGGCTGGCAGGGGAACAGGCATTCAGTATGCAGACCAGCACCAGCCCAAGTGCACTCCTGGAAATCAGACGGCTCTGCTTTCTTAAGGGAAACTCTCAGGAATGCATCCATCTAACTGGAACAACACAGTGCTGCTGTTCTATATATTTGGTAACATTCTTATTTAAATTACTTCTTCAAAAACAATTTCCTGCATTTAAAACTGTCTAAACCCATATATATAATCAGGCAGTTAAACAACTTCTAAATGATACGTAGCAGGAAAAATTCCACATGATCTGATGCATCCTTACTTTTACGGAACAGAACTGTTTGCTTAGCCATACATGAGTGGTGAATTCTGTGATGATTTCTATTTAAAACTCATTTAAAACACATAAAATCTGAAACTTCAAACACACTTGAAATAATGGTTTAATTCATGGCGAGAAGCTACAAAAATCAAACTTGGTCAAAGGAATTAGTTTTTCATCTTTCTCCCCTCTAAATGTATCTGGAGAAGTCCTGTATTAACTGTTCCTGCAACTACACTGTTTTCCACTGTATGTATTTCAGACCACTCCATCAAAGATTTAAGAGAGAAGCTGTGCACAATTTGTGAAGTCAGTTGGGTCAGGTTAGGCATAAAAGGAAAGAATGCTCAAAGAAACTCTCTGACTGGACATAACTTGTGATTTAATTCTCTACTTTCATAGAACAGGATCCTGTTTGATGCCCAATCATGAACTCTGCTGTGGTGGAAAGAGGTGACGGGAAGGCTCTACACTCTGAAAAAAACAACTCTTCGCTATGTTTTGACACTGGACCTGTGCTTTCCTTAAAAACTATTTCTCTGTTTTAGCATTCCATTTGAATTCTGTGTATTTGTCTATGGTGTGTCAGTCTCAAATTACCAGAAAAAAAGCCTTTAAAAAATCGTCTATAGCAAGACACTTTGATACAAAACATAGGTTAAAAGTCTAATGAGATAATTAGCAGCACCAAGGAAGTTCTCTTCACATTCAAAATGAAATTTGTGTTACTTCAGATTACAAAGAAAAAGGCTCTTTTCCTCCTAATACTAGTAACTTCTCATACTAATTCAGTAATTTATTTCTTTGTTGTGTCTTATGGCTCCTCTATATACAGTGAGGTATACTTCTTGGGTGCAAGTTTTAATGTAAAACCTTGCAGAATAATCCTCTAGTCATAACTGTGTTGACCAGTATTTTATAGCCTTACACAAGTTATGCTTTCAATTTACCTTTTCTACTAAATGATAGTTACTTTTAAAGGGCTAATGCCAACATAGTATGAAAAGACTCTCAAGATACCGGAGAGTATCCAGAAGAGGGCCACAAAGTTGCTGAAGGTTCTAGAGGGCAAGCTGCATAAGGAGAGGCTGAAATCATTTGGTCTGTTCAATCTGAAGAAGTGGAGACTGAGACGGGTACCTCACAGCAGTTTACTGCTTCCTCGTAAGGGAAAGAGAAGGAGCAGATACTGATCTCTTCTCTCTTGTGACCAATGACAAGACCTGAAGGAATGGCAGGAGCACGTGCCAAGGATGGTTTGGGTTGGATATTAGGAAAAGGTTCTTCACTCAGAGGGTGGTGGAGCACAGGAACAGGCTCTCCAGAGAAGTAGTCATAGTGCCAAGCCTAACAATACTCAACACTTGGACAATGCCCTCAGACACATGGTGTTGAGGTTATCCTATGCAGTGACAGAAGTTGGACTTTATTATCCTTCTGAGTCCCTTCCAACTCAGGTCATTCTGTGATTCTTTGTGAACTGATTTTTTTTTTTTTTTCTGTAAAGAAAGATGTTCCACAAAGTGTCTCCTTCCAATTCCTTCCAGCCACTCTTGGAGGAACTTAATTCCCTTCCGAACCTCTACCCTATTGTCATACAGAGTGGTCAGCAGGCTCAGAACTTCATGGATGATAAATAATAATTAAAAAAAAAGCCACGTAAGGCAGAAAAGGCTTACTAAAAATATCTTCATTAAAAAAAGAAAAGAATTAAGTTTATAGTTTTTCTGCATTCTTCATCTTCTGGAATTCCTCTTACTATTTGGAAGCTATCTATAGGTTCTGCATAAGCTCCTAGACCAAAGTACAAACCAGCAAACATAGAGGTCTTTTATATCCTAAATAAAGGACATTGAGGGCAAGAAAAGGCTACTGATTTTAGCCACGTGTGCTCTTACTCAGACTTCTAAGACCCTAGTACATGGTAACAAACAACAGCCCAAGGAAAAGCCAGTCAGGACTAACACTACCAGCAACCTCTGAATTTGGGTTTATTAAAATATTTATCTATTTTTCTTTAGTTGCATCATGAAAAAACATGAAATAATTTGCATCACAAGGAGCCCCCAAAAGATATCTGCATCACTCCCCCACTGAAAGTGCGACTAACTTCAGTTTTACATCAGGTTTCTCAGGAACCTGTGCAACCAGGTTCTAAGCGTCTCCAAGGCTGCAGTTCCCACAACCTGCCTGGTCAGTCTGTCAGCTAAACAAGAATAAAATGATGAGGAACCTGACTTGAAAGTCAGTTTTGCATTCTGAGATACACATGCATTACTGCAATATCTGGATTTTTAATCACCAATTAACGTTCCCTTTACATTTAAAACTCTCCTAAAATAGTTTTCACATCAGTTGCTTTCTCAGTACATCAGAAACTGTAAAGAGTATTAGACTTAGACAGATTTTAAGCTAACTTGCCTTTAGATTGTTGAACAAAACAGTCTACAGTATTTTGTCCCTTTTTTGACTCATTTTTAAAACCCCACACTTTTGTTGTACATCTCTAACAGGTGAAGTCATTAAGGAAAATATAAATATTAGCATCTTTGTTACTTCTACAATCTTGGAAAGAAATAATGCAAGCCCTATTTCTTCCATGGGCTCACACACAGAGAAAAAGTTAAGAACACAAAATCTATTACAGCTGGATATCCATACAGCCTTTCTTTTAGTGCCTTTGGTGCAAAGCTGTCTATTCTCTGTCACTCCAGCTGGCACTTCACTCAGAATAGTGACCACAAAAATTCACTTCAACTTTTACAGACTAATATTGTTTTTTACATATTGCATCACAAAGTTATTTTATCAAATTTGCTCAATTCTTTATCTTTTCTCTCGTAGCTGAGCTCTGCCTCCCAACAGTACTCTGTTTGCCAGGGAATCACCACAATACATTTATTCCCACAGTCAGAATGAAAAGCATTACTTCTAATTGGAAACTCTGCCCAACATGAAAACTGCCAGAGAAGTAAGGTGAAGGTTAAATTTAAACTCATTTATTTGACACTAATAACTGACATCCACAATGGTCTAGTTGCAGGCCAGAACAAGAAACTGAAATTACAGCAATGATTATAGTGATGAGCCCTGCAGCTAGTGAAGAGATGGTAGATAAGCACCATCATCCTTGATCCCTCTGCTGGGACTTCGTTCCTGAGAGAAGAAAAGAAGGTAGAACTTACGGTCCAACCCAGCAAAGTATGTGAGAAGTGGTTAGGTACGTCTTTAAAACTGGCTCTAGCTAGAGTAGCTGACTGAAGGGAAACTCCTGGCCCAGTCTCTCCACTCAGAGCATTAAAGCACTCCTAAACTCACCTTTGTCTCTCCCTACTCCACCCAGAGCCTGCTAACTCCAATCCTCTCTAACATTCTCTTGCACACATTTCAGACCCTCTCAAGTTCACCTATTCACTGGCTTCCTCTCACCAGAATCATCCACTCAAGCTATCCACCCATCCTATAGAAGCACTATCACCCTTTCAGCTAAAAGTCTCCAAATCTGCTGGAACCACAGGGCTTCCAAGGCAGTAGCGCTCCCTAACTTCTGTAACTGGCATTAAGTTAAAAATATTCTATACTTGATAGCACCTCCCAAAACCCACTGCAGAGAGAGAAACATTTAAAAAAACCCCGCATATTTTTACAATGGGAGAGGAACACTAGCTCTAATCCAGCTTTATTAGTGTTCTTACCTGCAGATTTTCCCCAAGGATCAACACACTGAAGTTGTTATTTCAATGTTACCATGATGCTATTGGGAAACTTAGCCTGACAGCAGTGACTAAATTAGTTGGTGTCAAGATTACTCATCTTTGCCACACACACCTACAGGTCAACACAGTCAAGATGGCCCAGTGCTTGAGGAGATGAACTCAAGCAAGATGAACTCAAACTAAACTACAGCACTGCAGGAAGACAAAGAAAAGCATTTCAAAAGCTCTGGCAGCATAACACTGTTTCCTTGACCAAAAGGACACACCCAATTAGTTAGGTAAAGCTAAGTGCCAGTTTCCAATTCAGCGCTGAATTAATATAAAATCATAGAATCACCAGGTTGGAAGAGACCCACCAGATCATCAAGTCCAACCGTTCCTATCAAACGGTAAACCATGCCCCTCAGCACCTTGTCCACCCATCTCTTAAACACCTCCAGGGAAGGTCAATTAACCACCTCCAGTGGTAGCCTGCTCCAGTGCCCAATGACCCTTTCTGTGAAAAACTTTTTCCTAATGTCTAGCCTAAATCTCCCCTGGCGGAGCTTGAGGCCATTCCCTCTTGTCCTGTCCCGTTACGTGGGAGAAGAGGCCAGCTCCCTCCTCTCTACAACCTCCTTTCAGGTAGTTGTAGAGAGCAATGAGGTCTCCTCTCAGCCTCCTCTTCTCCAGGCTAAACAACCCCAGCTCTCTCAGCCGTTCCTCATAGGGCCTGTTCTCCAGCCCCTTCACCAGCTTTGCTGCTCTTCTCTGGACTCACTCCAGAGCCTCAACATCCTTCTTATGGTGAGGGGCCCAGAACTGAACACAGGATTCAAGGAGCGGTCTCACCAGTGCTGAGTACAGAAGGAGAAGAACCTCCCTGGACCTGCTGGTCACACCGTTTCTGATACAAGCCAGGATGCCATTAGCCAGCACACTGCTGGCTCACGTTCAGTTGGCTGTCAACCAACGCATTAAAGAACTGGCCACACAGGAGCTGACAGGGCAGATCAATCCCCTTCCTTTGCTCTTCCGTGGCCAACGAGGTCCTTCTCCTCCAGGCAGCTTTCCAGACAGACCTCTCCCAGTCTGTAGCTCTGCACAGGGTCATTGTGCCCCAAGTGCAGGACCCAGCCTTTGACCGCGTTAAACCTCATGCCACTGGACTCTGCCCAGCGGTCCAGCCTGTTCAGATTCCTTTGCAAGAGCCTCCCTACCCTCCAGCAGATCGACACTGCCACCCAGCTTAGTGTCATCTGTGAACTTGCTAAGGGTGCACTCAATGCCTTCATGTGAGAATCTTTATTAATACTAAAGACAGTTACATGCAAGCATAATATACCATATGGCATGAGAAGCTTATCAGCTTTAATCCACTGTAGAATTCTAGTCATTGCTGTAGAGTCTACATTTCTTTGTGGATAATCCATTAAAAACTCATAGGAACCAGGAGATCCAGTAGTGAGGATAAAAATAAACATAGAAAGTGTACAACTGATACACATCAGAGAAGGTCTAAATCAGCCTATCCATTTCCACCCTGAAGAGGGCTTAAAGCATTACTGGACTGTGTTCCTTTTCAAGGGAGACTGTAACAATGAGATGCCTCAGATTACACAGAGACTCCATTTTAGTATCATATAGAATCAGGAGCATTAAGTACAACTGATTTTTCAATAAGCTTTTGAAAGTACCACCCACATTCATGAGAACATGGGATAAATACAACAAAATCCAAGTAATTTTCAAAATGGTTTTCTTTTTATGCTGGAAATGCTCTTTCCGTATTTTAGAACAAAGACCTAAGTCAACACGTATTAAGCAAGTATGGTCACAAAGGAGTGTCTAGATGCAGACACAACCTTTTTGTTTCTTTTAGTGCACAGAACACATTTCTTTCAGGTGTTCTCCAAATAACATTCACCTGAAATTTAGTTTCTTCCTACCAAAAACCACATTAAATTCTACATACTTAAAATGAGCACAGGTCAGACCTGATCATCTAGAAGACTCCAGATCATAATCTATCTACTCTGCTTGGTTCTTTCCCACAGTTCTTTTGATTTTGGCACTTAAAAGAAATCCAGCATTAGGAATTCAAGAGATTTCAAATTTTATCATAAGACAGGCTGTTTAATAACTGCTAATTTATTTACCTGCCCTGCTATACGAGGTTGCATTAATCACAAAATGTCCTGAATGTAACGTTATTTTCACTAGCCAGTTGACTCAATGCTGTGTGCAGTGGTATAAAGCAAAACACAGACACTCATTCCTATGCCACATAACTACAGTGAAAGCGATTTTGCACATGGAAAACAAACTACTTATCAAACTAAAGATGCACTGTATTGCCTGCCAAAGATCCACTTTCCAAAGTTTAATTTAGCAGAATTCTTTCCCTTCCTATAGAGAAAATCTGAAGGGTTCCCCCAAAAAAGCATCATTCCCTCACACAGCCACGATGTTGCCCTTGACCATGGCAAACAGTTATATGTAACTGAGTACATACAATTCAAAAAGGGTAATGAAGTTTTTTACTAAAGTAATTTTGATGAAGAGTTGAAAACATCACTTTAGGTAATGCATTTCTCATGAAAAGAAAGGTCAGAAAAACAAAAATATTAGCAACCGTTCCCTTCTAATATGACTGTTCTTTGCTTTAATTACCTCCTCCCTCCAAAAAAAAGAGAAAAATCATTACTATTTTTTCTAACTGATAATGTGAGAACCTATACAGTACATATAAAGGTAAGGTGTCCTTTTAAACAAATCTAAGATACTTACGGAGTCCAAATCTTTGGAAAGGCAGCAATTTCTTCTGGCGTATATTCATCCAGTCTCCTGGGGACTACACGTGGCTGAGGAATCTCTTGTAGGAGATTCTTCTCTATATCTTCTGGAATAACCTGAGGCAGATAAGACCAGTCTTAGCTATCTGGTTGCTTAAAAATCACCATCCGTTCCCCCCAAATTCAGATCAAAATTTGTCAACACTACAGCATCCTACACAATAAGTGTTTGGTCTAAATACAGACAACATTCTCTCACATCTTATATCTCAAAATTTTGTGAAATAATAAAGAAAAATGCATCAACATTTCAACTCTATTTAGATACATAAATAAAAAGAAGCTTGACTTTTCTTAATTTACCTTCTTATGACAAGAATGCTAACATTTACTGTTCAACTACAAATCACGTAAGAATGAAAACGTAACTGCATGACTACTTACATCATCTGGGAAAAGGTGCAACCTCTGCATCATAGTTCTTCTCTGAAGATTTTTTGGGAGCATTCTATAAACAGTCAGTTTAACGATCTGAGGAATGATAAGGTAACAATCAGATAGTCTACAAATAACATGGAAAAGTTAAGCTGTGTGTCCCTCTGCCCATTCCACTGGTCACTGAACCTCTTTTTAGGCAACTTCTTCCATGCTGAAGAACTCTGACACCACATTCCAAAGGTGCTCTAGACTTACTGGTCTGGAAAAAGAAATATTTACTGCCAGTCATATAAACACTTGCTCCAACAGCCATATAGATCTTCCTAAACCAGAATTTTCTATCTTTAGCATTGTAGATGATTGCATATGATCATTCAACTTTGAAAATAATTGGGAATCTTTTGGTAACTCCATACTGTATTGCATATTTATATATACAAGACACAAAGAAAAAAAAATAGAATGGGGTTCAACAAATTTACCAAACATTCTCAGCAACTAGTTTAACAGTGATTTGCTGTGTTTGAAATGTCTAAATAAGAAATGCATAGTATCTTAAGTAAAGCTGACCTACCAATATATTGAATTATGAACACATGTAGTTATAATTTATTCCCTTGCTATTAATGCCAGATGAACAATCTCACTTCCAAGCACCAGGAATGAATAGAATTTCTACATCTATACTAGACATAGGTTGAAAATTAACAAAATTCAGCAGGGTTTCTTTTGAAGTCTAGTACAGATGCCTGTAATTTAAATACAAAACACATTGTTATGGACTTCACCCAAGTCAGGAACATTTTTAAATGTAAATAAGGCATGTAACTGTAGGAGACAAGAAGGGTTTTATTAAGGACAGCAAAGTATTTCGTGGCAGACCCATGTGCAATTTTCTAAGTCGAAGGACACCTGTTCAGCCTGTGCACCAAGACATCCAGACACAAAGTACCTCAAAATAAGAAACTTTTGAGGTGTGACTAGCCCAATTTTAAGCAGAAGTCACTAAGTCATGATTAAATGCAGTGCACTAAACACAAACAAATCACCCAGTCATCTGGGTGTACTGTAGGAAGTTGCTTCTTTTGATAAAATTAATGGAATAAAATCAAAATTTTAGAGATAATTATCACAGAGTTCCCAGCTGAACCACATAGTTAGGACAGAATGATTAATTGTTGCAACTGAAAGGTACAAGTTCTTAAACTTGCAGGCACTTCTACTTGGAATCTGATGTTAGTAAACAATCCAGATTCTTTAGCCCCAGTGTAGTTTCCATTTTGCTGCCTGACAGTGACACTGTTATCTATCTCATAAATAGATACCACATGCTTTGAGAAACTATAAAGACATTTACACAAACTTCAACATTATGAAGATTTTCAAATGTTATACAGCCGGTACCACAGATCTGCGGACAAATACAATAAATTATGATGACAGAACAAATATATCAGGTTGGGTAGAGTAATATATAGCATTGGTACATTCTCTAATAAAACTTAATACACAACTATTAAAAACAAAGATGAAAACTAATGCTTTTAGTAATAGAAACTATTAATTGCACAGCAAAATATAGTTTATTTAGGTCAGTATATCATGTGTTTGACAAAGGTAAGATTAAGACAAAACCCAAACCTTTACTGGTTTACTTCACTGAATACTGAAAATCAGCTGAGACACAATCACAATATAAGGAAACACATGGCTATTAACAACAGCTCATGTGAACAGCGCTTTTACCACCAGTAATTTAAATGTCTTACTCTTATTTTCCTTTCTACCCAGACATTTTCCCTATAGCCAACAAAAGATCAAAATATACCACATCTAAAGTAAGGGATCTGGAGACTTTACAACATACTACATAACAGTGGGGATTTTTTTTCTTTATCTAAAAGTTAACTTTTAACTTCAGATTGTGATAGAACCAGTGTGAATTCCTTACATTAATAAAATGTACATATGCATGGTCCAACACATGACCCACAGAGCTAGTTATTTAATGATTTCACTCTAGTAAAAAGGAAGACTTCAAAATGCTTTAATGAGCATTGTTAAAATTTTTACTTCAAACAATCATTCATTGTGTCCCATTTTCCAGCTTCCTCTACAGCACATAGTACAGAGGTTTGTTGAAACAACCTAGTGAGCTAGATGAACAGCTGGTCTATTCTGGGTGTAGAGACTTCTGCCTGGTCAACCTCTTTTAGGTACATCACAAAGAGAACAGTAATAACATGCCTATTAAAAAGTTACACTTAAACAGAATGACCGATTTATATGCTCATGTTAAACAATGAAGAAGTACTTCCAGCATTGTGTACAGTCACTGCAGAACCGACAACTTCAGGGGCAGACAGACCAACATGAAAGCAGGACTTGGGAAACTGACGATGGAAAATGAATGATCATGGGCAATTTTATATATCCAATAAGTTTCTGTACAGAAATATTCTTAACGTGCTAAGCATAATCCAGTATATGCTTTGCTACATCTGCCATTCTCCATGATGTTCAAGAACTCCTCTGTGAGACCTGGCACAAAGGCAAGAAGTGCATTACTGCAATATCTGCATAGAAAAATCACCCTCACATGAAGCTCAAATAATCATCTAGTCCACAGCCAGTGACATGTTGCACTAGATCAAGTTGCTCAAATCCCTATCTAACTTGAACTGGAAGGTTTCCAGGAATGGAGCATCCACAGCTTCCCTGGGCAAACTGTTCCAGTGTCTCATCACCACTGTTGTAAAAACATTTTTCCTTATGTACAATCTAAACCTACTCTTTTTAAGTTTAAAACCATTGTCCCCTGTCCTACCACAACAGGCATGGATAAAAAGTCATAGTCCATTCTTCTTATAAGCCCCTTTTAAACACTGGAAAGCTGTAATAAGGTCTCCCCAGAACCTGGATGAAGCTTTGTGCAACCTGACCTAGTGGAAGGTGTCACTGCCTACTGCAGGGGGGCTGGAACTAGATGATCTTTAAGGTCCCTTCCAACCCAAACCATTCTATGATTCTAGGATACAGGGCACACTGAAAAAAGCCTAGGATTTCAGGAGGTACGCCACTTACTTGGATACACATCCTTCCATCCATTCTTGGTTTTCTGTCTTGCATCCAATATTACTCCTTTCATCACGTTACATAAGCATTCCAAGAACTTCACCCTTCTACGTCTGACAGCCGCATGCATAGAACGGCAAAAATTAATGTACTTAATCTTCTATTCACAAACGTCCATTGCATGCCTTTTTGTTTTTCACAACTGTTCAGCACTTAAAAACTTAGAATTTTAATGTATTCTCTAAATTAATGCAAATAAGAAATGGATTAATATTTTGTTTTAAAAAGTAAGTATTTTTGTCTACTCCTAAGCAGAAGACTGACACGGGATTTAGAGCACCTGGAAGTTTTCGGATAGTGGGTTCTATAACAACATTCTCCCTCTCTGTGCCACACTTTTGTGTACCTACTAATCTAGACTTTTGCTCTACTTAATCAAAATCTATTACTCCACAGCAAGAAAAAAACCCCAGTATTGTATTTCAGTAACTGATTTTTGGCACGTCTGTATTATACTGACCACCCCTCACTGACGCAAAGAAAATAGGCTTTCAAATACCAACGGCAAGATTCAACCATGCTTTCTGTCCAAGCTTTTCTTCAAAAGATCATTATTATGTAGCTATAATGGCAAGTCTATACAAGCAAGTAGTTGCTAAAGTGCATTCAAAAGCAGAATTAGAACTTTTTAAGCCCCTTCATATCACCAGTAGCTGAACAAACCAGAACCCCGATATCCCCGTAGGCTTCCTCACATTAGATTTCCATAGAGTAATCCTGCCTCACTTAATAATCTTCCCTAGCAGGTAACGCTCATTCTGAACAATTATTGCCCATTATTTCTTTGTCAGGGGCAACACAGGTATTGAATACTGCAAAGGTCAATCCTTTCACTGAGCATTTGGAATCAGCCAAACATGAATTAATATTTTTTTTCTTTTTTGGAGGTGGGGGGGTGTGGGGGGAAGGGAATTTCTGATCCAGTCAAAAATAACCCCCAAACCTTTAGCCAAGTTTTGCTTACTTTTACAATTAGAATAGGAAAAAATGCTTGAAACCTTTGCCCTGACAGGACTGCTACCTGGTTCTGCAGATTAGATCCATCAAAACATTTTGCAGGCATTTTAATGCAAAGCCTTAATATTTTTACAGAAAGTTTTCTTCCAATCTTTACTCCCTCTTAAATCCATGACAATTAAAAGCACATCCTCTAGTCTTCCTGTATTAAGTAATTTCAAGCCTAATTTTAAAAGTGTTTGGTCTCATGCCTATCAGCATTTTTTCAGTTAAACAAAGCTTCCACAAATTTTATTAAAAACAAACAAGAAAACCCTAAAGTGCTCTGCATTTCTAACATCTGTCTCAGAATAAGGTTTACTGGTTTCCCTTATTATCAAGACTACTTATTAGAAAAGAAAATGCACTAAGCCTTTCAAACATTTTTCTTACCAACCTACAGTGGAAATTAATGTTGTGCTTTAAAATACATCCTAAGAGAGTATTAATACCATAAAGATACTCTATTGTATTAACTTGAAGAACAGCAACGAAGTGTCCTGTTGCACCTAAAGAATATATTTAATACTAGGGTGGTCCAAGAATTTACCCTTCTTTCAGAGAAAGAAAAAGTTGAGGTGTGAAGAAGCTTATTTTTCTTCACTATGTACTTCCTAAAGTAGTCTGGCCAAGTCCAATTGATGAGAGCTATTCTCTGCTATTCTCCAGCAGAGCAGATGACTAAAAATACTGCAAATTTTAAACAGATTCCCCAACACTCCCTTCTTATGCCTCCCAAAGAAACTGAAAGATGCTAAAGGCCAAAATGTACTAGAATACACACTTTTGATATCTTTTTGGCAAGGCACTGTAATTTCTACCCTTCCGCAGAAAAATCATTTTTCTAAAGTGTTGAACACTGAACTTCAAGTTCTATGAAAAACAAATATGCAGACCTCTTTTTGTATTCACTTCCCCATATTAACATAAAAGAAAAAAGTAATACTTAGTCATTCTCGGGCACAAAGTTATACATCTGAGACCAAGCACTTAGAACAGGGAAGACTTTTTTTTTTTCATTCTTTTCAACTAAGTAGTAAAATTAAGGATTAGAAATGGTTGCCATGGGAGGCTTTCAAGCGGAGTCTGGATAAGCCCCTCTAGAAGACTTATCTGACCTAACAGCTATGCTGCTTTGAGTAGGAGTGTCCCAAGGTTCTTTCAAACCTAAATCATCCTTTAGTCCTATGAAAAACTGTACATGTAGAAACACTACGAAAGCTCTAGCTACTACCTGCAAATAAATTAAAGGTCCAAAGTCAGTAAGACACTTACAACGATGTCAACTTCCATATGTGAGAGCATGAGGTCATTACCCATCACTATTCTTGGTACCTTATGAAGGAGCTAGAAATCATCAAGGATGATGATCGAATAATACTGCAGAAAACATGTCTAATTCTGACAGCTATACTTAAGACTTTCATCCTTCTGTGTAAATATAAACTATATAATTTTGCATCAAATTACCAATTATAACCTTTTAAATTACTTATTAGCTGTGTACCAGATTTTCTTAAAACCAGCTTCTCTGTATACTAGAAACTATGCTTAAACAAAGCTGTAATGGAAAAATATCTATCTTTGGGATTTGTATGTTTAAATTTAGACATTTGTAAGTAAAGACAATGCTAAGCAGTACTGGAGTCCTACTATATATATACACACAGGAATCTTACAAGATTTAATCTATTTCTTACATAAATTGACATCCACTGCAAAATCTCTGTGTAACACCAGGCAAGTTTACAAGGTGTTATGTCAACATCCTTTTCCTTGGAAGTAGTCTCTTCCATTCACTTAATGCCTTATTTTCTGTAACAGCACTACGTCTAAAAATAACGTTGACTCATCTGATGGATTACTACCAGGATGAGCTAGCAGGAGACAACAGGACCAAAGGCTGAGTTAAGCAGTAGATCCAAGATGAAAATAATGTTTTACATAATGAAGACTTTGATTCCATAGAAAAATACAGTCTACTTCCTACAGCCTATCGAATTCTACTGGTTTCACAGGAATTGAATTTAATCTGGATAAAAGCCTCCTTTTAATTAAAAAAAATGAAATAAAGTGATTTTTATAAAAGTCTGCACAATATCGGCACCACTGTTCTCTTTACTGTATTTTTTTCACAAGTTTTAATAGCTGGTGTTAAAAATAAAACATGTTAGTAAAACACTGTCATAGTTCCCATCTTTCTCATATCCCAACGTATTTCATACAAAAAAAAATTGACCAGTAAGTAAATGTTGCTAACCATAAAATCACTTGCAATGAAAACCTGCAACAGCTATACAGGAAGAGTATATCATACCAAATTATGACAAAAATACATACAAAAGTTTTACGAGAAGGATATCCAAACGCTTCTTTTTCAATAGAATCAAAGAGTTAATTGCTGAGGGCCCTCCACGAGTCTACTTAAAAAAAACCCAACAAGTTTCCCTTGCTAAATTAGACCAAGCCTTGAGCCACATCAGCATTTGCTGAGCCTCGGTCCAACATGCTTTGGATATTGGCAATGCATTCAGTCCTCCTCTCTGTTTGTACAGAAATTCATCTATGTGTCTGGCAAGAGAAGAGGTATTTCAGAATGAATGCCAGAAGGTAATTTACAGAACATCCACTTCTCAGGCCCTAGCATACAAGTTGTGTCACACTGCCTCCCAGTGCACAGCGTCTGCCTAAAGCAAAAACGGAAAAGGCTGAAGAACCCATTTCAGACACAGAACTACCAATAATTGCCAAAGAAATGGCATCTATCTTGGAGACTATTCTCAAAAGCTTTAAGTCATTCTGAAAATTTCTAACCAGAAAATAATACCAAACACTGGCATTTCATTTCACTTTAAAGATAGAAATAAGTTGTAAAAGGTAAAACAAAAACCATGCAAATTCATATAGTGGATAACTTTTTTTTATTGAGTACTTGCACAAAGTCTTCCATAAAAGACTCTTGGTACAAACACAGATTTCTAAATCACAGGTAAAAAAATTCATTGACCAAACACAAGAATTTTACAGCAGACAAAATTACTCTAGGAAAAGGAAGAATCTTTTTTTTTTTTTTTTCAGATGTAAGGTAACTCAAGACAAAGCATTTTGAAGTCAAAACAGATAATCTGTTAATCTCTGTGGGCCTCATGTTCTGAAACAGTAGTACTTGGAGAATTCACTTTTCCAATACTGACTGTTCAACATCCTACTAGAAGTAATTTCATAATTGTGGAAGACAACATCCCAAGATGTTCATGTCCTGTTTTTGTTCCATTGGTAACAAACACATTAACATTTGTTCAGCAGAATTTATTACTAAATGTCTTATTAGACTGTTAAGAGACTCAAGTTTCACGTAATCAGCATTTTCAATTCTTTTCTAGACCATGAACATGAAGAAAAACGT
The DNA here is from genome assembly GCA_013389865.1 of Piaya cayana. Taxonomy (NCBI): domain Eukaryota; kingdom Metazoa; phylum Chordata; class Aves; order Cuculiformes; family Coccyzidae; genus Piaya; species Piaya cayana. The sequence goes on from WAAB01019228.1 coordinate 173,120, forward strand.
TTTGTAAAAAAATCATTTAACAAAACCTACACTGAATTTTACTGGGAGAAATGGGCAGGTGTACTTTCTAACATTTTCAAGAATAGATTTCTTATTGCTGGCTTTTAAATAAGTAGCAGTGAACTGGTTCAAAATGAATGAAGCAAATTAACTTGCTCATCTGGACAGAATGAAAGCACAATCTACAATCTAACCCTAAAAACTTGCTGTTTAAAAAAAACACTGTCACAAGTCAAGCTCTTAAAAGCCCTTGGAAGCACATTTGTAATTTAGCTTCAGGCAGCAGGTAACTGATCCTTAATACCAGCTAGTTAATACTAGCTAGATGAAAAAGAAAAATCAGCTTTACATATGAAAGGGAAGAATGGAAAACACTTACCGCAGTTGGATCCTTCAAATGGAGCTGAGTGGCAGTTACTTGTCTGAAACCACCAGGATAGCTACAAAACCAGCAACACACAAGCTCAACACTATTTTCTCAAGCATGATGCTAACACAAATATCATTATGTCTTGAACAATCTTTTAAGCCATTAAAAAACAGAAGTTGTTTTCATGAGGCCAACAACTATATTGTATTAGATAGATTCTATCCTGTCAAGCATCCAAGCTTAATGCCAATTTTACTTTCACTGGAGTATTACAAAGTTTGTGTTTTACAAGCAGATGGATACATTTTTAAAACTGCTTATTAAACACACCAGCACAGCCACAGAACACAGTGGGAGTAAGATGCAAAACCTGGAAATATTTCATAATGACTCACAAGCAGTCTGTGGATGACATACAAGACAATCAATTTGAAGAGTATTTACTATTTTCTTATTATTTTAGCTAACCCTTCATGTAATTTGGTGTAGCTACAGTAATAATATGTGACTTTCCTGTAAAGAGAACTGTACTGAAATGGATCTATCATCCTAAGTCTATGTCACATTGTGAAGTTGTGCTAATTCACATTTAAACATATAGTTTAAATGAATACATTGGTGCAGGAATGAATATGGTAGTTGAAAAAAATGACAGATGTCAGGTAAATTTGGATTTCATTCTGATTTAATTATACTACTAGGTATCATCCTAAATGAAATGAAAACAAATCCAACATCATTAAAACCTGTCCACTTAGAGAGCTGCACAGATTTAAATATTTGTTTTTATTGTACAATTCTTTTCACTTACTCAAAACCAATTCAGCTAGTTAAGGAAGTGCTTTAACTTAGAAGTTTTTAGTGAAAATCTTTAAGAAGTCAGAGGGGCTGAGGAGAAAGAAGAAAGTCTTAATTTCCATCAGTTCTGAACAAGAAGCAATTCAGCAAAGGAATTTCAGGATTTAAACGTAAGTACTAGCAAAATTAGTTTTCTCAATGTGATGATTATTCATCTCCTGATTGGGTACATTTTAACACTTGGAGATTATTATCTAGAGTTGTCACTTGTCACTGTATAAAATAGGAGTAACTGTTCTCATTTGACTGAACTAATCATTGTCATAGTTTGATTACTACACTTCCATCTATGAACTGTTCTAGCAGAATAATATATTACACATTATCATATACATCAGTACACCTGGAGACGATATAATTTCTTACTGTTTTTCCAGTTCCGTTACTTTTCATCTTCTGACTGAATTAATATATCAATCTTGATAATTACTGTTAGGTAAATAAGTACTGGTAGGATAAAGTAATCGAAGGTGGCAACTGTATATACCTTAAACCTGCAGTGCCAAAAGGAGTGACTTCTGCTGCTTGTTAAGTAAAACAGTCCTGATCGTTGCATTCGTGGATTCACACAAAACAACCTGGCTCACCAAATCTGTTAAACTTACACAACTGCTCTGACTACTGCTGAGGTAGATTATTTCCCTAACAACATACACTGCAGGACAAAAAAAAAAAAAAGAAGGAACTAAAACAGAAGAAGAAAGGAAAAAAAAAGAAGAAAAAGTATCATTTTAGACACCACAACACATGTAAACACAAACCACAAACAGGAATTCCCTTTTTGAATTATATGCTAAAGAAGACTGAAACTATTAAGAAAATATGACATCAAATTTACCAGTAGCTCATTTGAATATTTATTATACTTCTTACCCAGTATGTGAAGAATATACTTTCTGTTCCCATTTGTTACCAGAAAAGGCAATGTGTCTTGTATTTATTATGACAACATGATCTCCACAGTCACCTAGAAGGGACAAATTAGTGGAAAATATTAAGAGAAGCATAAGCATAATCAACCACGATAACTACGATGTGTGCAATATATACATAATAGTACATACATATATATTTCATAAAGATCACAGCTTTTTGAGTCAGGCTATCCAAATTTGCACTTAAATATCAGCTGTAATTACTTTTTGGTTAGAAGGTAGGTGAGAAGGCAAAATACTATCAGATTAGATAAGTCAACTATTGTAATTATTCAGTTATGCACCTTTACTTAAAAAAAAAACAAACCGAGAACAAAAAAAAGGTTAGTTATAAACAACAATCCTAAATATTTCCTTTATTTTAGTTTTCTTGTAAAAACAGCACCAGTGGAAGACTGAGTATTTTGGGTCAGTAAAATTCCATTAAATAATTACAGCCTAGGGCTACATATATAAACCAAAAAGACGGGGGAGAAAAGCCCCATAAATATAACCCTAGAGGAGCACTATTTGGAAAAAACCACATTTTCATTCAAGTAGAAGTAAACGTTACAGCACATCTAGCCATGTTTGGTGTTACAGCAGCAACTTTCACATCAGAAGTGGTTAAGACTTTAATATATGACAGATTGCCAGAACCACTTACTTTATCAGATCTTCTTTACTAATTCATTTCTAATAAAACTCACTCTATCTCAAAATTATGATGAAAATACTAAAAAAGGCAGTTTTTCCTATGAGAAGTAATCATACTGATCAGCCATATAAGCTATAACCACGCACTCAACCAACTGGAAAATTATTTGCCTTAAGTTCACTCTTATACACATTACCATGTGTAATACATAAATATTTGAAGAGGGCCAGTTGATTGAGACCTTTTTACGACTACACTAAAAAGGACTTAAATTGAGAATATATTCTTTTAATAGGAGCATATAACTAAGCAATGCAAGTTTCACACCCCACTGAAGTCTTCCACCATTTTTTGATACTGCATTCTTTTATAGTTCTACTTTCAACAATAGCTACAGGGCAAATGCAATTTAAACATCTTCACTGACGCAGCCTTTCCCCACTGACAAATCAGTTCTAGAACCACTGTATGTCTAAATAATATACCAACATCAGATTTTGTGGCTTTTGGGTTTTTTTTTCCAGTTAGGAAGACGACAGCATAACCTCATCTAAACAAATTTTATGCAAGTCCTGTACTTGCATAAACACTTAAGAATTAACAATTCCATATTCCAATAGATCAATTACAAACAATTAGAAGCCAGGACAAAAACTAACCGGGATACTCATGCACTACCTGAATAATGACTGCAACCTGTTCATTTAAAAGCAGATTGAATTTATGGATAGCTAAGATCTCCTTTGAAATTTCAAATCAACACATTATTTTCCACAGGTCTTTAAACAGTGTTGTTCCCACACCTCAGGGATGGCTGCATTTTATAGGAAGAAAGCAAAAATACCATCTCTAGAAATAGTCAAATTGCATTCTACCTCTGAAGAATATTCACAAAACGTCAAGCAAGAAAACCCTTCCTTGAGGCTATTTTCATGATATAATATAGAACTATTCTTTTGTGAATTATGTAAGAATGTTTTCCTCATGAAAAAACAAGGCTAGTATATTCTACTACATTATGGTATATGCTATTTGTTACACACAGCATAGACACTGCACATTTTCAGATAAAGCTAATCTGCCACAGCAAATCCATTTTATACATCTGTACCTTTATAATTTCATTCATTCCTACTGCACGTTAAAAACACACGCCTCAGGTACACACATTAACAGCAATTAAAAACAGACATCATATTGTCAGCTGTTAGCTCACAGGACTGTCAAACTACTTGCCATCTTTCATTAGAAGAGAAGCTTTTACCACGCCTTCTAGTCATTCGAAACTAACATTGCAATCTAGAGTAAAGTATGGGTTAGACAGGGTTTACAAGACACTTCCATCCAACCTAGTCTAGTACCTTGAGGATGCAGAGAACAGCAGGAAATCTTACCCAAGCAACCGAAGAGGCTCACCCACACTTACAATCTAACATAAGGAGCCAGGCTCACCAACACTTAAAAGCTAACACAAGGAACCAGATCGCCCAGTGTTTAAAAAATCTGGTTGTATATTTTTCATTCTCTATTGTGAAGCTGCTCACAAACATCGGGTACAAGGGGATAACAGCAGAGAGGAGGGAAGGTGCAAAAGAAACCTATAAATGCAGATTTGAACCTCCTGAACAAGGTTTTATCCTCTTATTTAAGGCATGTGGTCTGACAGCATCTAAGAATATGAGATCTGAGATAAAAATTAAATATTTTAACTCAAATGGAAAAAAAATATATATAATATTTGTTTTCTTCCCAAACCACAGCTTAAAATCAGTTCCAGATACTTTTCAATACTATAAATAATTATTTTATGGAAGGGTATCTGGATACCAAATTAAAAAAAAACCAAACCAAACTCCACAATGTTATTCTGTCTAACGTACTGTTATCTCACAGACACCAAAATATTTCTTGTTAGTCCAGGAAAAGAAAAAAAAGCAGAACATCAGCCATGAATTCATGCATACTTTGCTCTCTTAAAGACTATCAAATGTCTCTCACTATAACTTAGTGCATGAAGATCTTTCCCACAGGACAACCAAATCCCTTTCTTCTCAGCATCTGCATTTTTACAGTCAGTCTCAGCCTCCAGTGACATCTTGTGGATAAGACATAATTAGCACCAGAACACCTCTGGTATTTAAAACATCTTTAGACAGTACAAATGCCGCCTCCTGTTATGAGAAACTGATCAAGTATCACTTTTGCCTGTACACCCTACATGTATGAACAACATTTAAGGCTTCCTTTATGTTTCAGCAATATCTTTGAAAAATTTGCATGAGTATTACAGGAAACACTGCACCACCAATATGAGGGAATACCTTTTTATTATCTATACAATACTCAACACTGCAAGGTAAGCCCTACAGCATTACAAATAACAAACAAGAGCAGATGCATCTTCACTGCTGAATCTTCTAATTTACAGAAAGCAAAATTATTATTTTTTTTCATTTAAACAAGAAGATACCTTTCAACAACAATTCCGTCTCCTGTGTAAGTATCAGACAGGCTCCAGCCTCATCATCTTGGAATGCCTGAGGTTGGAAAGAACCTCTGGAGATCATATTGTCCAAACTCCTGCTCATGCAGGATCAGCTTTTGAATATCTCCATTGATAGAGACTCCATAACATCCTGGACAACCACTTTTAGTCATCCTCACAGTAAGAAAAGTTTCCTGATGTTCAGAGAAAACCTCCTGTGTTTCAGTTTGTGCCTGTGGCCTCACAAAGACAGGACTTCTCTGCACCCTGTTCAGAATGAAGAACTACTTCAAGATTTTTATGGCATTGCATGGCTTCTGAAAGGTAGCATTCAGAAAATCTAATCAAGAATCATATCAGCGCACATGCACTGTGAATTACATCTTTATATCTAAAATCAAGCCAGTAAAACACATTTCATGTTTTTTTTTTTTAAAAATTGAACTACAACTCACTGTAATTCAGCTACTAAAAATTCATTGAGTTCATAACATGGTTATATGGATTGGTAAAGACAACGACAATGGTTGTAGAGGGGTATGAAGGCAAAAGATGTGATGGAAAACAATGACATTTATAAACAACTGACAAATATAACCTTATACATCAGGCTTGATTTTAAAACTGAATCAGAAGAAAAGTACAACTGAAGGAAAGCGTATGTGCTTTTCTCAACTGCAATACTCACTTAATGCATGATAAATAGGTTTATGCCTGCCTTCAAGTCTGATTACAGTTGCAGCTGCTATTTTTCCTGGTGGCTGCATCTTCGCATCAAGGAGATACCAGGCTCTGGCAAAAGTAGCCCATTGCTAAAGAGAAAGAAAACTAGTACTTAGCACAGCAAAAGAACACACCATCATACACAATCCAGGTGCCTGTAATTAGATCAACACCCTTTTTAAACTTAAGAAACCCCCCAAGAAATAGTAATATTCAACAACATCCCCTCCAAACAACCCTTCTATTGATGGAGGCCACTGCCACAAACCACAATACACCCACTGCTGTACATAGTTGCAGCAGAAACATTGAAAAGACATGGACTCTGAGAGTTTTGTTTCAAAAAAAAAAATCTCTTGCTGCAAGTTTCCATTACTGCTAACTGAACTGTAAAAAAGGGGCCATTTAAGGCCCGGCACCTTTTTCCCCCTTGGTGAAGGGCACAGCTCCCTAAGACGCACTTTTTATCACATAAACATAGAATCGTTTGAGTTGGAGGTGACCTTTACAGGTCACCTAGTCCAACCACCATCTTCAACCAGATCAGGTTGCTCAGAGCTCCATCCAATCTGACCCTGAATGTTTCCAGGAATGGGGCATCTACCACCCCTATAGGCAAACTGTTCCAGTACTTCACCATCCTTATCCTAAAAAATTTCTTCCCGATATCTAGCCTAAACCTCTCCTCTCTTAGTTTAAACTATTATCCTTTATACTGTCATTACAAGCCCTGCTAAGAAGTTCCTCCCCATCTTTCTTATAAGCCTCCTTTAAGCACTGAACGGCTGCAATAAGGCATCCCTGGAGCCTTCTGAACAACCCCAACTCTCAGCCTTTCTCAAGGGGAAAGGTGGGGGAAAAAAGTGGAAAGGAGGGGAAAAAAGGGGGAAAGAGGAGAAAACAAAGGAGGAACGGAAAGGAAAAAAGGGGAAANGCGGGGAGGAAAGGGCACAAGGAAAAGTTGAGGAACCGGGACAGGAAGAGGGACGGGAACACGAAGGGAGATAGAATCATAGAATAGTTTGGGTTGGAAAGGACCTTAAAGATCATCCAGTTCCACCCCCCTGTTATGGGCAGCGACATCCCATTAGGTCAGGCTTCCCAAGGCTCCATCCAACCTGGCCTTGAACACCTCCAAGGGATGGGGCAGCCACAGCTTCCCTGGGCCGCCTGTTCCAGTGCCTCACCGCTCTCATGGTGAAGAAATTTCTCCTTATGTCTCGTCTTAATCTGCCTCTCTCCAGTTTATACCCATTGCCCCTCGTCCTACCACTACAGGCCTTTGTAAACAGTCCCTCCCCAACTTTGTTGGAGGGAGAGGGACAGGAAAAGGGACCGAAGGCTTTTCTGTGCTGGTCTGGGATCTGTGCCCCTGCAGGCTTTTCTGGATCCCCTAGCTCTTAAAAAATCTCCTCCTTTATTTCCAGACTAAAAGTCTTTAGTCTGTGCCAAGCAGGCCAACAGCATCCTGGCTGGTATTGGAATTGGCACGGCCAGCAGGAGCGGGGAAGCGATGCTGCCACTGTGCTTGGCACTGCTGAGGCCGGACCTCCAATGCTCTGATCTTTGGCCCCTCGGTACAAGAGAGACATTGAGGGACTGGAGTGTTTCCAGAGGAGAGCAACGAAGCTG
>WAAB01019229.1:0-75927 GCA_013389865.1 Piaya cayana
AATTCCTGTTTTCTTCAGGTAATAATTTTCTAGATGATAAGAAACTTCTAGAACTGGCTCAGTGACTTTGGATTTGTTTTTTGTCTGCCCAATTGGATATTTAAATGTACTTAAAAATCATAAAATGTTCCTAAGATGAGTACTAGCGATGAACTAAAATAAGAAGCCTTGAAAGGCACTAGAAAATAGAATTAGGTCAAAATATCTACATTAAAAAAAAAAAAATATTTGCCTAACATTTCAGAGAGGCTACAGACAAGAGAGCCCACCCCTGCACTTCCCCTGTGGCCCCTTTCATAGAAGATTGTGTACTCGGACATTTTTAGTGCCCCTATAATGTAATGCTTTCTCTTCTTCTTTTTAGCTACAGTTATCAATTGCAGCAAGCTGTTCGATGCTTTCAACAGGTGAAATAAACAGGATTCTGAGGTAAGGTTGATGGTATCAAATTTTTTAGACGGTGACTTGTGCCAAGTTTGAACCACAGAGCCGAAACGGTGTCTGAGGACTATGCAGTTGTAAGAATATATAAATGCCAGCTGCTTTTCCTGTAGATGGGAGATTATTATCATTTCTAATTGTGAATTTAGTGGTGAGAGCAAAAGTTGCCTGCTGCAAGTGTAATACTAGCGTCTTGTCCCATCTTTCTTCTCCTGTTGAGCCTAAAAAATGGCTCTGCAGAAGGGAACACAGCTGTTTCTCTGTCTTTTGATCTCCACACAGATAGCTGTGTTCCCCTCTTTTGCACCACGGGAGATGTTTAGACAAGATGGAAATCTGAATTCTGATAAAGGGGAGACAATCATATGATGTGCATACAAAATGAAATCAAGACACTGTGACACAACATAGCACGTAGCCTGGAGATATGGACAGTCCATGAAAATATCCTTAATCACTTTAGTTCATGAAGGAGTTGATGCTTGGAATTTAACATGCTATATTGTTGTTTGTTGCCTGGTCATCATGACATTTCATCGTGGTTCGTACCCAGAGATCCAAATACGTAATCAGTTATATATGTTAAAGGAAAATCAGCTTTTTCTCATTGCCAAATGAGAAGTGGAGGGCAAAAATAACCTAAATAAGGAAATATCTAGAAATCAGAAAATTACAATCTAATTAGATATTTAAAATGCAGCAACTTCAAATTTTAATACATAAAATAGCCACGCATGGAAAAATTTGCTTTTTAAGTGTGTTGGTATTAATTTGTCAGTATTCCTATCACTGACTTAACAAAATTTAACAGAAAAATTTTAACAGAGAATTTTAACAGAGCTGACACCTTGATCACATTCATGTTCTGTATGACTGCTGATAAAATCATTTAGTTCAGTGTCTAAGACTCTGTACCAATATTTGTGCTGAGTATTATCTTCCTCCACAAGTGGTCTTATGTAATTCAATGGGACCTTTACTGGAGCAAGATGTTCCAACAGCTGAAGGGTAATCAAACAATTATCAGTTCCTTCCTCTAATATTATGATCTAATTATGTGTTTCCTTTACTTGATCAGTCTTGTTTACAGAGTTCAGTTCTTAATTTTTAATATGCAGAAAGGAAACTGGTTGGAATTTTACATTGGAATTAAGATTTTTGGGGTTTTTTAGTAAAAAACCATATTTTTTTAGAGCATGCATATTAATATACCTTGAGAAACTTCCCTGCTTTTGCACTTGTAAATTATCATTGAGTGTGTGTGGCATGAACAGAATGATGGTGTCAACTGCTGTTAAACCCAGCACTGGAAAAATGACCATTTTCCTTGTTATGCCAAGGAGAAGACAGAGACCATTCATCTGTTTAACACTGAAGGTTATTAGTAGCTAGTGGCTTTCAGTACCCACTGTGGTCATTAACTGTGTCAAATAACTGTCAGCTGCAGGAGACAAAGATGCTATGAAAAAAATGATTCTGACTGGTTTGGAGAAATTAATGCAGAGGGTTGGTTGAGTCTCTAAACCACTGAGATTTTGCTGAGATCTTAAGCCGTACTGAGTTTGTAAACATTGCTGCTTCTTTTTGAAGCCTAATGTTTTCAGTTTGTGCCCTTCTGAAAGAAATGTTAATAATAAGCTAGACTAAATCTAAAAACATAATCAAAAATAGAGTTTTGGACTTTTCTCTGTACCATCTTGTTTCCAGGTCTCCTGTAGGATTCTGAATTTTAGAAGTAGACACATCCATTTCCTGCTAGTGGCTAGTCAAGATTTTTTTCCCCTAAATAGAAGCGTCATGGACAGTGGTTATAGATATATCTGTAAAGTGCCCTTTATAGAACTATAATTTTTATTTTAATTGATTAACACTGTTTGGCAAATACACAGAAGTGCTAGAGATACAAAGATAGAAGGTAGTAGGAGAATGAGGATCAATTTATGAATTGAATAAGTATTTCACTGAACTCACATAAATAAGTTCAGGGCTTCTTTACACAATTGCATCTTCCATCAAATCATTTTTAGTTGAGATTTTTCTTTTGTCTCCTGCCAGTGCTTTACATCTGGCTTATGCAGAGGTTTTGAACATCTTAGAGCTACCATTATGCCATGATCCTTGTTCATCTATTCAGCACAATCCTGACTTTTGAAGCAAGATGCTAGGTTTATGTATGAGATTAACGACTGTCTTTTTAAAAGGTCAACAAACTATTCTTTTTATCCCATCTAAGCACACTTTACAGCAGGTGACAAACTTCTATCCTACTCTACTGTCCCTCTGAAACCACCAGTGAAAAGACTGTTTAGCTCTTCCTCTGGTACATTTGTTACTGTCTTCTCCTTAGATATTCTCACAAAAGTTTCTACTTATTCCATTTCCTCTCTATTCATTTCATAATTCTATCAATTTTGCATTAATTTGTCATTAGAAGTTGTTCTTCTAGCCCAATCAGTTCTTTTTTTTTCCTGTTTCCTGAGTAGAAGGCAAACTTCAAAAGCCTTTTATTTAGCCTATTTATTGATATATGGCTAGACTTGGCAAATGGTGTTTAAAAATGTATTAGCTTGTGCATTTCAATTGACTTTTTTGAGTATCGTTATAGGATTATTGGACACCTTTTAAAATGTAGGATCTGTCCGTTCTGAAAGTTTAAAGGTATGAAGTCCTGTGTACATCCAGTGCCTAAAATAATGTTAAAAACTCTGTGCTGGTTTGTTTTTAAATGCAATGAAGTGCAGTTTCACCAGTCTTTTACAGGCAATTCTAAGATGCTGTGTGACCTCTGAACCAACTAGAAGCCATATTGTCAGGGTTAATAAGGCACTCAACTCAAGCTAATTAGCTCAGCTGGGAAGCGTGAGACATAAACTAAGGTTCAGAGAGTAGGTACAAGCCTATTGCTTCTGGTCCACTGAAAGAAGGGACAGGATGCATCTACATAGTATACATAGAGAATATGTTCAAGGTTACATAAAAAGATCATGTACTTTAATCTTTTGGGGAAAACTTGTAGACATGGCAGTAAAGACTCAAATTTTTGGTGTTTTAAATTATTTGAAATACGCAAACACTGTCTATTGATGTAGCAGGGAAGTCTGTAACACTTGTCATAGAGGGAGAAGTATTTGTTATCTCAATATTATTCTTATTTTGCAAAGGATTCTGATTGCACACCAGTCCAAGACCATGTGTTGTAATTTTTAGACGTGACAACTTCCCATCTGTCATAGAGGCTGATTGAGAAATGAACCATGTTCTATTTAGTTTCTCCACCCTAAAGGTGAAGTAACACCACCAGTGTTAGTGGAATTACTTCTGATGCATATATGGGTGAAAACAGGCAAAGCTAAAGCTTATCAAGATGTTCCATTTAAATGAAAACTCAGACCACACCTCTACATACAACACTTGTTTCAGCTTCTTTGTATCTGTACACTTTAAGAAAAAAACAAAAAACAAAACGGAAAACAACCCAGTGGCACCAGAATTAAATCTGTAGTCTTAACTATGGTATTTCTTACATTTCTTATACTGAGCCAGGAGGCTGTTGGCCTTCTTGGCCACCTGGGAAAATTACTGTTGACCAACACTTCCAGGTCTTTCTGTGCCAGGCAGCTTTTTAGCCACTTTTTCCCAAGCCTGTAGCGTTGTATGGGGTTGTGACTGAAGTGCAGGACCAAGCACTCAGCCTTGCAGAGCCTTATACAATTGGTTTCAGTCCATTGATCCAGCCTGTCCTGATCCCATGTAGAGCCTTCCTTCTCTTAAGCAGATCAACAGTCCTGTCCCACTTAGTGTTGTCTGCAAACTTACTGAGGCTGCACTTCAAACCCTCACCCAGATCACTGATAAGGATATTAAGCAGAACTGGCCTACCGAGCCCTTGTACTTATTAGCAGCCATCAGCTTGCTTTAACTCCATTCACCATAATTCTTTGGGCCCAGACACCCAGAAACAGAATAACTGTGCTGTCAAACATCAAATACTTATGAGAGCTCAGTGTGGCCTCTTTGCTGCTTCTTAAGGGGTCAGGTAATTATGATCATCTTTTATCATCTTGCTGGTCTTGTAGCTGAACTGTACAAGACATGTTGTTGCTAGATGGTCAATACAGGGCCCCCTGTCAGTCATTTCTCTTTAACTATTTGCCTGCTTTCTTCTTTACACAGTTCTCAGCACCCATGGTGTTTAGCATTTTGTCTCTCCCAAGGGCAATATGTGGTGCTGATTAGTTTTCATCATCCAGTTTGTTTATGTCCACATTTGTCCACATAATGGTGTTTGTCTGGGAAGGATTTTTTCTCCTGTTGGTTTTTCAGTTCGTTCCCAAGATGAATATCATTTAAATTTTACATCTGTTTCTTGCTCTGTTGCAACATAAAGCTCTAGTTCTCCATTCTGTAAATCCTGTAGCAACAGCTCTGCTGAGTTCCATTTGATTAGTGAGACAAAGTCATTTACACATCTGCATTACTTAAAAATGCTTTGTGTCAGTTTCAAAGCAGTACAGATTGGTAAGCAGTAGACTTATGAGCCAAGAATCTGGCCAATAAAGTTATAATCTGTCTTGCAAATCAGTGAATTCCTATTCCCTAGGATTTATTTTGGCTTGCAAATCCATCTACATTTTACCACTTAATTATATCTAGACTAAGTAGCAATTTCCTCCTGCTACATGTCAAGGTGTATATATTTCAGGTTGTATTTCATAATGCAGCTTCTTAAGGTGACCTCTTTTCTGCATGAATGTTGGTTCTGACCTTCTCTTTGTTGAATTCAGTTCATTACATATTCTCTCTTGCTTGCTTCTACACTCTCTAGGGAATACTCTCATTTCAGGGCACAAGAGGTTTCGCTGCTAATGAAAATCCCTAAGCGTCACAATTAAAATTGACTCTGCTGTGCTCAGTCTGTGAAAAAGACCGGTATATATCGCAGTTTATAATCTAGATCTCATCAGAAACAACTTGAGTTATTTATTTCCATGTCAATTCAGACATTTTTAGGCTGAGAATGTACATCTGCCTTTAAAGACGGATCAGAGTTTTATCATCAAATGGTAAAGTGGTGCCCCAAAGACATCAACAGCATGACGTAGGTTCCTAGTATATGTAGTAGCTTTGTCATGGAAAGCAGCAAATAATTCAGGTTTAAATGAGAAAGTAGGATGTTTACGGTAATTTTTCAGAAATAAGGGAGACAGGAATTTTCTACATTTACATGCAAAAGGCAACTACATCTCTTCTGATCAGCTTTTCTTATTGTGCTCTCCAGTGAAAAGGATCCAAGCTGTGCTGAGTTTAAGCAGAATCTTTTACAGGTTCATTTGTGATTTATAATAAACTTAGGCCTCTGGGGAAGCATCAGAGCAAAGGAAAAAATCTGAAGAAACTAAAATCTAAAAGCTTTAAAGTTAATTTTATTTTTCAAATATCAATATGAGCATAAGTGAATAAAAAGACCGTGACGTTCAATTACTAATTTCCTATTCCTGTGCAGTGTAAGATCTTCTAAATAAAATGCATCACATTAGTGAAAAACTCAAACACCTATTTAATTAAAAAATGTTACATAGAAGGCAGGAAACAGTCTCCCAAAAGTGCTCTATAATGCACACAAAGTGCTTTTACTTATTTAAATTCAATTTGAAGTTTAAGCATTGTAAAATCACCAACCTATATTGTTCTTATTGGCATAATTTATGAAGTAGGATCTCTGGAATTGCAGTTGTTTGCTTAGTTTCCATTTTCTCCCCTATTCTTATTGAAATAATCATTTTCACCGCTCACTAGCAGAAGAAAAAACTGAACTCTTCTTCCATAGCAGCTTACAAAGTGTATTCAACTCAGATTTCCTACACATTAATACCTCTTATTTGTTCCAAACACTTTCTGTGTATGAAAGTGGTCATACTTAAATTATCTAAGTTTAGAGTAATTGAATGCAATACCTTCTAATGCCATCAGAACCGCAATACAATAAAATGTAAAAAAGGTGCTGTTGCTAGCTGATTCAGTTGAATTTTTCATATCAAATTTTAACCCCAGAGACTGTGAACTGTGTCATACTACTGTCTCCCATTCTTATAAATTAGCGAGCATGATTCAGACCTAGGAGGAACCTCAGAGCCATACGGCTGTAGCTTGGGATCTCTCTCCAGAGAGCAAATCAAGTGTCAGAGTGCATCTTTATGTTAGAGCGATGCAACTATAGCTTAACCATAGTGAATGTGCATATAACTATATGATTTGAAACTCAGAATTACACTGCTATAACCACACTAACATTGATGGGATCCAAGGGCAGAACTAAGCCCTTAGATAGAGGATGTGCAAACATTACCAATTGCATTTTTACAAAGCATTATTTGAGCGTATTATGAAGGTGTGTGGAGTGGTAAGAGAACCATCGCAGAACTGGAGTCACCGTTACAGTCTTAACATTTGCAGTAACCTTTACTCATATAAATCTTTGGAATGATTGGAAAATCTTTGGCAAGTGGGAAGCAGCATACCAGATATTGAACCTTTCTGGGCTGCAGAGATAATGAAATACCTTTGAGGACACAGGCCTACAAGATGCAGGGCTGGAGAAGAGTACAGTTAATAGAGCAGATTTTATTCTTTGTAACACAAAGATTGTCATCTTAGAAGAGGATATTACAGACCCTGCTTGCTCTAGTATTCCCAGAATAGCCTGAGCTTCTGTGGTAAAATTGCAGCTGTAGATAAAGCAACATGAGCTGAGATTTGTGCTTTACTATTTCTATGAAAGCACAATACCTAACCACTAAGGCAACTGCCAGACTAGCAGAAAAACACCACTGATGTATAACAGCAGAGGATTGGTATACAAGACCTATATAATCTCCAGAATCCAGTTCTTAGTCTAAGAAATTATTAATAATAACACTACTGTGGTAGAAGCATCTCTTTAAAGACAAGGCTACTGAAACCTTTGGCAGCTGAACAGTAGAGTGGTTTCTAAGAGAGACAGGGTAGTCAGAGTCTGGCAAAAAGATCTTTCCTCACCCTATTGGCCTTGGAGTAGTCTACAGGCTGGAAGAGCCTTTTTATATTACTTCTAGAAATGGTAGCAAAGTAATTAAGCATGAATGAGTTACTGCATAAGTTGTGGTGGATTCCTCATATAGATGTATAAAAATTACTTAATGACTTGAAACAGCATAAAACCTTCCAGCCTGTAAACACAAGGTTCCCCCTCTCTTTGCTTTTCATGCTATTTTTTTCTTTTGTTTTGTGATTGTAGTCCTAGAAAGTTAGTCCCAGGTAAAAGAGAAAAAAAACCTACCTAAAGAAGTATGCTCACAGTTCAGCTTTGACTGCCATCATATAGCACAAAACCTTATTGTGATAAACTACTTAAAATTGCGCACTTTCATTTGCTCCCTAAATAGTGAGCAACAGTATTTCTTTAGCTTGACCATCAGCAATCGTTCAGTCATTTCAAATTAATTTTACCCTTGTAAGACCATTACTGTGAAATGACTGATAAGATGATTATTCGGTACCACATGGACAGTAAAAACGGTTCATATATTCTTTGTTGTTTACAGTAAAATACAAATGAACAACAGAAAAGCAGAAGGCAGAAGAAGGAAGGAGCACAAGTGTATATGACGAGAGCAGAATAAAGTAATACATTGCACAAGGTCTTCATTACATTCCAAATGTGAACAAAATGAAAAATTACATGTTGACATTTAGTACAACATCCACAGAGAATACGCTACAAACAACCAGTAATTATTTCTAAAACACCTCTGTGAATAGGTTTTCTTTTTAGAGATATGAAATGAGACACATGCTTCAATAGACTCAAGGTACTGCTATAGGCATATTTAACTTATTTTAAGGTCTTATGACAAATAAATAAAATAATAGGGAACACTTACAACCCACAGAAGTGAAGCACAAATGCCAAAGGTTATTTACTTGTTTGTTCAAACCGAGACTCATTCATCTGTAGTCTGGAATATTCCATGATTGATTTTCAGATGTTAAGAGCTGCTATTCTGGAGCAGAGGCAGAGATCCACATTCTTCTTCTGGTGATTAGGTTAAACACTCAGACCTGGAAACTGCTAAAGCCCTTATTTTAAATTATATCTGCCCAATAGCATATGTAAATATTTACTTTATATAGACTGACTGAAATATTTGCCCATATCCTGAGATATTCTTTTGCGCTCTTTCTGTTTCAATTTCAGGCATTAAGTTTATTCTTAATTAACTTAACTAAACTATTTAATCATAAGCCAGTGGGTTTAGCTCTTATGTGTGAAGACAGTAAGATGGTGAAAAAAATCCCAGAGTATGATAAACCAGGAATGTACATCTGCCCTTCACATCAGACGGCAACTTTTCACTGACTTTTTTCTTGATTTTTTCTGAGTTGCTCCCAGCTGCACAATTTGTTTCATGCTGGTTTCATTCCAAAGACCTATCATGAATAAGTACCAGGCACCTGAGGATTCATGGGGAGGTGTGTTTACAAGATGTCTTCTTCTTTTTTTTTTTTTTTAATGGAAATCTCAACACTTATTGATGTTTGGGTCAGTATTTCCAAAGTTTGTCAACTTTTCTGAATTAGACTTAGGAGTTTATTTTCTGTCTGTAAAATGAACAATGAAATATTATTAGTGCAGATGTCAAGGAATTTTCAGGCTTTTTTAGAGCTGTGCTTTCCCTGCATGTTCTATGACTAAGTCCAGAATCTCTGCCTAAGTGTAAATTCAGTCAGTAACAGTTAAGAATTAGTCAGTCTCTATGTCATTGCTTTCTCCCTCACTGGGAAGCCAACCTCTAAGGCTCTGAACATCTGCTGTCACGTAGCAGAATGGCAATGCTGGTGTCAGAGTGTAACACTGGTGCTGGAATTAGGGACAACTACATTCTCGTTTAGCATATGGCAACATGTGTTCTCATCAGTCATTTATCTGCTAATATGTGCCTGCATCTGAATCTTGATGAGAGAGAGAGTGATGAGTGAAAGCCTGCCCTTGGATACATACAGTTCTCTAGAATCATCACATACAAGGTTAAAGAAAGATCAGTTGAAATGAGATGCTCTCCAAAGTCTGCATTGCATATTTTTTTTATCAATTTCTGCAAGTAGCTGGAAATCTTCTAACATTTCTAACCGATTTTCTACAGACAATTCCTACAGGTTCTGCCATCACAAAGGGCATTTGCAGCTTACTAGTAGCAATCAGGATTATGTCCTTAAAACATTAACTAGAAATCATCTCCAATTGAATGAATTACGTATTTGCAAAACCTACTAGATTTTATGTTAATAGTGGAAATGGTAATGACTTAAATCTGGTTAGAAGCTGATGGACAGATTCACTTTATGGATAATTGTCCCACATTTATGAGAAATAAGATGATGGAAAAAAATCAGAAACATCATCTTCAAACAGTTTGGCTGAGATTTTATAACTGAAAAATAAATATGAGATATTCATAAAGTCAAAATGATTCACTATGACAACACTAAAGTTTCTTCACATTGCTTTGGTTTTTCCTTTCAAGATTGAACAGCAAGTACAGTTTTGTGTATTTCCATAAATCTGTGTTGTTTAAGTTGTTATATAAAGATTAACCACAGTTTAATTCACTGCATCTCAGTGGAGCTCATGTTTGGGAACTCTGCATGGTAGACATTAAATTGCAAGAAATGTGGAACTGATCCAAAACTTGAAAAGACCTGTAAACTGTGTTTGATTACAATGGTTCTTTTTACAATCAGGATACAGGGTTGAGTAAATGTCGATAGATCTGATGTAAGATCTACACAGCTGTGGCAAGATCTAGTCCTAAGAGAGCAACCCAGCTTCTGCAGAATTGATAGCGAGCTTTCAATCACAATTCGTTATTTCTGGATTGGATGCTAAACTGTCTCCAAGTGACTGTATATTAAGTTCTACAGAGACTTTTTATCTCAGAAAAAGCCGTATTTCCACAGGTAATTTGGAAAATCCAGTTGAACTGTTGTATGAAAGATAAGCCCAGTGGGAATATATAAAAAAAGAAACAAAACTATATATATATATAAAACTTCTTGCAAGATTGTTTTTCATCTACTGTTTGACTGAGGAATACACCAAGTTACCTACTTTCCTTTTGATCATGGGCTCTATTTCCACATTAAATTTAAATCAATTTCTACTTCTATGTACATACCCCATAACAGTGAAGTTTTCTGCTATTCTGATGCTTAATGCTTACAGTAGTCTGCTCTGTTTAAATTACACTTCTGGATTTTTAATCAGGAATTGAATTTACACTAAAAATGAAAAAATGTAATAACAAGAGTCTCTCAGCTCCAGGAGATTCCTGAGACTGTCTGGGTATCTTCATGAGATATCAGTACTATTTTGTGTTAGAAAACTACTAGTTCCCTGAAACAAACATTTTATTAAGAATTATATTAAACAATTATATTAAGGATTTTTTTTTACATTTCTAATGGGAGTTCTGATGTTTCAGAAGATTATTTCCCACAGAGGAGTTATCGAGCAAACCCCAAGTAATGGGTCTGAATAGACTTAGGGCAGCAAAGATCTGTACAAAAATGTTCTCAGCAAGATAATACCTTAGGGAATGAAGTCCTCACATATGTTTTCTTGGTGGCAGCTCCAGCTAAGAACCTCTTCTGGCTTCAGCATCTTTTCAGTGACTCCTCAGCAGTGCTGGTACAACATATGGGGCCTGGCGATGAATCATCAGGAAGCTGACCTGAGCTGGTAACGACCCACCATTTTGTTTTTAATTACCCTTGTCCTTCAAATGCTTTTGTCTAAGACAAATGAGAGGCTGGAATAGAGGTAAGAATTGGTATTTAGTGAAGTAGGATGTAGGGAAGGACAGCTGCATGTATTGAAAGTAAAGTCCTTAGTATAAATGTGTAGGTTGAGTTTAGCATTTTTTTTTCGTGTTTATTTATCACATTGTTATCCACCTTCCTTTCAAAAGCATTTTAAAGCAAAACAGGCTTTCTTGTGTCAATTCCATAGGACAAAGAGTGGTTGCGATTACTAGCTGGAGTAAACATGTTACAAGTAAAGGTGGCTGCTGGAGGCCAGGGTGCCTTTGTCTGGTCTTTTGCAGCTGTGCTCTGTTGGCAAAGAGTAAGTTGAGCTGCATAGAGAGCAGATTGTAGAAGCTGTCTTTAACATAGGAGAGCATTTTAAGTTAGCCAAGCCTTTCAATGCTGCCAGAACAGGAAATCCTATTCCCACTTGTTCATTCCAGTCATACCTTTTCTTCACACAAGTACCATCCATATAGTAAGGCAAAAAACCCCAAACCACAAAGCCCCTCCCCCCCCCCAAAAAAAGCAACTAAGTCTGGGAACTCTTCTTTATTTATTTTGCCAGGTGAGTTGTAACTGAGATCAGTTCCCAGAGCAACCAGAAGAACATCTCTTCTGGCTAAAGTAAAAGGATGGATTTGTTAGTATGCTGAAGGCTTTCAGCAGCTTCATTAGCTTACAACAGCTTTCAGTGCTCAAGGAACCATGATTGCAATTCTCAAGGAAAGATTGGCAACCTGCTTTAAAACTCGGAGCCAAAGAGAAAAGTGGCTACCTTACCCTTGACGTTGGTCTCACTATAGAGTTTGTATTTGTAAATCAATACTACATAGCATAGTACATGCATTGCTAAGCCCACAAAGAAGATATAGGAGTGCACTTTCTCTGCAAAGTACTGAGCTTTGTGCAACTTCCATTAATGTTGAGGTAAAAATATAGCCCAAAGCATGAATCCAGGAAAAATACAAGATGTGAAGAATTAAAGACATAGTTCAGTCTATCTTTCTTCTGGACACCTGCAGTTTCATGACTCTTTCCTAGCTTATTTGTGTTTACCTGACTTTATATCACACTCAGCTGCTTTTCTGGACTATCCATTGATGCTGCCTCTGGGGCAGATTTTTCCTGGCTGTGTTGAGAGAGCACACGGTCTGTGAAAGATCAGGATACGGTTGCAGTTCCTGCATTTCCCCATGACTGTTTTCAGTATTCACTCCTTGAAATTAAGGATCCATTAAAGGAATGGGTACGATATGAGGTCATGTCTTCAATTCATATCCTTCTATTAGGTAAAAGGAAGACAAAATAGATTACTTATTTTCTTGGTCCTCACGTCTATCACTTAAGTCATCTGCCACTTAAGAACGTCAATTTGATGGGGCAACTAGTCAGTTCCAGAGGTACATTTCCAGCTTCTCCCACCTCATTATATTCCTGCACGGGGAAAAGAGTCAAATTCTTTTCCTACAATTATTTATTTCAAAAAGGAACATTCTTGACTTGGATCAGACTTCATATGAGAAGTTTCAGTGCCATGTGAGTTCTTTATGCCTGAGCTATAAAGCCAAGGGAGAGAAGGAAGGACTTTTGTAATAGAAATGCTCACACACCGTGTTAATTGTATCAGCATGAACTGTGGCACTACAATAAAGGTTGTTTTAATTTGACTAAAAATGAATAGATTGCTGTGAATCAATGGCAATCTAATAAGGGTCTTTCTGTAAAACCTACTGATAAGATGGAGTGACATTGTTTTGAACTGTGCCTTCTGGGAATCACATTTCAAACGAACTTAATGCTGACTTTTATAAATATTTGATGAGTGGTACTTATGGAAATACTAGAGAGTGGTGAGGCACTGGAACAGGTTGCCCAGAGACATCATGGATGCCCCATCCCTGGAGGTGTTCAAGGCCAGGCTGGATGGCACCTTGGGCAGCCTGATCCACTGAGACATGTCCCTGCCCATCACAGAGGGGTTGGAACTACATAATTATTAATGTCCCTTCGAACTCAAATTATTCTATGATTCCATGATTCTGTGATATAGAAACAACCATCTCCCAATTTTTACACATTTTAATATGTAATTAATACGTAATATGTATTAATATTTTCATATGTAGCCAGATTATTATTAAAAGAGAATTCTGCTCCTAAATGCTTTAGTCTGAAAGAGATTGAACTTCTGGGTAGAGTTGTGTGCTCTTAACTCCTATTGTCTGTTCAGAACGGTAATGGTACTTAGCAGCTCATAGAATTTGGTCCATGAGCACAGAAAAAAGATGCAAATAAGTTGCAAAACCAACAGTATTTGTCATTTTCTATTTTGGAAGAAAAAAACAAAGTAAAAGGAATTGATATGTATAAAAATATCAGGAATATCCACAGTTTGAATTAATAACGACAACAGCATTAGAAAGAATTTTGACTTTTGCTTGAAGATTTTAACCAGTCTCTAACTGGTAGAGTTCAGACAAATCGCTATGTGAGTTGTCTGGTTTTTTTCCCCCTCTGTTGTTACAGATTTCTATTTTCTGTTGAAGGACCCAGTACTGACAATGTAGATTTCTTTTATCTTCCGCCCTGCTACCCTCCTGCCAAAGCCTCAGTCGCGCTGAGTCACACTGTCAAGGAGAAAAAATAACTCTCTGTGATTTAGCCGACCAAATATGTCAGAAATCATGAGAAATGACTAGTCCTGTAGTAAATGGTCAAATAAAAGGAAAGAATAGTAGGAAAATTATATACCTAGACTAAATGGCAAACTCTTATTGATAGCAAATGCATTTGTGGAACTTAGGAATGGCAATGAATGATTCATAAACACAATGGTGACAATTTTGCAGCAAATAGAATCGGCAGCAAATAATTTGAAAAATCTTGAAAACACAATGTACGGAATTCTCAGATTAATCCCTCGACTAAGGCTTTATGGTTTAAATTAGTAATCACAAAATTCAGACAATTGTATTCATCTGAATTGCCTTGACCTAATTGTAGATTTATTATCTGCACAGGGAACAGGATGCTAAGGAACAAGACTTTCTTCTCTTCCCTTTGGCTTTAGAAATATTCCGAAATATAGAAATATTCTAAATATTTAGAAATATGTTTTGCACAGATATTTTGTCATATCAGAAGAATAAAAGGTGTATGAAAATGCAGCCAAATTTAAATTCAGTTATGATTTAGCTCAGTAAAGATGGGATTATGTATAATTTTAAATTAATGTGTGTGTTTGCAGCCGATTTGTAAGGTCCTTCAATGACAGATTAAAAGACGGAGAGTCTACGACACCATTATCCTAAAATTTTATACAATGACTAAACCATTCATACTGGTTTAGTCTTCTTAAGGAGGAATATACATTCAGAGTAGCACAAGTTCCTTCACACATTGAAGTATATTTATATCTTATATAATTATATAGTATAATAATCTTATATTTCCTTATTAGCGATCACTGAAGCAGAGGGACACTAGGTTAGATTGACAACACTGGTTGTCTTTGGTATATGTACCAGGAGAGACTTATCACATCTTTCCTTTTAAAGCAAATTTCACAGGTTACGTAAAGCACATTGAGAAGGTTGGTAAATGTGATTGTCTGCTCATCTAGGGAAGACACACAGCACAGCTGTGTTCATAGAGGATCCTTCTAGGCTGTGCAGCCTCTGAAAATGATACATCAGCATTAAGTGAAGTAACTCCCTTGCTCTATTTCCAGTATTTCTCCAGTCGTGTTGAGAAGAAAAGAAAAATACTTTTGGAGTTAATTTTCTATTTAAGTTGGTGTGATTTTCTGTAAAGAGCAGAGGTGGGTCTTTAACAAGGATTCACATGGGGGTCAAAAATGATAAGCAGATATCGCAAGTAAGTGTAGAAGACTTGCTTTCTGCATGGCAAGACCAGTGGCTACTGGGATCTGGATTGATATAATTTGCTACATGTGTTCTTCCTGTTTTATCTCTACTTTCAGCTAAGCATATCTGCTAGTGGTTATGGAGCTGCAGTCAGTGACGTTCCTCCAAGCAATTCTGGAGCTATTTCACATATTTTCTAGCTACCCTGGAAGTACTGCGTATAATGCTCCCTGCCTCCCTTCCTCTGGAAACATACTTGTCATTTCAGATCTCTGATGACTACTGCAGAGCACTGAGTTGTTTAGGAAGATAGTCATGAAGTGTCAGCTCTTTCTTCATAATTAACTTATTTATTCTTTATCCACAATAGCAGCTCTTTTCAAACACTTCTCATTCACTGAGAAAGCTAAATCACTCACGGATAGATTATGCTGTATAGATTTTTAATTTTCTTCTGTAAATGTTGTAAGATGCTTGTCAACTACCTCATTTGACTAAGACTTCAGGAATTAGATCAGCCACATTAAAGTAGGACAAAGTAATTTCAAAGTAATCTGTGAATATCGTGCTGAGCAACTGAAGAAAAAAACCCTATGATAAGCTAAAATTGCTGTTTTCATAGCGATAGAATCATCCATGATTTCTTTCCTTGAAAAGCTGCATAATGCATTGCCAGTCAAATTTGGTATGGACATAACCACTATGCTTGAGACTAAAAAAATAACAACACTTTGTAACTGTTAATGTGTAACAGAGAGTTTCATATAGGAGCCTGACCTTAACATCTGCATCTATTTTTACACTCCAGCTCTCAATTAATCCTGCTTTTGAGGGTATGTTCTTGTTGGTCTCTTATAAGGGCCTCCTTCATATTCATGGTAAGAATGTAAACAAATGCATTACTGAGCATATGTGAAAGCCCATGAAAGCAAGAAGATTTTTGTTTGAAATGTGAATACTATTAAAATTAACTACATATTAATGTTTTGCTGAATAAAGATAGACTTAACTGTTCCTTTATGTATTTCCCTGAGTCAGTGATTTGCTTTGGTCCGTTACCGATAAGGCCATCTGTGAGTTTTAGATGTAAATCTGAAGTCTGAAAATCTCTGGAACAGAAGAGATATGTGTTGTGGTTTTTAAGATTCAATGAGAAAACTTTAGAATAATGTTAATGTTGTTTGCAAAATAACTGCAGCAGCTATATATTCTACGTAGTCCAGATGGATAAAATCTCTAAGGGACATTTGTTTTTATGGCCTCTAGCTTATTATTTTAACGCCTAACTTTTATGAGGCAAATTCATTATTTTTAGCAGTCTTTTACTGTCTCTTAAATGCAGTTAAAGGCAAAAGAGGACCACAAATCTGATATATTTAAAGCTACTGAACTGCATTTCAACAATCACCATAGACCTTGTATATTCATTAACTAAAAATTAGGGTAACTGTCTCTTGACCAAAGCTTTTTCCCTCTCTGAATAAAATTCAGACATTATATGCAAGGATTTGTCTCTCTTATTGACGCAGTGATGTTTGGTGATAATTTTCCATCAGACCCTGTTAAAATTAATGTAATTTGGTTTAGTGTTTAGCTCAATACATGCAATATAGAGTAAGTAGTACGCATTTTAGAGTTGTTAAAAATGTGAATAAGGACACAGAACTGCAAGAATAGGAATAATGTGACCTCAGGAACTTACTGATCTCTCTTGCTAATCCAAGACAGATTCAGCTTTATCTAAACAGCATTTGACAGCCATTTGCCTAACCTGTTTTTAAAAGAGGCTGGTGGTGCAGAATACCCAGCTTCTCTCGACAGCTGTATTTTAGCACTTACGTCTCTTGCCATTCAGCATGTTCATAATGTGTAGGTTAAATCTTGTGGCAGTTTAAATCCATTAGTTATTGTCCTGGAGAATGCATTAGTGCTATCCTCTCTTTGCTAACCTTTTGAAGGCATCAGCTGTCATCAGAAGTCTGTTGTCATTTCTGCTCTTGGTCTTCCCTCAGCTAAACGAAGTCAATACTTTCCACCTTTCTTCACAGGTTTTGTTGGAAAAGTCAGTGATTTTTGCTCTTTTCTGGACTTTCTTCAGTTGGTCTGGACATACTGTTGTGCCCAAATCAGATGTAGTGCTCCAGCTGAACCACACCAATTTTAGAGATATTTCAGGTATCTTACGTACATCATGCCTACACATACCTCCCAGTACATTATGACCCTGTGGTCCATTTTTGGTCCATTAATTCTCTGAACATCTTTTGTAGAACCATTTCTATTATTCTGTCTTTCTCTGTCTTGTAGCTTTGTGTCACTTCATATTTAATGCCACTGAATTACATATTATTTTTCTGATTTCACCACATCACTTCAATTTTCATCCCAGTACTCTAAAGTGCTTCCCATCTTTCCCAGCTTGTTATTATCTTCAAATTAGAATCGCTTTCTATTCCATCATCTAAGTCATCAATAATGAATCTAACAACCAGAATACAGGATGGATTTAGGATGGCAGACTTCTGCTAATGGCAAACTTGTTCAAGTTGTTCATGGGATACAGTTTGCTTCCAAAATGATTCATCCATTCTACTTTTAACTTTATTATTTATTTGTGGAGCAGCAATGTTCAGTGTTCTGAGACCTGGCATGTCCTGAGAAGTCCTGTGTCACACCAGACAAAAAGAAGGAAATGTTTTCTTCTACCTAGAGCTTAGAGATTGCTGTTCTTAAGAAATGTGGAATGGAGCTTGGTGGTTTGGCAGTGTCAATATTGAGTGAAGAAACAGGAGGTACTGAAATGGCTTTATTGCATTTGTCAATATGGGAAAGATACGAATCATTTGTGAACCAATTTGGTTGTGGTTTAAGCAATCCACCATTCCATTCCTACTTACACAGGCTGCTCAGATATTTTACGTCTTCTCTTAGATAACTGAAGGGATTTTTTTTTGTTGTTTAGTAAATAATGTACATACTTACACTAAAATGCTATTTTAAACAGATTTATAGCACTTTCCATTGAATAATATGAAGGGTTGGGGGTGTTTCTATGTGTGTATGGAATTCTAATCAGTTCTTTTCATGGTGGCCACAACTTTGACCCAAAATAGTTTCATTTTCAGTTTGCCAAAAATTTAAAAACACACATTTTTTGAGATTTGAATCTTTCTGACCAAATCATATTTCTCATGTTTGCCTCCTATAAAAATGTTCCAAAAGAGAACAATAAAAATTTAATTGGATTTTACTTACTATAGGGAAAGATAGTATTCACAATTTTTTTTTACTGTTCTATTAGTCTTTTAATCAAAATGTTGAGAGTCTACAAATATTTTAGATTTTTATGAAAATTATGCAATCTAGGACATTTACATCCTTCTAAATAATCCAGACCATTATAATATCAACAAAGAACACTGAAAATACTTATAAATATATGTTTCTAGAGAGTCATTCAAAAACAATATTTCAGATGCAGTTTTATTCATGCTGAAAAAAACACATTTAATCATTTTCCCACAAATGTTCAGAACTGAATACCACCAAGGCTGTTTCAGCAATTTGTTGTGAAACAGCATTAAATCTGAAAGCAAACCAATCTGAACCTAAGAAATCCTCTTAGAGAAATTTCTGTTTGGGTGGCAAAAAAGTTTTTCATAAATTTACTTTATCATTCAAAAAATTTGCTTAGTTTTGCATCATTTGTAGTCCAATATAATTAGAACTTGAGTAATGTGAAACCAATTCTATTTGAAGAGCAAACAGAACCCAAATGTGACTGTAAATCAGAATATTGATGATTTCATGTTGAAAAATAGATTAGAGACACAGATGGCTTAAGGGACCATGCTGACACTACACCTTTCTGAAACTCTGCGGCATGCTAGGAGTAAAACCCTGTGCTTTTGTAACTACTGAAAGGTGGCCAATATGTGACATTTGCTTTCCGTTAATTATGGGAAAGTACAATGACATCCATAAACCAGACAGCCTGTAGCTTATGTAGATACCAGAAAAAGTCAGAGCAAAAGGGTCAGCTTTTCATTCCCTGACGTCAGCACAGTGATCACTCTTTGCTGAGAACAGCACTGTGCAAAATGCTACTATTTATTCCATAGCAGCTCTGAGCCATCTAATCCTTAATCTCTGTCTTGATGACTTTTGTCACAACCACTCAAACCCCAGAATAAATGTCAGAATATTTTTACATTTGTGTTCTTGTGAAAATGTTTTCTCCGCATACCCATCTTAGATTTTGACATTAAATGTGCCTTGAGCATTTGGAGACATATCCAGACTGAATTTACTTGACAGCTGGATCGTAAACGGAAGAGAATCTTGATCTTCTGCTACATAAACATGCTGATGGACTTTTGTTGATCACTATCAGCTTAATTCAGTGTTCCAAGACACTTTTATGTACTGTGCTGCGCAAGTCCTTTATAAAAAAAATCTAACAGTGAAAAGGAAGGATTATTTTATACAGCATTTATAGGTTCATGGTCAAATATTAAGTATGAAGTGCAACCAATAAATAATATGAATACATTAAAGAACATTGCTTGAGTACTTATCATTCACTGGTATGATGCATTGTGAATTTGCAAGGCTGTTAAGGAAGAGGTTAGAGATGTGATAGATCTTTATTTCAGGAAGAGATAACAAACAAATTCACCGGAAATTTAATTACGTGAACAGGATGATGCATTTTAAAAATTATTTTGGCAAAGTTCAGAGGAATGGGAAATGACCTGACTTATGTAAGCACAAAATTGATGGACCTACTCTAAGATTATATTAAGAAAGGGTTCTTTGGGGGCATGTTTTGTTCTTTAGGGAATGAATAAGACAATTAGAATGTATTTGAGGATATAGAGTTAAGTAGCCCTGGTACTCATTTGGACTTACTGAGAAATCTCAAGAATGAGTCTGTGTAAAGTATAAAAGTTAGTTATCATCAATAGTTATTTAATCATAAGATTGGAAGACTTTAAAAGTGATGAAATGCTTCAAAGAACTTAGTGAAATGTGAGTTGGTTTGGTATAAGTGGTTTTTCAGTAAATATTTAATGAAGCCGTCATCTTAAATGATTAATATTTTCACAAACAGATGATTTTTTTTTAATCCGTTTGATGAAAGCATAAAGGAAACTAACGTCTGGGACTTGAAGCTAGCAAAACTGAAATGAAGAATTTCAAATAAAGAGAATGTATATAAGATAATATAATTAATTACTGGAATTATTTACATTTGCATTACTAGGTAACTTTATCATATACTGCATTCAATTATCTCTACCTGTCATTCTAGAGGAAGGCTACCATTAATAAACTGATCTGAAGTTCCAAAGCTTCTTGATACAGCAGGAAAAATTAAATTGTCCTGGTGTTTATTCTTGATCCTTCTGTCAGAGAAAGCTAGGACCAACACCATGTATTCTGAAAGATCATTTGTGCTCGCACAATAAATCTGACACAAAAAAATTCCCAAATTACACACATTTCTCTGGGCTCTTTGAATTATCTGGTATCAGATGTTCAGAGCTTCCAGATTCTGCGAACTGTGGCCACAAATAAAAAAAAATCTTCCCAGGCAAAATGGCTCTCTTTAGGTTGAAGGTAAACTCCTAAAAAGCAGTCTCTAGAAAGATTATTTTTTAATGTCATTACATTTTATGTAAAGCAGACTCATTGATCTGAAGACTAATGGAGTTGAAAGGTTGTTACTAGTACGGTGACAAAGCCCAGTTCACTCAACTGACGTTTGCCGTTTCATACGTTGGGCTGAGCAAGAGCTTACTAAATGAAGCATTGTTTTGCTCCATTCATCTGGTTTTGTTGTTCAGACTTCAATATGTTCTGATAACTCTGTGGAAATGTTTTAAATTCTAGTAATGTGGAATCCAGCCATTCCGGTGTTATGATTTAGCAGAGGCCCCTTCCGGCTTCTCTAATATTGGACACTGCTCAAAGAGGTCATTTCCAACAGGACCAAATCAATCTTTTATTATGCTGCTTAACTCACCCTTTACGGTCAAGACCAAGTCTTTAATTTCTTGTAATTTTCTGTCAGCCTGGTGATATCTGCCCTTTGGGTTAGAAATGCAGGAAATCAATGTTTTCAGGTCAGTTTAAGGTCGCTTGTACTGCTGCAGCATCACAAGAGGACTGAGGATCTTTCACAATAATATCATAGCACCATTGCTCTTCCATTAGAGCAGGCTATTGAAAAGAACTTACAGATTGCTTGGTTTATTCACTGCTGTTTTCCTTTTCCTGACCGTTTACCTGCCCTAGTACTTAATACAATATTCAGTATTCCTTAATGCTATGAAAACTCCAGGATTTCACAGTCTTAGGTATTTAAGTATTTTATTTTTACTAAATGAACAATCTGCAAACAGCCTCTTATAAAGAGGCTTCTTCCAACATGACATCCACAAGGTATGGCACTAGAGTCTAGTTTTCCTTCTAAGTAAAGGATTTTGTTGAAAGTATTTAAGTTACCACAATGAGCCTTCCCAACTTTTAACTGTTTGTTTTTTTTTTTAATTCAAACTTTATACATGTGTACTGGGTTTGGCTGGATAGTGTTCATTTTCTTCATAGTAACTTGTATGGTTCTGTGTTTCAGGGCTGTAACTAAAGCAGCCTTGATAACACTCCCATATTTTAGCTGTTGCTGTGCAGCACTTACCCAGCATCAAGGACTTTTCTTATTTTCACACCACCCCTCCAGTGAGTAGGCTGTGGGTGCACAAGAGGTAGGGAGCAGACACAACTGGCTCAGTCAACTATAGATGAACTAAAGCGATATCCCAGACCATATGACATTTCAGCAGTAAAAACTGAGGGATGAAGGAAAAAGAGGTCATATTTGGAGTTACAGTATTTGTCTTCCCAAGTGACTGTTACACAGGAAGAATTTCTGCTTTTCTGGAAATGGCTAAACCTCTGCCTGCTGATGGGAAGTAGTGAATTAATTCCTCATTTTGCCTTGCTGGCACATGCAGCTTTTGCTTTACCTATTAAACTGTCTTTATCTCACTGCACGATTTTTCTCACTTTTGCACTTCTGATTTGCTTCCCCACCCCACTGCGAGGGCGTGAATTAGCACCTGTGTGGGGCTTAGCTACCTTGCAGGGTTAACCCACAAAACCATGTCCTTAGGGACTGTCTAAAAAACAGTTATTTTCTTTATCTGCTTGTGACTGAAGAGAGCCAGTAATGTAACCATTTATCTTTCTTTTGCCTGTACAGTTAAAACACTATAGATGGCATAATTCAGTGTCAAAAAAATCTATAAGCATTTGACCTTACAATGTACCATATTAAAAAAATATATGAAACATACTTAACTGAATTGTATTTCATTCTCCTGCCTTTCAAACCAATGCTCATTAAAAAGTTGGCTCATGCATACAGATTCTTAAAGGCACATTTCTAGTTTTCAGTGTATTTTAGAATGATATTGTATGTCCTGCTTGACCAAAACTCTTCTCTGGTGGAGCCTCAGAGATAAACCTTTCTCGTTTGCCAAGAACTGTAGAATAATTTTCAACATAAAAGTTGTATTTATTTTTCATTTATCTTTCATTTTGAAGTTAACCGAAGTGTCAGACCAACATTCAGAGAAGAAAATCTTGACAGCGGCCTAGTACGATAATTCTTATTCACTAAGTTCTTTGAAGACATGATTTAGAGTTCAGATATGAAGATTTTTCTGCAGGTCAAGTCCAAAGAGCACATGATTTCAATTAAAAATGTGGATTCAAAAATGCTACTCAGCTTTACTTCAAGGAGTTTCATGCCAAGTATTTTACAGCAGGCTGAGAGATGATCAAATCACTTTCAGCTGCTGTTTTTCTTCTGAAAGTGAATGAGAAACACCCCTTTTTCACAGAGATGGGTGATGCAGGGCACAATATACCTAAGACTTCTTTAAAGAGGTTTTGGGCTCTGCATACCAGCAGGATGGGGTCATGTGTACAGTAACACTTGTGTGAAGTTGGGGCAGGGAGTGTGGGCAAAACATGTAACAGTTCTTGGGTATAAGACAAGTCACAATATAACTGCAAATGAAGTAAAATACAAAACTTGATCTAATTTTCCAGATGGCCTTTCATTTTTTTTAATATACTACAAGACTATGGAATATGCCTGGCTAATGATCTGCTCATTAGCTGGCCTTAAGCAAGTTGTACATACATACATTATTTATTAATTTCCACTTTCTTTTATGTTTCTAGCAATATTGATCTTTGGAAGAAAAGCTTGCTCTCTATCTTCATTGCAAAGCAATAAGTAATCAGCAGTATTTTAGGGAATGGAATTATTTTGGGGCAACTTCAAGCAAATTGCATCCTTAAATCTTTAATTTCTGTCTTCCTACAGGGAAGAACACTGCTGAAATAAACAGGTAGAAAGGCTGTCCAGAAAAAGGGAGAAAGAGCATGCAAAAAATAACTAGACCCAGATGCCCTACTGTGGTATAAACCATAGGAGAAACACAAAGGATATGAGAAAAATAAATCCTGTGTTATTTAAGCAGAGTTTTTCTGTGAATACTTCAAGGAGTGAAAAAGATTTGAAAGATAAAATTGCACCTTTAAATGCCAGGAAGAAACCAAGCTTTTCTTTTTATATAAAGCCAATTGTAAACCCATTTGGTTATGTTTATCTCCACTCCGTCTTAGCATTAAAGCCTCATCTGTAGCCACAGTGACCTTGATGCCTGTCACCAAGTCTGACTTGGAAAATACACAAAAGCTTATTTGACAATATACATGAGGAAACCAGGGTAATTCTAGCTACCTCTAATTTCTTCCCTTCTCTACTAATAGAAATGAAGCCATGTAGCAGTGAAATTTATTAAGTTCAGTTTCCTCAGGCAATCATGCTAATATTATCAGGAAGAACTGTCCTTGCCTATCTGCAAAATTTATTTCTGAAGTATATCTGCACCAGTTCATCACTGGTTTTCAGCATTACCATACCTCCTCTGGATCCCATTACAGTGTTCATATCAGGTTTTCCCAACTGAAAGAAGCCAGACAACCTTTGGAGATCCTTCTCACAGCCTGTCCTGCATTGAATTCTCCTAATTTTTGGGGAGGAGGAATCCTGCTGTACAGAGGCAAGTATAGCCTGACAACCTGAAGGCTTCCAGCAAGCCTCTGCCTGCTGTTCTTTATGTCCCCAGATAATCATACTACAGGTGGAGAGGAAAACTGCAGATGACACTGCTTTACAGAAAAAAATTGCAGTTAGTAATATGAGTTGGTTTGCAAAGCTGCAACAGGGTCATACAACAACATATCACATGTCCACACAGACTGCTGCATATGTTCAACTACCAGCAATATAGTACTGAAATCTGTTTTATTCAAAATGATCTATTAGAAACTCAGAGCCAGCTATACGATGAGAGCTGCGGTTACAGTTATTTTATGTAAGTTTACAATTCAATCTCTTAGAAGGTTTTGCTTACAAAAGTGTTTTATTCTTTAAACTAGTCAGTTTATAAATTAAGATAAAATAAACCAAAGTCAATCCTATATTCAGGAAGGCTATTCACAGGGAGAACTATTTCCTGGTGCAGGCAATCTCTGTGATCTATAATTTTGGAATTGTTGTTATACAAAGTATTTTCCACTTGCTGTTTGTCAGCGCTTTTATTCCTTGGAGCTTTCACAACAGTGGTTGCTGCTCAGAACTTCTAAAATTAAGACATCCTTAGAGTAAATTGTTGGAAGCCAGTTCAAAGAGTAGCATGTCGGGTGATAACCCCTGTGCTACATCTCATTTAATGAATGACTGCAAATGCAGTCAGAAAGACCTTTCAAATTAAATTTCATAATTGGGCTTAGAACCTGAAATCAACTTACCTCCACACAATCCCGTAACCACAGTAGTACAGAACCTGGGAGTGGGTGAAAATGCGTAGGTGGAAACAGAACATAATTTTATTCTGCTCTCTTGGTGCTGGTAACGTCGCAAACATCCTGCCATTCTGATATTATTGTGTTAATGTTAAAATATTTGGTTGATGCAAATAGAAGTCGAGATGTAATATTCTTTATATGGCATTGCCCAGAGCAAAGTAAGAACACCATGACAACAAGTAGCCTGCAAGCTGTCGTGTTATTTGTGTTCAGCTTGCAGAACAGCTTATAAAAAGCTATCAGCTGACAGGCATCCTGAACATCAATAGTAATTGAGAGAGAAAGAATAGAAGAATAGCAAATGGTGAACATGAAAAAAAAAAAAGTACAATAATACTCCCTGGGAACAATAGTTTTCCATACAATTTGAGTTTTCTTAAGTGACAATCATTTATTAAAAAAATACAACTTCTCAAATAAAACCTGTGAATGCAATCACTTCAATCTTCAGACATCACCATCCCCCCTATTGAGAACTTAGCTAACCAAAGATGACAGCACACGAGAAATGATTCTAACATTCTACTGAACAAAACTATCAAGCAATTATAAAATTGGCAAAGATGACTACAGGACTATGGAGAAATTTCTTTTAAAGGTACATATATTATGTAAAAAAGTATATTCAAAGAACAACAAACCTTATGAGCAATAACACATTGTCCATGGTGCTGTCAGTATCTTTATAGATATATCTTTTAAAATTAAGCATAACAGTAGTTATGCTATTTTTTTAATTCTACAATAATTTTTATCGTGTAGTATTTTCGAGTATCTGTTCATCTTCTTGCCACATACAGAAGCACAAAATTACTATGAAGCAATGTGCCTTTTTTGTATTGGTCAAAGTCATCCCACAGGTCTCTGCCTTGGGGAAATTCAGTGCCAGGAAACAAGCAATAAGCAAGAGATCACATGTTTCAGTGTCAGTAGGACTATTTGTGAGAGCAAAGTGAGTAATATTTAATCCTTTAACTATTACTCTTTCATTTGGAATTAAAAGTATGTGAAACTGCAGGTAGTTGTTTTAAAAATCTGAATGTTTACACACACAACTCTACCAACTCACTACAAATTTATGTTGTCCCCCAATTAATAGACTTTTCTAGAAGTAGGAAAAATAAGAAAAGTGATAAAACCCTAAAAAGACCTACTGATTAGCAATTTGAGCTGTCCCAGGATTTTTTTAATCTCCTGAAACCTAACATTATCATATATCAGGAAATACAGAGATACACTGCTACTACTGAGGATGTCAGTTTGTATTTTAGCACTTATTCACCTGTGGAAAAATAATTTTTTTTCAGAAAGAATGCAGGGCACCATTAACATACATTCTGGAGAAGGCTAATTTTTTTTTTTTCCGTGACACAGATTCAGCATAACTTGTTTGCTTGAATGACACATGGGATCTAATAAACTACTCTTACAGTATGCTGCACCACTTTCTTAATACCAGGGAGCTGAAAACGTAAGCTCGTATTTGGCTTCATTAATGATGTACCCTAGTACAAGTATGAACAATTTTGCTGACAGGCCATCTGTCTGCTGTCAGCTAGGAATCGATTGCATGGCCCTCAACTGCATCAGCTGCATGGGAACTTTTTGAAGAATTCAGCGAGCAGTCCCTAGAAAGTAAAGTGCTTAATTGTGCTTGTCTTAACTGCCACTATAAGAAATTAACATCTCCATTTTTCTCTAGGTGTTAAGAGGGAAAAAACAAATCAAAACCCAAACAAAACAACAAAAATTCCCCATTGATACATTATTCATGCCAGGGAAAGACAGAGGCAAGAAAGCAAATAAACAGTCCATCAAGGGTGAGTTTTCTAATAAATATACTGCTGAAGTTCCTACTGCTGCTTCTCCATAGTTTTCCAAAACACAAATTGTAGATCATCTTTGGAAACGCTGCTTTGAAAGCACAGGGCCATGGATGTAATTATGATTCACTGAGGAAAATCAAAATTGTATTACTTCAGTACACAGGTTTTTATCATATGTGAGTTTAGATGAGGGTTAACAGGTTAATGACCCAATCTACTTTACCATCAAGCGATTTTAAAAAATGAAGACTGAGTGCATTCAAACAGAGGAAGAAACTGAACTCACATTGCATGGTTTTGGGTAAGTGCTCTAAACTTCAGTTTATCACAGAAGAGGGCCCTCCTGCTGTGAAGTTTGTGCCTCATTTTAGAAAGAATAGAAGGCTTCTCCTTCCAGTAGGATGTTCCAGCTGTGGAACCCTGCAGGTGATGATTTCCTGAGACTCTGATTAACTTCATACACCTGAGAAGAGTAGCAGCATTTCCATCTTATCTATGTAAGCCAGTCTACTGCCTACAAATGGCTTTGAGGGGATCATGTCTTCATAGTACAGGTACTAACTGTATCTAGCACTGAAAATTAAGATTTCACTCCAAGATCCAGATAGCTCAAGTCAAGTGTAAGAGCATCCATGTCCCTGTTTGGATTCAGCATGGGTGTGCGTGCAGTGCCTATAACAGAACAGGGGCCAGAAACAGGGATTTCATCATCCTGGGTGAGAAGACTAACAGCTGAGTTGTTACACTGCAGTGCTGAACTTCTTGTCCATGTCCACCACCATGAACTGAAACCACCTCTGCTCATCTGGCTAACTGTTATGGTTTGGGTTCAGGTAATAGGTGGTACAATGCTGTATTCTGGACTTAGTTTGAAAATAATCTTGATAACACACTGATGATTTTAGTAGTTGCTAAACATTATTTATACTAAATCAAGGACTTTTCAGTTTCCCATGCTCTGCCAGTGGGGAGGTGTATGAGAAGCTGGGCAGAAACACTGCTGGGACAGCTGACCCAAGATGGCCAAAGGGACTATAAATACCATATAATGTCATGCTCAAGGAAGTGGGGGGCTTTTGCTGTTTAGGGATGGGCTGGGCCACTAGGTGGTGAGCAACTGTATTGTGCNTTCCCCATTGATACATTATTCATGCCAGGGAAAGACAGAGGCAAGAAAGCAAATAAACAGTCCATCAAGGGTGAGTTTTCTAATAAATATACTGCTGAAGTTCCTACTGCTGCTTCTCCATAGTTTTCCAAAACACAAATTGTAGATCATCTTTGGAAACGCTGCTTTGAAAGCACAGGGCCATGGATGTAATTATGATTCACTGAGGAAAATCAAAATTGTATTACTTCAGTACACAGGTTTTTATCATATGTGAGTTTAGACGAAGGTTAACAGGTTAATGACCCAATCTACTTTACCATCAAGTGATTTCAAAAAATGAAGATTGAGTGCATTCAAACAGAGGAAGAAACTGAACTCACATTGCATGGTTTTGGGTAAGTGCTCTAAACTTCAGTTTATCACAGAAGAGGGCCCTCCTGCTGTGAAGTTTGTGCCTCATTTTAGAAAGAATAGAAGGCTTCTCCTTCCAGTAGGATGTTCCAGCTGTGGAACCCTGCAGGTGATGATTTCCTGAGACTCTGATTAACTTCATACACCCGAGAAGAGTAGCAGCATTTCCTTCTTATCTATGTAAGCCAGTCTACTGCCTACAAATGGCTTTGAGGGGATCATGTCTTCATAGTACAGGTACTAACTGTATCTAGCACTGAAAATTAAGATTTCACTCCAAGATCCAGATAGCTCAAGTCAAGTGTAAGAGCATCCATGTCCCTGTTTGGATTCAGCATGGGTGTGCGTGCAGTGCCTATAACAGAACAGGGGCCAGAAACAGGGATTTCATCATCCTGGGTGAGAAGACTAACAGCTGAGTTGTTACACTGCAGTGCTGAAATTCTTGTCCATGTCCACCACCATGAACTGAAACCATCACTGCTCATCTGGATAACTGTTATGGTTTGGGCTCAGACAGTAGGTGGTACAATGCTGTGTTCTGTACTTAGTATGAGAATAATGTTGATAACACACTGATGATTTTAGTAGTTGCTAAGCATTGTTTATACTAAATCAAGGACTTTTCATTTTCCCATGCTCTGCCAGTGGGGAGGTGTATGAGAAGCTGGGCAGAAACACAGCTGGGACAGCTGACCCAAGCTGGCCAAAGGGACTATAAATACCATATAATGTCATGCTCAAGCAAGGAGGGGGCTTTTGCTGTTTAGGGATGGGATGGGCCACTAGGTGGTGAGCAACTGTATTGTACATCACTTGTTTTGAATTATTATTATTAATTATTATTATTATTATTATTATTATTATACCTATTAAACTGTCCTTATCTCAACCCATGCGTTTGAAAATGTTTTTCATTCTCTTCCCCATCCCACTGTGGTAGTGAGGGGGGAGGTGAGTAAGCAGCTTCAAGATGCTTAATTGTTGGCTGAGTTTCAACCACATCATTAACTCACAATGTAACCAAGAAGTCATTTGGGCCAATTGCACTGGGTTCTTTAACACATAGAGAGGAAAGGCTGTACTTTCTTTCTCCTATCTCCCAGAAAACTCACCTGAAATTAAATCAGTTTCATAAAATTTAATTTATCTGCTACAGAAATATAAACAACCGAGTCAAACCTGCCGACATTTGCAATATGAATGCTGACGCAATTATTGAAATTGTCAGCTGCTAACACCTTGTTATAATAATAAAATAAGGATTTAGCCAGGGCTTTATGAGCGTACCTTTCATTCCAGGCCATCCTCAAGTGTGCTATGAACCCATGTACAAGCTATATATAGGAAGTGCTTCACCCACCCGTGACAGGCAGCCACCTACGGGATGAATCACTAAGCATCCTCACAGCTCCCACCATCGGGACCCAGCAGATCAGAACACGAAGCAAACAAGGATGGTACTGTGCTGATCTTCAGCTCCCTCATGCTTGTTTTTCTGCACACTTATTCAGGTCCTACACCAAAGGAAAGCAGTTTGTTTTCTTTCTTTCTTTCCATTATGTCCCTCCCAGGCTAATATTTATTCATACATTATTGACACCCTTGTACTTTCAAAAACAAAAAAACCCCCACACGCTGAATGTCTCCAGATCATATTTGGTCAAGTCACAAATCTTCATCAACACAACTGCAAGATTACATATATAACCTCATCTTTAATATATCTCATAGCTATCAATAATTTTTAAATTAATTTGATAAGAAATGGTGTCTGTCACAGAAAAAAAAAAAAAAGTCACCTCTCTGTCACTGCTACAATCTCCAGAACTCTTCCTTTGACTTCCCCCATCTCACTCCACTGCAAAATGTTAACATTGTTCCACTGTTAGCCCAGAGAAGGTACTTTTCCATTGTAATCACAGTTAAAGAAATAAAGCAAACAACCAAGCCACTGTCATCTGTAAGAGTGAAGAAAAGTCCTACTTGTTCAGTGCTGACACTAGCTGGGTACTGGGGTGCTGAGCTCCAGCATAACCCCAGTACTTCTGAGTTTTCAGTCAGCAGGGGCTAGGGACAGATAACTTGCCATCCTGCAACAGCCATGAAGGAGTCCTGCTGAAAGGTGGAGTTACCACTGTCAAGAGATTATATTTTTTCAACCCCAAAACAAGATTATATTCCATGTGGAAGCTGTGGAAAACCCTGTGGAAGCAGCATTGCCTTAACTTTCAAAATCAAATGCTTTACTAAAGAGATTTTTAAACCTTGCAGAAAAAGATTTTTTACAAGCTACTGCATTTTTTTTTTTCCCAGCTTTTTAGCACACAGAAAGTGTCTCTTACATTTTTAATAGGAAAGAAAACTGAGAACAGGTTGAAAGTATATGCTGAGCTCTGGAAACAGCTGCAATTCAACCCTTCTTTTGGCATATACTGACTCAAAGAAAGCACATAATTTTCAAAGTATTTTCTCAGAGGAAACAGTGTTGCTGTTTGATTCAAAAGACAGTGTTACTCAAAACTTACTTGTTTGGGTATCTTTCCCTCGTTCTGAAAGTCAGCCTAATGCATTTGGAAAAAGAATGAGATGCAGATAGGCTACTGAACACTTTCTAATACTTTCATCTAGCACTGTATCAACTTGCAAACTATTCTTATGTCACTATTTGCATACAATTAATAGCTCGAGTGAGTCAAAGAAGCACACCCAGAGCAGTGTCTGCTGGAATAGCAACACTCGTGTTTACATCTAGTTCAGAGTTTTAGATGCGGGTTTTATTTAGCCACCTCGCCCAGGTCACAGTACTGATTTTTTTTAATGTGAAAAGCTTGTCACACTGAACCTTCAGTAACAGTATTCATGAAGGCACACACAGGGGATCTGATAGATCTTTTGGTCACAAAAAGTAGATGTAGATGTTTCCTGCTCATCATCTAAAACTTAGGAAAACAAAATTTGCATGCATCCATCCATACCTCCACAAATGCACTTCAGTCATCAATCCGCTTTAATTGGTGATTTTTGTATATGGATTCTTATTTTGAGGAAATGGCATGAACTATTTCTAACTGAGATTTAGGAACCCGGGGACATGGGTAGTGATAGACTATTTCCCCTTGTAATGACCCCTATGCTAAACCTTGCTCACTGTAACATCGACAGGATAGCTGAGAAATCAGGAAAATGACAGTTGACATTGTGTAAGATGTCTCAGTTGGAAACCATGTCAAAATGGCAGATTTAACATGATAAGGTGTAAAATCATAGGCCACAGATCTCAATCTTCTCCTAGTTTTTTTTGTTTTGTTTTAATTTAATTTCTCCCATGGCTTGCAGTAAAATATTATAGTTTATTTTAGGTACACTTATTCCTAAGTTGGCAATCACTGCTGTGATCACATAAAACAGCATAAATTATTATAAGAGTAGCCATAATGATTTGGAACAAGGTAGAATTCTTTCACATTTTCATGATTGCTTAAACATTTTTACGATTCTGTACGGTAATTTCATTCTTTTTTATTTCTCTTCTGTTTTGGCAAAATTAAAGTACATGCATTTTCAAAGTGCTATGGATACACAATGGAACAGAAGATTCACTTTGAGTATAATATCCTATAAATAGCCATATTATAATTTAATCAGGATTTGTGACATAATGCTTGTTCACCATCTACATTTTAGAAGTTCCTTTGGGGTCCTGCTAGAGAAATACCAATCTTTATTCCATATTGTAGATCTTTAATAGTGTAAATTGTTTTTATAGATATATAATGTTAGAATAAGTAATAACTATTTCCTTAGAAAAAATTTACAGGTCTCAAGTATATATTTGCTATTATTGTCATAGTAATCATTATTTAGATTTGCAAAAGTATGTTGAAGGTTTATGTTCTAAACCAAAAATACTAGTAGAGATGATGTCTTTTGACACTGGACTGTAGCTATTCAGCATTGACAGCAGAAGAATTTTTTTCTGAGAGTTAAGCTGCTGGCTTAACTACAGTTTCCTTTTGAGCCTTTGGACAGACTAAATACATGGCCTTGGACCCATAAAGGTCCTTAGAGTGGACACAAATAAAACATTGACCTTCGAAACTGCCACTTGTCATCTCAGTCTGGAGCAGTCTCAGGCACAAGAGACTGCCAAAGGTGTATCTAACCCTCTCAGTTGCAAAGTCGTTCTGTGATCATATATTTGTTTTGGAAATAAGGAACAGCTCATGGAAAATACCTTCTGCCTTGACGTACTGGCATACTCAGCCAAGACTACTCTCCTGAATTTCCTATTAGAAGATATGAAACTAACTCAGCTTCCTGACCGCACAAGAAAAACCCTACTGTAATTCCTGATTGGGTGGATGCATCATCCCTCAGTCCAAATTACAGGTCCATCCAACATATTTATTTTCAACTAGCTTGGCTTTACTTCCTGGTTGCTCAGTCCCTGACATTCCAAGGTTAAGTTATGCAAAGAGGAGCTTACATCTTGGCAATGCCTTCTGTCCCTCTTTGTCCCCATTTTCAAAATGAGAAGACTCTTTTATTTTATAGGGCATATTTAATGCCAAATGAAAATGGTACTGCAAGGAGGTGTTCAGATATAGGCTCAGGGGACTCAGAATATCCAGTCTCTTTCTGATGAACAAACACTCCATGAAAGCTCTGGCAAACCTGGCTATGACTGATTCCTCCACGGCTCAACTCACCGTTCTTAATTCATGAAAATACCAGTGGTTGCTCTGATACTCTGGATGCTCTGGAAAACTGGTATTTATGTAGTATTGATTCATTTTGTCTTAGAAAAATTTGAACAAGTTCTGTACCTTTGCTAAAATATTATTAATATAAAAACTATCATTTTTTGAGTTATTTGTTTCCATGAGAGAGAAAACTACTTTCATCTCCATACTGAAATAAAAAATGGTTCAAAATATCCTAAATTCCCATGAAACAAAATTAATTTCAACCAGCTTTGATCTAAACGGTATTTTTCAGGAACAGAGTCTAATTTCATCTTTTAAGGAGCTATTAAAACACTGAAGCCTTGTTGCGATAAATCTCAGCCTGTGGAGGAAATTTTAGCAGCAAAATTTTAATCTATCTCATGAAAATGCTGTCAAAGTCATAATAACACTACTATAAATAGAAACGTGTGCAGTTTACTTCAATTTTTACTTAACCTCAAGGTCCTCATGGGTTCTTGTGCCAAATAACCTCGCAGCAACTAGCGCTTGATCTTGTGAAATTGCTTCAAAAACAAGACACAATGAACCAACCTCACACAGCTATGAACTGATGTAAAGCCACATCCTGCAGTTACCTTTTTTCTAATTACTGTGCCTTGTTTAATTTTTAATATAAAAGAACACTAAAGGTAAATTAATAAAAATAAATATTTCTTTTTATAGCCTTGATTATTGAGGTTGACTTGGCCTTTCAAAATGATTCCCTTTTCTTCTTGACTTCAATATTTCAGAGTTATTCTGGTTATCTATTAATCTGAGACAAAATTCAGAATAGGGCTTAAGAACCGGAATTGTGATGTCTGTGGGGATTATGAGCTAAATGAGTTAAAAAATTGTGCTTAAACTGAAAAGGTGAAAACTTCCCTAGATCCCCAGTGTTCAGCTGCTGTGCGTGTCCAGAAGTGCTGCAGTACTCATCTTCTACACAGAGCTCCTCACTGTTTCTAGGATAGAATCATAGAATCATAGAACAACCAGGTTGGAAGAGACCCACCAGATCGAGTCCAACTGTTCCTATCAAACACTAAACCATGTCCCTCAGCACCTTGTCTACCTGTGCCTTAAACACCTCCAGGGAAGGTGAATCAACCACCTCCCTGGGCAGCCTGTTCCACTGCCCAGTGACCCTTTCTGTGAAATTTTTTTCCCTAATGTCCAGCCTAAATCTCCCCTGGTGGAGCTTGAGGCCATTCCCTTTTGTCCTGTCCAGAGACTGACAGTTTCTGAAGCAGAATGCTGTGAGAAACTGTGTCGAAGACTAAAGTCCAGGAAGACCACATATATCTGTATATTGCAGGCTTCATGCAGGTTTTGATATGCAGTATGTCTTAATTGGCCTATATAGACTTCTGTGCTGATTATCACTGTTCCTTGGTGACATATATTCAAGTATATTTAGCTTCCAAAATTTATTCCATTAATTTCTTAATTTTTATTTTGTTGCACAGGATCTGAATGTGTACGTAAATAATTATCATTTTAATTATGGTAGCTTTGTAAGACAACACTTATTAAAGAGTTGCTCACTGAAAAGGCAAGGGAGAGAGTCAGGGTTTACATTGTCTGTAGAGCCTTCTGGCCCCAAGTATTAAATTCCAGTATAATGAGGACCTTGTGCTAGTTGTACACTAGACAGGGATTCAGCTTATACTGCCAAAAATCTGGCAGCAGTGAAAGACTGAGTAACAACTGCCAAAAATTACTTGATATTGTGCTAGACCTTGTGCTATACAGTCTGATAGTTGAAAAGTTTGATGTGCAAGAACAGAATCTGCAGATGGAATGTATACAGTGAAACATCATTTGTAATAACCATCTGCTATGTAATAACCATCTCCTTTGCCTATATTCATGAACACGGGTTCACGCAATTTGCACAGCTATAAAAGAGTATAAATCCATATTAGTGCTTTAGGATTAATGACATGGTAAAAAATATTTTATGTTTACTATATGATATTTTTGTCTATGGAGAGAAAGAAAGATTATATGAGATCCAAGGCAGCAGAAGCCGAGATCAGGCCCTGTAAAAGTTGAAAATTTCCAGTGGATGTCCCTAATATTTTTTTTTAAACTGCAAAATGGATCTTAGTGTTCACGTAAAAGTAAGTTTGAGGAAGCTGGGGAGAAGGAGTGGTTTAAATTTTAGAAAATACTCCAGTTTCATGTCCACAATAATAGTAATGAAAGAAATTTGAAAATTTACATCAAAGATAATATCAAATATTTTTGAACTAAAGAAAAAGCTCCATTTATTTTTAAGCTTTTTCCTATATAACTCCTGCTGTCTTTGAATAGACGTGGCTCTAATTAGCCACTCTTAGAGAAGTACTTGACAAAATTAATCCTTACTTACCCTGTTCATTTATCCAATCTTCCTCCAAAAACTAAGACGTAGGTAATTTTAACATAGTTTTATAATATTATCGCTTTGCAGTGTATGTTACAAGTTGCTGGAATTTTGTGAGCATGAAAGCACAAGCTTGATTAATTCTGTATTTACTCTTCAAGATCGGTAGCCTGATTACAAGACAGTCTAAGAAAACAAGATGGTATTAAAATGAAATTTAAATAATTCTTGTGCCCTGACAATTCTTTTCCCCTTGGAGCATCTCAAAAAGGATAAGATAGAAGGTGACAGTACTGAAGGAAATTAAATGGATGAAGACTATTTGCAGACCAATCACAGACTTACATACTAATCTTGTTAATTTACATTAAAACCTAACACTTACTCAGACTTCTGTCATGTCAGAAAACAAGAAGAGAGAGGCATTTCTAATTTCTCAAGTGCACTTCAGATTAAATCATGTTCTACTACATCCACTGAGGAACCCTATTAATATACATTTGCAATTGCAATCCTTGAGTGAAATTTGGCTCTTTTTTTTTTTTTATGGTGACACTAGATCATTGTGTTAGTCTACTTGCTCTGCTTGCTCTTCTCATCATCTGTCAATTGTTTTCTTTCTCCCAAATATTAGCAGTACCATAATCATCATCATTACCCAAATTATGCAGAAGGATCCTGTGCTTATGTTTTGTGCTTCTTACCATATTCTGCTGCATTAGAATGAAAAAATGTTGTAAAAACAACTTTGACTCATTGTTTTCTGACAAGTACATAAAGTCTCAGTTAGTCATAATAAGCCATGCTGGTAACGAGTTTGTAGGTAATTTGTATAGAATATATCTCACCTAACTTCAGGCAGACAGAATTAAATATCTTGTTGTAGTTAATCATCTGGATTCCCTTTAAAGCCGACAGACAGTCTAGCAGCTCCATGGTGTGATTCCTCTGTTTTAGACATCTGTCTTAGGCTGAGATTTACCAATCACACCATTTCAAAGTTAGGCATCTAGTAAAATACAGGAAAGATGAAATCCTACTCTTAGGATTGCAGGTTGGTGAGGGTCATGCTAAGACAAATCTCTGTGCCTGGTATCCTTCCTGCTTGGAGCCGCAATGGTGTACAGTTCTGTGCCATTTTAAAGCTGTAATGCGAAGTCTTGCTGTCACATACATATGAATAGGTGAATCAGCATTTCCCAAATGTCACAGAAAACAGTTTGAGGTCTGCCAGCCTACTCATACCAACAGGGTTTCATTGTGTTGGGATCCAAACACAGCAACTGGGTGAGCTTATGGAAATCCAGGACTCCTCAGTGGAACATTCTCCAGGACTGTGACACATGCTGCTCTAATTTAAAATTAACAGCGTGCAAACTGCACAGCACAGGTTCATACGAAGAAAAATTACACGTCCTGACTGAGTGACTACATGTGTTTCATGGGATTCTGTTTACTAAGGACAACAGATGGACATTTTAAGCCTTTCAGCAAAAGCAGGAAAATTATATACTGTCTGACTGATCCATTAACACAGTTTCTCTGATACAAAACAAAAGTCAAACGAAGATAAATGTTTTCCACTTGTTTAAGCAGGTAGTACACAGCTGCAGCAAATTGTTTTGGCAGTGGTAATTCCCAGACCCTTATCATCACATACTGTCTCAAGAAG
Source organism: Piaya cayana (assembly GCA_013389865.1). Taxonomy (NCBI): domain Eukaryota; kingdom Metazoa; phylum Chordata; class Aves; order Cuculiformes; family Coccyzidae; genus Piaya; species Piaya cayana. Next base: position 37,219 of record WAAB01019229.1, read on the forward strand.
AAAAATTTGTCGTTTATTGTTAATGAGCACTCAGCATTTTTGCTAGCTGCCAATAGAATTATTTTAACAGGCTTTTGGAATGCAGGGGGAAAAATGGGCTGCACTTGTGTAGGAAGTCATTAATTGTTCAGACCACATCTTCCTGTGGATTTCTGTATGTAACATGAAACTAGTTTAGAGCAGTGACTTAGAACTATTACCACTGTGAAGCAAAGAACTATTCTGTACAATTTCTCACTTCATCAGAAGCGTAGATTTAGTATTGCAGAAGACAAATGAATAAACACGTATCTGAAGTACTATGAATTGGTGAAGTGGATTAGCATTAAGTAAATTTGAAATCACGACTAACAAATATAAACCTCCTTAGAGAAAGAGAATAGAAATGTAATGTAGCCATTCTCAAATAAGGCTGAGCATTAAATCATGAAATATTTGACAGAAGCTAATGAGCCATCATCATAAGCAATAAGGTGTTAAAATGGAAAAAGGGAATTGCTGTGAAACACATTTTTTCTGATTAATTTTTAGATTTTTCTGAGAACATTTTTTTCCCCCATGCATATGAATTCTGAACTGCTTCTTTCTTGCCAATTTGGAGCTGAAACTAATGGCTTGTGACCATATAATGAGTAGTAATATTTAACTTGGATACTGTGATCCCAAATGTACTTGAAATTTTTGATATTTTTGTTCCACATGTGGCAGCCCAGGGAAAATGTCCTCCTAGTCATATGGAGTTACAAAAATATTCATTATCGTGAGATATAAAATTTATGCCTTCACCCTTTCTCTTGTCCTGCTCCACAGAAACAGAGATTTCATTCACAGACTGTTCATAAGCCCTGAGTGTTCAGTTCTCAGCAGGTGAATGAAGCATCTTAAAACTTTCCTACAGAGGCAATGTGACGTGGTGCTTGGAAGAGGTGACCCAAGTGACCTGCCTGTTTCTGCTAACAACTTTCTATGCCAAGCTTTTTCAAAGGCCATCGTTGTTGATTTCCCTCTCCTGCTGCTGAGGTCAATGAGAGAGTTAGTATTATCATGATTCTTACCCATAAATATTGATGTAAAAACTCTCATTGACTTCAGTGTAAGCGAAGACAGGGCAGTTTTAGGCACTCTTGGAAATCCCATCTGCTGCACTGCAGTTTACAGCTCCATAAAAATGGGCAATGACTATACTACAGGCTGAATTATGAAGGTTGAAACAATACTTGAAAGGGTGTTTAATTAGTTCAGATAAGTTACAGGTGCTAAGTGAGTAACAATTGTTTTTGTTTCTCACTTTGCATCCTGATGATGGAAGTGATGTGTTGAGTCACATCACCAGGCAGAGGCTACCATGGTATGTTGTGGCTGACAAATGCATCGGGTAGTACCAAGGATCCACTGCATCTCTCTAGATGATCCCAAATGGGCAAAGAGCAAAGTCACCGCATACTATCACCCTGGGAGAAATCTGTTGAAGTGTTGGCACATTAAATGTGTTAAGCGTCATTAGCAAGATTCCTAATTACCTATTTTGAATTAAGTATCGGCACATGTTATTTATTGCTACAGTAGAAGAAAGCGATGATTTGTTTGCAGACAAAGAATTCTGCCTAGGAAATTACTCCAGCACTGGAGCCAAGGTAAAAGTATATTTGTAAATGTATTACACATTGCATTCAAATTATATAATTAGTAACATTTCCCAACATGACAAGCAATGAGTTCCACATCAACCATTTCAACTGAAGGAAAGAGACACACAATTCCCTCTGAAATGATTGGGAATGTGGTCTGCAGTGCCTAGAGGCAGATTTTGAGAATCTTATCCTTGATTGTTTTTGATTCAGCAAGTTCTGTTCTAGTCAAGGGCACAAAAAGCTGAATGAAAAGATGTGTTTGCCTTGCTTTCTGATAACCATGCTTAAACTGCTCCTGTCAATGCAGCGCGACAAAATATGCCCATTTTTTTTTTCCAGTACATACAGTTTTCTCTTCCCATTCTTGTCCAAACTGGTCCATTTTCTGCTTAAATACACAGCTTAATAACAGACTGCATTATATGTAAAAAATCATTCATGCATGTAACGTGCTAGTAGTGATTCTTGGTGTGGTGCAAACCTCAGATGTATCATAACAACCATCTCCATCCTACTGAATATACAAAATTATTTCTTCATTTCAGTTTCAGGACAAAAGAAGTAAATTTCTCACCAGTGTACTGTAAATATACAGTAGTTTCAAAGGAAAGCATTTCTGACCCCTGTTATAAATATCAAATACTTTGTACATACATGTGACTATTTCCATTTTTTTATGATGCTTTTTATTTGGGGGTTCTGTTCAGAGGAGGTCTTTAGCATTTATTTTATTTCATCTGTCCTGTATATGCTAATTGGAGAAAAAAAAGAAAATTAAAAGTGGGCTGCAACCAAGCTGATGACTTACACCTTATAGTAGATATTAAATGGACAATTTTCATCTTTGCTCTCATAAGCTTCAATGAAAATGCATTTTTACACTAGCACCAAACATGATCAGTTTAACATCCAGTATCATTAGCAGAGGCTTGTCTAGCTAAGCCAAGTACAAGTCAGAGACACCTCTAAAATTCTTCTCTTTTCTATTCAAATCCTCACAGTGCATCTATTTCTACCGGAACGCAGCAAGCATTGTCACAGCCACGGCAATAAAGGTATCAACTTGTGACCAAATTTTCTCACATCAAAGCACTACTGGGGTATTTAAAAGCTGGAGATGGAAAGTTATAACCAAAACAGACAACAAAAAGGGAAGACTAACCGCTTGTGTAAACTGGTTGCTGAACACGGTAAGTAGGAAAGTATAAAAATAAAAATCAAGAAGAATGGATAGCAGAAGACATGCTGTTACTATCGGATTTAAAGAGTGTGGGGCAAAGGGCTATGTTGCTGACAAATCTCAGAAGCTATTTCTATTGTATGTGTTTAGTTGAGTGATGTTTTAAAGCACTAAAGAAGTGCTCAGAACAAGTCCATTATCATCAAGGATCTACAGAAAACAGACTGCAGGCTGGAGCTGCAAGAAAGATTAATAAGTCAAGGTCTGCAGAAGATTGAATGTTCAAGGAAGTTTAGAAATGTATGAAACACTAGGACAAGTTGTACTATGTTGTGCTTGGTAAACTTCTCTTGAGAAAGGGGAAAATAAATAAAATGTGTTTCCAAAAGCATTTTCATCAATGCCTTCATCATATCTGCAAAGCAGAGTTTTGGTGGTTTTTTTTTTCAGCAGTGCTTCCTATATTCTTTTAGTTGGCACAGCCATAACTTTCAAATAATTGTATAGCCTTAGGCCTAGGTGAGTTCATATAGGGGATTTCAGATAGTGGTGCTGACACACAGGTCCTCGTGAGGTCGGGATTCATCAGGAAATGGAAATGCATCTTCTTGAAGGTGGATGGCTGATGGCAAGGAGCAGTAACAGAGGAAAAAAAGAGTAATTCCTCAGACTTTCTGATTAACATGAAAGACTTTCCATTTGTGAAGAATACAGGAGGAGCAATGTGTTCCCCTGACAAGCAATGTGTTTTGCCAGTAGGTACTGGATTGCCAAATGCATGAGCCACTTCAGCTAGCAGAATACCCTGATAAAATCATCTTATTTGGCAGCTCCGGATTTCTAATGAACTGTTTTCCTAATTCCATAGAAAGAACGATCAGTGGGTTATAGGAATTTTACAAGAAGGGTATTGTCAAACCACACATAGAGCATGAGATGGCATCAGTGCTGTACTCCATGGGATCCCAGATGTGATGGTCGAGAAAGATGGCCTTGAGAAAGGTAAGTCAGGGAAAGCTGATTACGCTAATCACTCCCTGTGGTGTTTTGGACTCTGGTCAACGTTTCAGCATTTCCATTCAACAATGGGACAGGGGTGCTTTGGGATTTGACCCTTATGTTTGCTTTCTCCCTCATACAAAATAAAATGGTGAATACTGGTGTGAACTGCATATATATGCACACATTTATATCTACTGATTATGTCTTATAGCATGGTGTGTATAGCTTGAGTTAGCCTAGATGAATCCAAGGCAAAGACAATTGGGTGTAGTGGCTACAACTGTAGAAACAGTCAAGTTTTAGCTTTTTTATTCAATTATATGGGTGTAGGTGCTACCTGCCTGTGGCAGTTTCTCTCTGCTCTGCTGTGATTTATTATGACAGAAGACAGGGTTAGTGTTATCTCACCCTGCTGCTGAGACAATGATTATGTGCTTTACCTTAATGTTACTTGATGCTGTGCTCTCTCTCCTTCTAAGGGAGTCTGTGTTTGCAGGGTTCCTGTGTTTTTGTAGGAAATTTGCCAGCATCTGGCAGGAAACCCTGCAACATGCACCTCTGCATCAAAAGTAAAGCCAACCACAGAACCACCTTAGGACAACAGAAAGATCAGAGGTGAGATTGGTCCTCTGTTTCCTGGCAAGAATATCATGTCTATTCCTATAAAGAGCAATTAAAAGAAAACAAAATAAAATAAACAAACAACAAAACCCAACAAAACCAAAAGACCCAATCACAAACAGAAATAAAGGCAACAAAAACCCCAAAACTTGTACTAACGCAGGAAGACACACAACAGTCTTTGAACTACTCTTTCCATTGCTTCTGCCTTGCTGATGCAGGGTAGTATTAAACCATAATTCTGTCCTCTCCTGTCCAGGTAAGGGAGGGTGATGCCAGCCCTTGGAGAAAGGCACAGACTGAAGGTGCAGAGAACACTAGCGAGTAGCCTGCAGTCTTGGATCTCATGTAGCTCATCTCATGGCAGTGGATATGTTCTTCCTGCCTATTATTCACTCCTGAAGACTTGGCAATCACAGCTTCACTTTCAGTGAACAATGATGATATGATCTTAGCAAGATCTATAAATCCTGGATGGAAGGGGGGTGTGGGGAGATGTTGGTTGGTTGTTGAGGGGAGATGTTTTTCTTTATAAATGTAGATATTTAGTAAAAATTAGTAAATTAATTTAGTAAAATTGACCTTACCAAGTAACACATCACAGTCCTTATGCAACTGCTGTACAAACAGAATTAATTATATCACTATTATTATTTCACTGTATCTGAGGATTAAATGACAAGTTGAAACACACAGCAGGAATGGACCACTGGCCCAAGGACATGACAATAACAATAAGGAAACTGAGCAAATTAACTTGAAGGTCTCGGGATTTTAGTAAAATCAAGAGACAAAATTCAGGGAATTTTCAGAGTATGTATGTTCTAAGACTCTTTTTTATTACTGTCAAATAAATTGATAGGATTTCCTAATAATTCTAATCTTTTTTCAGCTTAATTTACAAATATTTAAGCACATAAAGGCATGAAAGTTTAATTTTTAAAAGAAATTAAGGTGCATAAGGATTACATAATTAAGGAAAGCAATGAACACCTGTGGCATCATGGTGCTTTTTTGCACATCAGAAGATTGTCTAGGGTATCTTCTGCTTACAGACAGCTGCTTAGCAATGATGCCAAAACCAGCTTTATTCACTAGCTTTGACAGATAACCCATACAACCTAATAGTCTTGAATCTGACAGGCGGCTCATTTCTCTAGCCACATAAATCTGTCTAATTGATAAAAACAGGTGTTTGAATACATATATATAAAACTAGAATTAAAACAGGCTTTTTGTATACCAGAGCTTTAATCCATCTAGTTGAATTTGGCATGAAAAAATGATGCAGAAAATAATTCCCTTGACTTACTTTCCTGCTCTTTGTGCATCATCAAACAATCTTTTGAATATATAGTTAGAATTACCAAAGTAATTATCATCTAGGCACTTGTTATTAGAAGGATGACCTTGGAATAAGGATGAGCAACGGTCTGTCTACATGCCAAGGAATACCCGGTTACCTTGGTAATAAACATCAGGCATTACCACTTCTAGAAGCAGACACTGTCTGATAAAGGTTAACTTTCAGAAATTGAAGTTACTTAGAAGCAGCTTAGCTGAAAAGTTAGATATTTGTTTCTACATTAACTCAAACCAGAACAACATTATCTTTAAAACCCCACCATATCGTGCAGTTGTGTTCACAATTTTGAGCTGTGTTCTGAAAGTTTAGAGGATGGAACTGTCTACAGGACAAGCTGTCTTCCCATTCCCAAAACAATCTATGAACCGAGGCAGGTAGACACTCCAGATTTTACCACAGCAGGGTCCCAACGGGCATAGAGAGCGTGCCCAACACAGCAATACAAGCACTGGTGCTAACATAGCACTATTACAAAGAATTACAAGATTCTCCTCTTGGGGAAGGTTAATCTAGTATCTTTCATGGGCACAGTACTCATTAATATGTATCTAGAATTTCTAAAATCCCCTCTTATGCATAGTTATTCATAATGCCTTCTCATAACTTCCTGGGGTCTTAACCATGAAGAAAATTACTGCATTGCATCAGTACATCCATAAATGGCAACAAGCCTTTTAAAATGTGAACACCATTGTGGATTTGCATGCACTTTGAGAGAACATATCATGGGAGAACTTTGGAACCCAGCATATTTTTCATTAGTTTGTACAAACATATTGAGTTTTAATACACTCTTATGGTCATTATGGTAATTTGGATCACAGTCCGACAAGGTGCTGAAGCTCGGGCCTAAATTTAGACCTACATCTAATCCTGCTGCTTTCACTGGGACTTAGCAATGGAACTCTATGGGTTTAGGGAGGTTTAGTAAACACACATAAACAGCTCGTGGTGGTACCTGTCTTAAGCGCCCTACCTGAACGTTATGATAATTCAACTTACTACAGAAACTGAGCACAGGGGATATTTTAAAGTAGTCCCTTAGGATGGGAGCTTGCCTGTTAGTGTTGATTTTACAGCTGAAACCTTCTTTCAGCGTGTGAAGATTTCGGCACTAGTATGACCATTCATGATCCCAGGTAAAGAAGCAAGAAAGGAAAGGAAACACCCCTCCATCTTGTTGTTAACATTCCTGACAAGTGCGGTAAAGACACTGCAAAAGCACCACGCTGCTAATGCTGCCACCTGAGCAATAAGACATGCCAAATTCTAAGAAACACCTCCCTCAGGGGAGCAACTGAAAACTGTTTATAATAGACCAGAAACTCCTGTCTAAGATTTATCAACGACTGTCACAGGTGAGAAGTGTTTACTAACAAAGCCAGAACAAGTGACAGAGAAGGTGATGACTCCTTCAGGATGCTCAGCCTTTGGAATAATTCATCTTTTAGCAAGCAGCCCCAGCAAGTCCCAAATCAGAGCTTTCAGCAGGCCAGCTTGTGCACAGCGAAAGCACTCTGTTCTCTGAGCAGATCTAATCTAGCCAGATTGTATCTGCAGCTACCCTGACACGGTTGGGGAAATGGAAAATGGATCAAAGCAGATCTGATTCCGACTTCCATGAGGGCACTGCAGAGTTTCATTTCCCTGCATTTGATTTGTTTGAGATCTTGGCTGATGGTTAGGCCTTCAGACAGATAATCAACTTAGCAATGGAGTACTGTGCACACACCCTTTTTTCACCCATATAGTCTTATAATTTCCCTAGCAATATGAATTACACATATCTAGAGAGAAAGATCATCAACACGGTGACTGGCCAGTGAAGATTTCCCTTGACAGACAAAGGTTAGGTGGGGACAGGGAAAAGAGATGTAAGCAAACATCCAGTAATTTACTGCATACACGAGAGGTAGTTCTTAGGCTAGCAGAGCATTTGGAATCTCTTGGAAATCACTTGCTTTAACTATATGAGGAAACTAGAAGCTTTGCCTACCTGAGGACTGACCTTGCAGCGTGTCAGCTGCATCACAGAACCAACAGAAATATTATTGCCCTGTTCTGCTCTCAGAGCTTATAAATCAAACTCTAGGAACTAGGTGGAAGCTGCAGCTGGCAACTAAAGAAGGATATTAAGAAGCTTCCTGAAAGAAGCCAGGATTTTTTCTTAGATATCTTATTGCTATATTTTGATAGTCGAGTCACTTACTCCTTTTTAAAATAAAGCCTTCATTCCAGGTTTGCTACGGTATATCACAATTTTTTGGAGAATCCAGAGTGTATCTTTCTACCTTTTGAAAGCATCTTTCAGGCTCTGACAGGTATCTTCCAGGAAAATTGACTCCAAGAGGACTTGCCTTCTTAAATAAAACACTCGCTGCCATTTACAAGAAGTGAGACAACCAAAAGCACCAAACAAGTGTAAACTGCCATGTAGATCTCTTCCTCTCCTTTCTTTAGGACTCTAGCAGCCCAGAACATGGCACATTCCTCTAAGCCCTACCACACATCAATCTCAATACAGCACAACCCTGTTTTCTCACCACACAAACATGTACTGCTCATTACAACTATTAACAGGTCTATGAGCAGGAGGGAAGGATCATTAACAGGTTTAATGGATAAGTAGCATTTCTGTTCTGCGTCTCTCTTGTTAGTGGATACTTTGTGCCAGGAAATGCACATCAGAAAGATATACATCTTTTCTTTCTGTGGCGCTGTATTAAGTTTTCCTGCTGAAAGTCTGTTATAACATAAACATTCATCAAAAGTAAGCTAAAGGGAGATACTGTAAGAAAGAGAGAATGTGACAAATACAAAAGGTGTTTCCAGATAAGCTGGTTTTTTCATGTATCTTTTTCAATTATTGAGATAACCATTAAATTTCTGCTTCTACTGAGTCTTTTATTGTGGTCTAGATCACAGGTCCTTAGCAAATGCAGACAATAAAACTTTCCTTTCTCACATACTGACTCCCCTCTTGACTGCAAGCTTTTCGGGAAACAGATGACCTCTACTGCATAGCTTCAAGAAGAACCAAAATTGTGCTCTAATTTCAGTCACTGTTTATTTGCTCTAGTGTAAGTATTGCTAGATAAAAATCAAAATAAAAAAATATTGCTTATACTTTTACAGCTATTAAGAAGTTTCACAGCAACACATACAGTTAAAGGTTTTAAAAAAAAAGTTGCATTTATACTCCTTTTGGTATCTTGAGGTTACAATACACTGTGATAAACAGCAGTTTGTAAATGGTACCCTGCAGTCATAACAAAAAAAACTTGCTTGATTTTTATATTCAAGAGGAGGAAGAATAAAGTAAGAAATATCCATTGTTATTTCTTCTGTGAAAAGAAAAAAAAAAACAAAAAAAACCAAAAAATCCCCCACAAACCAAAGAGGAACAGACAACAACATTTGTAAAAAAAACGCTAGTGAAATAGAGGCAGGCTGCAGCCTGAGGGCACTAACCTGCCTTCCCTTAAACTTCTACTATGCAGAATCATTGCCCACAGGACACTCACTTTGGTGAACTACGTAGCATCCAATGATCCAGTGATGGACCACATCAAAACAATGACCAAATGAACTTTCATGCTTTCTTCCATTTTCTCTCTCCCTGAACCATAAATGAAACCAACTTTCACCATCTGTCCCTGATAAACTTAGTACTTTCCCTTTCATGATGTATATGTTGATCTATAGTTTCTAGGATTATTATTTATTTTTTAAAAAATTTTGGAGAGCTTTACAAGAGGAAGAGGCAAAGGAATAAAGACAGGCATCTGACAGGTACTAATAAAACTGGATGGCAGCTTGAAAAAATAATCACATGAATTAGTCAAGATTCATGGTCACTGAGAAAGAATGATTCCACTGGCACCAATAACTTAAGAAATGTGAGCAGCTCTGCATGTTTCTCTTATATTGCCTTACACAGAGCCTGTACTGCTAAAGGAATCTTCTATCCCTCTGCTGACACAGTACAATCCTGCTTCTCTCCTACTACCAAATACATTTATATCCGAATCTTGGAATTTATTACATTATATTTCACTTTCTGACACATATTCATAGTTGATTCCCAGAGTTACTTCTCCCCTCAGCTAAAAAGTACATTAATACTCCTGCAACAGAATATCTGGAGAATTTATTATAACAGGAAATGGTTAGACACATACAAAGCTCAGAACAATTTAATCTATGCATCAAAATACTTGCCATTTTGAATAAATTGAAAATAGAAAGTGTGATACAGATCTGTATTTGGAGTTAAACCAAAGAAAGTCACTCAAATAGCTTTGCTCTCCCAAATTGAAGTATTTAAGATTACTTAATTCAAACCTATAAAAACCTCCTTCCTGTGGGCACTGCAGAGAAGTAATTTTTTTTAATTACAGTGATCATCCTAGACATCTATCAAATCAGATTCAGTTATGGTCTTTTTTGTTATTAGGGGTATTTTTCCCCAACTGAATTAGAAATTCAATGCACTATAGGGAAGACAATATGTTGTAGCTTCAGTGGAGTAGCAGAGACTCAAGAATTTTACTTCAGAAGCAGAATGGACTTGAGATCAGCAACCCTGAAGCAATATTTAATTTACTTCTTTCAGAGATGCTTACAATTTCCAGTCTACCACAAAATCTAAAGTGTAATCTACTAGGACTGAGTTTAATACACGAGTGAGGAAAAATACATTAATACAAGGTCTAAAACTGTAAACATTTGTAGTTGAAATAATTTTACCCTTATCAAAAAGCCCCCAGAGCACAATACAGCTGAATGACTGTGCATTGTGACAATCCGAGACTTCCTCTGCTCTAGTAAGAATAGCCTAATTTTACCCTTCCCTTCTCCATGAGTCAGAAATGGTCCTTTATATAGCTTGAGGCAGTCCTTACTGCTCTTCTGGGTGGTAGAGCATTATTGTCAGTCTAGATATTACAGTGTCCAAATGCCATGTCATCTAGTAGGAGAGATGTTGGGACTGTGAAGCTTGGGTTAAATGTTACTGTAACAAATTAGTTTGTTTCACATGTACACAAATGACAAAACGAAGAGCCTTACAACTCACAGGTAATTCAATCTCACGGAAACCCCAGGTCAGCACACAAGCCAGGATATCAGTGGAACCAGTCCTGCCTCATGCTTATGCTTTAATCACTGAATAAGACAGAAGGTAACTTCTGTTTGCAGAGAGCTGGGGTTGATTAGCCTGGAGAAGTGGAGGCTGACAGGAGACCTCATTGCTCTCTATAACTACCTGAACGGAGGATGTAGAGAGGAGGGAGCTGGGCTCTTCTCCCAAGTGACAAGGGACAGGACAAGAGGGAATGGCCTCAAGCTCTGCCAGGGCAGGTTCAGGCTCAACATAAAGCAAAAATCTTCATTGAAAGGGTCATTAGGCACTGGCACAGGCTGCCCAGGGAGGTGGTTGACTCACCTTCCCTGGAGGTGTTTAAGGTGTGGGTGGATGAGGTACTGAGAGTAGGAATGGTTGGACTCAATGATCTGATGGGTCTCTTCCAACCTGGTGATTCTATGATTCTATGATCTCAGAACCTGAAGTGTTAAAGCAGGTTGACTGCCAAAGCGGTATGCTGCTCCTGGGTTCAGAGGTCTCATGTGTGGTGGCTCAGCTGTGGTGACTATTAACCTGAGGTAGACGCTGCATTTGGGGGTGATATTACATGGCTACTGCNAAGCAAAAGAAAAAAAAAAAAAAAACCACCCAAAACAACCCAGCGTAGAAGTACAAGCACATCCTCCTGTCTGTCTCCCCCATTACTTTAAGAAAGCCTTAGCAATTTGGGACAAATTGAGATAGCACAGCCTCATCTTAATCCAGGAGTTTGAATACAACAGTATAAGTAGTGGGTGTACATAGAAATATACATTCTGGACCTATACTGGTTCAATTCTTTGGGTTTTTTAGCTAGTGAAGAAACTATTCAACCATAAAATCAAAGCAGCAGTTGATTCTGTGTTTTCTGGGTTTGTTGGTTTTTTTCCAGAACACAACACTTTTGTATAACTTCTTGAATTCTTCAGGGGTCTGGTATAAAATTTATGCCCTTCCACTAAAGTATCTGCTTTGATTTTGGTTGTACCTTTTTTTTTTCTTTTTTTTTTTTAATTTTCAAAAATCACAAAAAAATCTTGATGTCTATGATCTATATCCTATTACTTTTACATTGATTCTCTAGCTTTTGCACTCTTACATAGCTGATAGACCATACAGGTAAAAGTAGATTTACTGATGACAACACTATCCTATGTTTGAGTTATATTGAAGCATTTTCACGATAAAGAGTTTCCCATTCAAGTAACACCACAGATTTCACAGTGCTGCTAGAGCTATATAGAGTTGGCAGAATCCATTTGTGACGTTGTCTCTGCTCAGGACACTATGGAGAACTGGAAAGACCTGTTGCAGAGGGGTTAGCAGTTTATGCTAAGGTCTAAATACTGGATAATTTATGCTGCTACTTAAATGCAAGATGCTAGTGAGCTCTCATTCCCATGAAATCACATGGTAGCTTGAGCATTTGAACCAGTCTCAGGCACAGCTTCCAGCATCCAGCTGTTGTATTCTCCAGTGGTTTTAATGCTTCAACACCTGCATAAACTTGTGTCACGTATATACTTTATTCTTATAAAAAAGGCACTATATCAAGTTGCCACTGTTAAAAAATATGAGTTCTAATTTCTTTCCTGAGCAGAATTAAATGCACGAGGAAAGTACCACTTCCCTGTATGTGGCTGGAAAATTTATAAGGACTGACAAGCTTTTGTCTGTGTAGCCTTACATTTACAACAATAACATCCATTGCTCAGTACGATTGGCACGTACTAGATCTACAGCCCTGACAGGGCTTCTTTGTTCATTTGTTAGAGGACATAAACCATCACAAACACGTGACGTACCATTCTTTACCTAATTCCATTTCTATGAAGTCAAACTAATATCCACCCTGTATAAAATACACCTAGTTACACAGATATAGGGGTTTTTAGGGTCTCCTATGGTGCTGCATCTGACAGTGTAGAGGATGAGGAAAAATGAAAACCAAAATACAAAATATTGATCTATTTCTGTTCTTACATTTATACAACTCTGTGTGATTGGGGATGTATGCGTGATATTTTTCTTGGGCATACAGATATCTAAAGCAGAATAATTAACTTCATATGCAGAGGAGTTATTACTTTGAATTCAAATGAGAAAGCAAAATTCACTCCCATTTCATTCACTGGGTGATGAAATTGTATTGAATTATGTCAATTCCTCTTCTCCTTGTTCATTTAAAATAATTTGATCTGTTTTAACAGGGCCAAAAATAGTCAAACAGCCACAATTGGTACCCGCTGATAACCAAATGGAGGGTAACGAGTGAGCTTGAGAGGCCAGTTAGAGCAGAGTAGAGACTTCAGTATTCGTCCTACCTCTTAGCAATCATGTAAACAGGATATTGATCACACTTGTACTGGAAGATGGGTGCTCTTTGTTGAAATACAAACTTGCCAAAGAAAATATAAATATGGAAATATGAATGGGCAAATTTCCCAGTTATGCATGGAAAAAAGAATTTTTTTGCACAGCCCAAAAAGTGTGTGCAGTCCTAGCAATTGTCTTATAAAAAAATATCCTTCTTAGCTAGCTTAAGTGCAGAAACAATACCATCCAACTACAAAGCACAGAGGATTAACATTTATTGGCAGTCAGCTGGGAAGATTGAATTCATTCTCACACGTTCTCAGTTAACAACAATGAATAAGAAATACACCTGCAGAAAATCAAAGCCAGTATTGATGGGATTCAGAAAAAGCTAATTCTATTAGAACAAATACTTGTAAGTAACTATTATTTGCAGCTATTTGCAAAAGAACTATTTTATTTTTAAATTATATTATTCAGTATATCTCCTCTTTCAGTAAAAATCTCACCTTAACCTGTAAGAATTTTGCTCACTGACTGCGCCTTTAAATGACCAGCAATCAAGAAGGTTGAGCTACATTATAAAACGAGCCTTCTGGTTATGGATTTTTAATTACTCTCTACTATTCTTTCTCTTTTTTGATCCTTATTACTTGTTCTTACCAAACAGGATCCCAATCCAACAGCTAACATTCAGCTCAGCAGGAGTCATTCCATTAATGAAGTTTAGATCTGTAACAGCTTCTTTCATTTGCCCTACAGAGGTTCAGGATCAAATAATAGCCGAACGATATAGTAAAACAAATTGTCTCTCGAACAGCAGAAATTATGAAGTCTGACTTCCAGAAAATTTCTGCCCTGTTATCGCCCCCCGTCCCATCTCCCCAAATCACTCCTGTTGCCCCACAGCTCTACCTATTCCCAGTCCCGCTGATATTATTCTCCTCTCCTTCTTGTCCCCAGGCTCATCCCCTGCTATATTCTATGTCAAACCAGCCATCCTGCCATGATGATAGCTCGGCCTCGTGCTATGCAAGCAAGGATTTTACAGAAGGATTACTGGTTATACAGCTTCTATAAACTCAACTGAGAGCAATGGAGTACACCCTTTGTTATCTTGCTAAAGGCTCTTTCCCATTTACCCAGTTTCCAATTTTAACAGAATGTGTAGGAACTTAACATCTTCTAGATCTCCCTGTGCTACCAAATCCGTTCTTATCTGCAAATTTGTTTGGAGATTGCCAAAAGAATCAAAAGCTGCTAGCAAGTAACTGACTCACAGATAGATGGACATCATCATCACGAGTTGTGTTTCCTTTAAAAGCTAGACAAAATGTTCCCAGAAAAAGAGTAGTCTTATAAAATCACAGACTGGGTATGAAATATAGTGCACTGGCAGCCAAATAATTCATTTTCAAGAATGGAGTCATAAAAGAAGAGCTCATTGGCTCACAAGATGTAATTCTGATGCACGTTTATAGGAGAGTGCGTAAAGTTCTCAAGGTTAGTGAATGTGCAATGGGGAAAGACTTGCTTCCAGCTCCCAGACTGCAGATCATTGCAATCCCGAGCAAGTAATTACAATTATACAGCTAATCCTGTTTATTCTAGAGTTTAGCTTGATATAGAACAGAAAATCTTAACTCCCTTGAATTTTTACTTGGAAACCGAGCTTACCATTACCATATAGGATTATGTCTTTGCAAGACTGAACTGCATTCTGAAATCTGAAATCCTCGGTTTTAATTTTAATTTTATTAAATCTCTAAGGTTTACATCCCCTTTCTGCTTTTGTAATAGCAAAAGAAAGTGAGCTTTGCACATCAAGAGAGTTCAGGCAGAATGTCAAATTGTCACCTTCTAGCTACACATTCAACAGTTGTTCTCATGTTCAAGTTCCTCTGGAGAAACAAACACACTGAGCACAAGGTTGCCACCAGTTAAAATACCATGCTGACTCTTCACAAGAAAGACTGTGCATAGCTAAGAATCAAAATATGTTTCCAGTACCCTTATTATTATGATATGAACAGGTCTTCACATTTTAATGATGATATCTTCTACAGTGATGATAATTTAATCTGCCTCAGTAGGGACAATAAAAATTCTTGCACTTTTACACATCTCCCTGCTGCCAATATAGAAATGTTTTCACATTTTTCTTTATGTAGAATGAAAAACCATTTAACAAACAGGCATAGCAACTTCTAAGCTGATGCAGCCCCAACTAAAAATTATTATTTTAAGATCCTTACCTTCTTCCTCCCTGCCCTTCAAACAAAAACTCTTAAAAGTTAACAAACTGAATTCTCTTTCTGACAGAAATGCCAAACTATGCTTTAAACACTGCCCACATCTGTGAAACTATATCTAATCAAATTCACGCCTGTGTTGGTTGCCTGGGTAACAATCAGACAGACACAAAAACAAACAGCAGAAGGAAATGTGCTTTAAGTGGAAGCATCTACTTCTCAGAGCCTCGTTAATTTAACAAGTAATCAAATAGTATGATCTTATTCACAGTGTTGTGGATGAATGGAGGGGGAATATTATATACTGATTGGCTTGCTCTAAGGATAAGGACGACATGAAAGGTTGTGAGCAATTGAATTAAAAGCACAGTTCCATTTTTATATTTTTTTCCTTTTCTTCTCGCTTCTTAGCACAGCATGGCATTTGGATGTAACTGTATGTCACTGCATAAAAGGGTGATTCATTACTTCTTTTTCAGCACACGCTTTAAGTTATTGTCTGTTTCCTTCTCACAGCACAGGCCCTTAATTGATTGGCTTAATTTTAGACTCCTCCTAATGACATACAGAAAGGATAGCTCTTCTGAACATATATAGATGCAATAGACACTGCAAAGGATGTCGTTTCCACAGCAACAGTGACCCGTGTGGGAGCTCTGAGCCAAACTTCATCCTCATTCCTCCCCCCTAACGTCTGACCACACAGGTTTCCTTCTTCATACTTGTCACAGATGCATCTGGGAGAATCCAGCTACGTTTGGACAGATGAATGTCCCTCATACAGTTAAATGTAGAAGTTGCATAGACAAGTATTGGCTTCAGGGCTCACGTGACTTTCAAACTATTCTAGTTTGCTAACCTCAGGAATTCAAGAATTATGATTAAAATTAAGATTTACTTCAATAAAATCTTGAGACTTGAATAATGAGTGTCTTTGTAGGAGGTTTGTTTTGACTCTACAGTTATAAGAGTTAAGCCTTTTTTCATACTGAGGTTGGTTTGAAAGTTAGAGGGGCATCTATTGGTGTTCTTGCTTTAAATTAACAAAATCTAAGCTTCCTGAAAAATAACTCAGACGCAGGACAGAGAGGATCTAATATAAATAATCATTATTAGAATATTCATAGTAGCATGCTATAAATTAGGCATATTGCAATTCTGCTGTAATATTAGTTTTTTAAAAAAACCAAACCCAAACAAAAACCACAAAACAGGAAAGAAAAACAGCATGTTCAAAGTCATGCTCCTTACCGAAACCTGAATCAGTTGCCTGCTAAAAGTAAGTACTGCAGAGGAATATATTTTCACTGCGGATTCCCCACACTGCTGTGTACAACATAAAGCCCCTAAATAGTACCTCACGTAATGCATTTCAAGTTGGTGGGTGTAGCTGTAAAACTGAAATCATCAGTAAAAATAAAACATAAAATTGCTGTTTGGAAGCTAAGTTGACATTCTGGTCACAGTGGCAGAGCTAACAGAAGCAAAACTAATGTGGGAAGGTTACATCAGCAGGATGGTTCCTTGCTTAGCCAGTGAATAAGCCTCTTGCAGTAGCAAGGATCAAATCCTGTCTTTTCTTCATGGTTCATTTTCCCACCAAGTTCATAGCTATGTTTATTTTGTGGCATTCACTCTCCTCTTAAGGAAGCAGTAGCCATGCACTACATAATGCTGCACTGTTTATATGGCACAAATTAACACAAAATATCAGTGAAGTAAATGCTTTCTTAACAAATCTTTACACTTATCTCGTTTGTATGGTAGCACATAGATTTTGTAAAACAAGGCTACACCTCTGCGCACATGTGAGTTCTCACCTCCTACCCAGTACAATCGGCTAGCATGGAGCTCACAGATTATTTTAGACAATGGTGTAATTCTAAGCCAAAGAGAGCTAATGATCATAAGGTGTTTAAATTTAACCAAACAATAAAGCTAAAGGAAAGCTTTCTGCTCTAGCAATAGCACAGAATGAAGTCCATGGCTGGATTATGGAGAGAAAAAAAAAGGAGAACTTCTGTCTCCCGGTTTAAAATATTTATTTTCAAGAAAACATCATGCCTTTAATCAAGGGTAGCTGTCCAAAAATCTGTCATCTTTTGTTTCCGTCTCAGACCACAGTCTACTCACACATACATTAAACAGGTTGTAAAATAAGTGTGCCCAGGATTGGAACAGGAGCAAGAACCATCTCCGGCAGCTACTGGCCTCCAGCTACTGCAGTTGCAGCTTTGATCAAATATCTTGAAGCAGGTGACTCCTGTGGCTGCTATCTTATATGCTTTTCCATACTGAATTAAATACAGAGGAAAGCATACAATATGAAGTTGGGAACATGAACAAGCTAATATGGAATATGCCACACATGAAAGAATAGCCCTCAAGTCCTCAATGTTAGGGTGTCTACCAGATATGCCTCTGATGCTGAGGCATTTTATAGTCACCTCGACCTTTATAGTCATCCTACCTAAACCTGGCTTTAAACTGAATGGTACAAAGTAAATGAACGAATGAGTGAGTGACTGAGAGAAGATGACATTAACCTGAAAAGTAGAAACTAAGGCAACAATATGCTTTACTTTGAAGCAGTCGAGAAAGAAACAGATGGCAACTGTTGATCCTAGAAACAGTCATTCTGTGAGAGAAGAAGAAAAAAATCTCAACAATCTAGTACTAAATGAAAGAAACTGCCTTGTGTAGGGAATTGTGTTAAAATGTAACAGGCAGAGAGAGACAAATACAATAAAAATAAAAGATAATAAGAACGCTATGTATGAGTTTATTTTAGCAAAACCATATTTGTTGAGAGAGCTTATTATTCGTATTTACAATAAAGAACCCTAGGGCACTTAGTGGCTACATTACAGTGAATATTTTTTAACCAATGAGCTTGTTACTTGATGCAATAGCCTCTATGAAGACAAGCTTCTATGTCAGCAATTTGCTGCTCCCCATTATTAAATTTGAAATTCAGCCATCAAAGTCTACCATAGCCATCAGAGCCACAAAACCAAAGCCATTAATGCCTACTACAGCCAGAACAGCTGAAAGTAGATCATTATACAGAACACTGTTTCATATAACTAGCAGAGCAGTACTCCTGCACATATGTGCCAGGAAGAACTCGCAGTCTGTGCTTGCCATTTCTGGAAACAATGCATTAAACTTTGTAAACATTGGTCTTATGCATCATTTAGGTATCTGAAGTTACGTACATGTAAAGAGTTCATGAATCATATCCTACTTTTTAACTAGTTTTTACGACAGTGAGAGTTGCTGCAGCAACAAATAACATAGGCCTGAAACAGTGTTTACCACAAATGACAAGGAGATGTCACTAAATTACAAATATGAATAACTGAATAAATTAGGCAGCTGGTACAACACCAGTTGGTCTCTGTTTATATGCAGAGTAAGCAAGAAAAGGGGAGAGGAGCAGGCTTTAGCCAGTATGAGGCATTTTTCAAGTTCACATTATTTTTCCTTGGCATCCACTGGAAAGAATTCTTATTCTTCTATCAGACTGCATTTCAATGAACACCACTGACACTGTGGAGCCTAACTCTGTTGGTAAAAGTCATCCTAGGGTTACTCAGACCAGTGAAGCTCTACTGACTTTGACAGGTGCAGGAGATGGTTCTTGGGTGATAGATGCCCAGAGACAGCGTCCTGCAAGTCATTAGATAAAAGAGGACTTGCTACAGATGTCAGCAAGGAGAAGGCGTGTTTGCCTTGACAATTTTTATTTGACAATACTTGGTCTACATACCCTCCAAACAAATGATTTCTTTGTTCCTGTGTCTCAGTTGTACCCTCTGCAGAACAGCAGTTCCTCACACTATTTCCAGCAAATAGTGCAGGATCTGCTTGAAAGATAATACTAATGGTGGTATTAACATCTGCAAAGCACAGAGAAAGAAACAGGACAGAGCCCCCAGCATCCAGTTCACAGGAAGAAAAAACAGATGTTGTTCACAACAGATCAGCACAGATGCTTTTCTCCCCATCCGTTCAAACATCTGTAGCAACTCGGTGCAACAAACTCCTTCCTGTGCCTTCCACTAGACATTTCAGATCAGGCTTTCCTGAGAAGTCAAACTCAACATTTCTTAACTTCAGCAAACTGACAAAAAGTTGTGGTTTTTTTGTTTTTTTTCCTGTTTCACTCTCTCCCCAATACACATCCACTAACATTAAGAAAGATATCCACTGCTGTCCTCTGAGTGCTTACAAAAACCAAACGAGCATAACACTCACGTTCCATGCATACTCTTCTGGTGCTCACTGTATTAACCAAGGGATTTCACCATTCACATGCCAGAGTTAATCACCTAAAGAGAATAAAGTGCTGTGAAGAAGCCTGCAATTCACTATTTTTACAGAAGCTAACACATGCAGTGTCTCATCTCAGGCTATGGTGTGCTAAAAACGAAAGTTCTGCCACCCCATTTTGCAAACTGTTGTTTAGTCTTGTATCATAGACAAGCTTGACAGCATCTTACTGAAAAAGTAAAATTATAGACTTGGGTCTGCATTTTACAGTCCCACAGCACTGATCTTTGATATATCTTAGGAAAACTTTCTGTTTGAGGCTTGGAGATAGTTTTATTGTTTTTACTTTTCTAGCAAAGATTTGTTGCTCATATTCAACCACTGAAATCTCTTGTGCACTCCCTGTCATACTTTTTTTTTTAAAAAACAGCATTTGATCTTTCAGAATAAATAGTATAAATAATTCATGAGAAAGACGTTTTAAAGTCCAAATTCCACTCTTCCTTTCTTCCATGTACTTTTTCATTTGGCATTAAAACTATTATAAACAGTCACATTTTGGTAACAAGCTAGACTCCCTGCAGACAGCAGGATTATCATCAGTTACTGAAACCAAACAACACATACAAAAAAGCCTTTACTTAAAACGTTGGAACAATGAATACTGTCAATGCAGTATTGATTCAGCCTGCTCTTGAATTATGTTGAAGCTTTTAATTCCATGCTCACTTGCTGTTTTTCCTTAGGACCATATTACATTTAGTCATAAACCTTTCTGAAACCTTACACATCAGTCAGGGCATTTGAACGTGAATGTCAGCATTAGCAGCATTTTCAAATTTTTTAATAATGTTTACTCTAAAAACACAGCTCCACAAATCCGTGCTTCTAGGCTAATAATTTGTTTTGTTAATATGTTGTATAAGCCATTATTTAATACTTTTTTAAAAGTATGTGACTTATTGCAAAGCCTTAAACTTATCACATTGTTTCTTGAGTGATGGACAGTGGTCAATATTTTATACCAAATTACATCATGATAACATCAGTCTCCAAAATCTTTCAGTCCTACAGTATGGCAAATTATACCAGCTGCTCTTCAGTAAAAGGGAACAGCTTTAAGGATCCATCAACAGTTTATGTCCCCTCTGGCTCATTAGAAATGCCATCAGAAGGAGCAGCCTTCTCCTTTAAACATCCTATGGAAGAGACCTAATGGTAGGGTAGAAAGCCCCACTCACTGCATACAACCCCACTATAGCTGTTTCTTGGTGACAGGACGGGGAAAGACTGCTGTTCCTTTGCTCTGTTCATTGCTGGTACTTGGTATCACACTGGGGATGACTAGGCAGGGCAACACACCTTGCAGTCAGGGTAGTGCTCTTCCCTGGAGGATCACGGATAAGAAGAGCTAGCACAATCTCCAAACCTACAGCTTCCTAGGGAACTGGGAGCCTTTTAGGGGCCTGGAATTAGTTAGCTTTGTCCCTGACTTGATTTGAACTACAGCTTTCATCAAGATTGCTGTTCTTGCACCTCTCCTAAAGGCTGAGCATCAGGGTATATCAGCCCATCTGTTTTCATTTGGCTGGGATTCAGCAAAACACAGTTTACCAAAGTGCTTAAACAAATGCTTAACCTTAAACTGGCTATTAAGGACCCAAGAAAGTGCTTTGCTGGATTAAGAGCAAAAACCACTGGAAGAGGAAGAGGGCATTCATAGTCTGTTTTACAGCAGGAGGCTTGAGAACTGAGAGGGAGACCACTTTCAAGATATACCAGAATTTGTGCATGTGTTGTGGGACATAACAGGGTAAAGATGGTGGCCATGTGTGACCACAAAACAGGAACAAAACAGTGACATGGAGCCTTCAAAGACCATTTTCAGGGGAAAAAAAATTAAAAGGAAAGATTGCACAACCTTACTTCTGACATTGTTTCAGCTCTACTGGCTGCTTTGCCCTCATCATTACAGTGGCACAAGTTCCAAGAGAAGTGGAGGCGAATGCCTTAATTCCTGAAGGTCCAGAGGTTTAGCCTCACTGTCCTTTGGTAGGGTATGAAGCACAAGTATAAGGACATTGTGTAGCTTCTATGTCTTCTTTCCACTAGGGTCTGTGCCAATATTTCACATAACTCCTCACATAACAACTCCTCACATAATCACTGCTCCATCAGCCATGGGACATAGAAGCAAATAGCTCAACTTTTGTGTGGTGATGTGGATAGTGAAGATGTAAGTTTCAGCTTTACTACAGGTTCATAACAACTCACCCTTTGCAATATCAATACCACCTGCTGGTGTTTACTCCTGTCTTTTTCTAAACTAATTGAGACAACATATTTGCACATAACTAGTCTCTTCACAATGCATTTTACCTCATACAAACTGGATACAACTATTTTTCAACAGACAGAGATCTACCAGATCATTACATACAGCTTTTTGTAGACAACACAATCCATTGCCTTTCCATTAAAGAACTATACAAAATGAAATATTTACTATGTGATAAATTACATATTAATTGCCAATGCATCACAGAGACCTCTAAAAGTTTATAGAAGTTAGTGCTTGTTTTTGCAGCAGCTTGTCCTCTTCCCACCTAACTCATTAATCTGCTTACTAAGTGCTTCATAGGCCTCTAAGCAATCCCATGGCCCCAAGGTCACCTCTAAGCAAAAACTCCAGACCTCCAAACCCTAGTTTTTTAAATTCCTCCATCAGCATCACTCAAATATCCCCTTAACTTACCCTGAGCTTCTTGGCTTGCTTGTGTCTGTCTCTACCATCCACACTCAGTTTCACTGTAGCTGGAGGTTGTGGTGGCACAAAATAGAAACCCCTGGTTTTATTCACACCAGAACAAAACCAGCAGAGATTTTGTTCTTCTCTGCAGAGGGGACTGCAGAGCTGGCAGATGAGGGAAGGCTGAGAAAGATGCAGAGCTCAGGCATCTGGGTAGTGATGTGTGCAGAGAAGCACTCTGCTGGGGTAATTAAAGGGCTACTAACAGATTTATTCCAGGATCAAGGCCCCAAACATATTTACTTATCTAACTCCTGTATCTTTGAGGAGCTACTCACAAAGGACTTCCGAAATGCCTGTTCTGGGGCAGGGGAGGAAGAACCCAAGCCTTAGCTCCAAAAGTACTTGCTATTGAGCCTCAGCATCTCCTGGGCTTTGCACCTACAATGATGCTCTGGAGATGGGGTTTAGCAGCTCTGGCTTTGGCCAGAGCCTAAGGATGGTCCTCACAGTAGTTTCCAATCTCTGGCACCTACATGCAATGTAGCCAGGTCCAGTTACCCAAACAAGCATTTCTGTGTCTATTTCTACAACAAGCCTCTCGTGTAACACCATTCCCCGTGCCCTGTGTGGCTGTCATCCTTCCTACTGAGGAACACCAGCAAAGACAGCCTGAGGAGTTTAACACCACTCACTGATCGATCAGTGGAGCCAGTGCCAAGAGAAACAAAAAGCTGTTTTTCTTCCCACCCAACACGCCAGGGCTGAGGCTGCTGCTTCTGAAAAAAATCCTTGCTGAGAGAAGAAACAAGTACCCCAGCTGGATTGAACAGCCCACAGAAATGGATGCTCAGTGGCTGTGGGGTCAGGCCCTTTAACTGGAAGCAGCACCTGGGTCTTTTGCAGACATTTTTTCCAAAGCCATGCAATACCCAGCTGGCTTTGCATCATCCCTGACAGAGAAAAGCTGAGCTCCTCTCAGACTGTTGAAGCACTCCTCATTCTGCAACCTAGCATGTAAGTATGTATCCTGGGAGCTCTGAAAAGGTCGGTCCTCCTACCCCTGCCCCAACTTGGTTTACTGACAGAGATTATTAGGTCCTTTGGGGCAGCTGCTGTGTCTCATTGAAATCAGCGAGGTTTCAAATCCTGTATGTTTTTCTCAACGTGTGAAAGCAGCCCTGTGATGGCAGTTCACTGAACTAGTTCCACTGACTTCTCAAACAAAGGTAAATCCTAAAAAGAATGTATGGTTTCCATTTTTAATCCCCTCCAAAATTGCTCAAGTATCTATGATGGAAGTAGCTGTGAGAAATAATTGCTGCACAGTGGCCCAATTACTCACATACTTCAAAACAAACCAGAACTCCCACCTGGTATGAGTGAAGGGCTTAATACAAGTGGATTAAGAAATGGATAAAAGCATCATTTCAGACCTATATAACTGTCAGTTCAAATTTCTTTTTCTTTATTATTACGAAAACTTACTGTTAACCTAAATGTGACTCTTGCTTATCACTGGCATTCTTTCTGTGTGTGGTTGGTTGGGTTTTTGTTTGTTTGGTGGTTGTTTTTTTGTTTTTTACCTTGAATCTCCTGTTTCACATGAATAAAAGCCTCCCAACTCAACAGGAAACTGAAAGGTTTGTATAATAACATAATACTAATACCATTAAGCACTGTCCTGGTGTCCATTAGGTGTATAGAGACCCACTGCAGTGTTAATGTGCCTTAATATGTTTGTACAGGTTATAGACACACAGAAGTTATATCCTTAACGTAAGGATTTCCTTTGTTACCTTTGTTTCCTCTGGTTTTTTTAACCAAAAAAACTTTCTGTGAAGATCAACTATAAACTACTCCATGTTGGAGTTTCCTTACAGCTAAGTCTAAATGACAGAAACAACATCTCCAGCCTTAATTACAGTAGCAGTATCGGGTGGTGCTACATTAAGATGACCTTTGGCTTTATGTTAGCTGAGCTAAATAAATAAAAAAACTCCATAAATTCCCAGCAACAAACACAAGCATATCTTATCATTCACAGTGTGAAGTTGTTACTACAGTGCCATCTTCAGTGCGTTACATAAAGTGGAGTTATCCCACAGAGGATTTTTCATTGTTCTTTACGGGTTGGAAATGGATTAAAGGAATCTCTATTGCATGCAAGAATGAGGACAAAAAGGTGAAAGACTTCTCACTTTGTTAATGAGAAACAAGAGTATTGTGATTTGGAAAATAAGTAAATAATTATATCAGAAGTATATGCAATTATCATTCAAAACAATCTGAGCCTGGCCACTACAATAGGCTTTGAGGTAAAAAATGCTCATCTCCATCTGCTGGCAGTGACACTATAAAATACTGCATGGACTTGACAGTTCTGCATGTGAACATGCATTATGGAGAGCACATTGCAGAATCATTATTAGTTTTTAATGCAACTTTGTACACTACTTACAGACAGGGAAAAAACTTGCTTCTCCACAAATCCGACAGAGGCTCTGGCCTCATTGTAGTGCAGAGAATATCACATTTGCTCAAATGAGCACTTCTAGCCTGGTCACAAATTTTAGAGTTTAGACTGGACCCAGAAGAGACTGGCTTTCCTATCGCAAAACAGACTTGTCCATCTATTGAAGTAGAAGACAGTTTAAGAAAGAGAGGCTTACATTCTTAATTACAAAGCTGTTGTCCTGTTCTACTCCTGCTACCTTGCTTCCCTGCAACGTCAGTACAAGGAGCTACTGAGCCCTGCTACAACCTTGCTCTTTAGCCCAAGCCATGCACATTCTACACCATGTCACAGACATCTGCTTCAGGGGGTCTAAGGTAACAGTTTAGCAGAGGTCATTGACGTGCTTCTGTTGTCTTTGGGTGTATCTTGCTCGTAAGGCCCATGGCAAATGCCTGTATTAGTAGGTGTGAATACATGTCGTTGCTTGAACCTCCTATGCCACCAAGAGACACTGGGCAAACTGACCTCATGCACATGCCAAGGGAATATATGTGTGGAGAAAGGAAAAGGAACTGACTCCGATTCTACATCTTGGTCCCACAACTTGCCAGCAGAAGCAAAAACTGTCAGAGGGCCTATTGTTATTGAAAAACACAAGTGATTTTATTATTATAATACAGATGTTCTCTTTGGAGGGAACGTATTTATTTGTCATTCTAGGCTTATATATTTTTCTGGCATATGACTCAGAGCTGTATTGCTTTGTATAGAGAAAGCAGGTCTATTTAATGGTTGAAGGAGCAAAGCATACAGAAAGGAAAACCCAGCTTATTCACTTTCAACAACAGAATACCACATACAGTACAATGGTATTTCCCTTTTGAAATGGATTGTATGCTGATAATGCTCAACATTTGCATATCGCTTTCATTTTGAAAGCACATTACAAATGTAAGGAAATCCTTACCAACCCACTTTACAGTACATAATCCTTAGTATCCTTGCTGTCATATGCTGAAGTGGTTTAAATTACTTGGCAAAGCTACAAAGAGAGAATGCATCACATTCTTGTTCTTGTTGACCATTACTTCTGCTAGTCACTAACTGTGTATATGACTGTTGAAACAAAATCATAATATCATGTTCTTCATGGCACCACTTCAACAGCTAAAGTGAAACTGCAAATTCTAGGGGAAACTGCTTAAAAGATAAAACCTCTTAGTGTTTCCATAGCTTATTTTCTTGAGAAAAGATTATAGAATAGGGCCTCGTTTGTTGGCAACATCCTGATTCACTCAAAATACACCCAGTTAACGTAAACATCATTTTCACTGAATGAAAATAAATCTTAAATATAGGTTATTCACAATGTTGTTGTTCTTTATTTACATCTTAGAAAACCACAGGAATTAAAGTTTTTTGCTGGACATTTGGACACAATTTCCTGATCACAACTGTAATACTACCAATTTATTAAACTGATCCCAAAATTAAAGATCTTAATGAGGATAAAAGAGTGCAACTACATGGCAATACTTAGTAATGGAACTATAAGAACTCCAGTTACTTCAAACTGATAAGCCATCCAAAGGCATCACCCCTTGAATGACATTTGTACTCCTGTAGTTAACTTCATCAAATTCCAGATGCATCTCAATGGGTGCTTAAAAGACAGGCCTTGAAGAATGCTAACTGATCTAAATTCCATTAAAGCAAACAGAGAGGGAACACTCAAAACCTTACATTTAATTTCTACCACACAAAAGGCAGCAAGACAGTTGGGTTGTATCTTTCAGCTAAATTGTGCCCTGAGCTGTACATGTGAGTTTCTTGGCTCCCAGGGCATATTCTAACCCAAGAATGGAACAAGTTGAAAAGCTGCATGCTAAAAATATAAACTGAACTGTTTTCTTTCTCTCCCTCTTAGTAAAACACTTCCTAAATACAGGCATTACTCAACAATATGACCATTCTTTAAAGTATCTGTATTTATCAGCCCTGAAAAAATCAAATTCATCTTGTTTTGCTTTCCAGAAAGAAAAGAAAGTTCTTCTCCCACCCTTATTCACGAAATTATTTTGGGGTATAAGCAAATACAGATGGTATATATAGCAGACTGGTGACCTGGAGTCTTATTTGTGTTGTGTAGGCAAGAAGATTCTGTTGAGAAGGACTCACAGAGTCTATGAAATCCTGCCGGGGAATAAGGAAATCTGCTGTATGGTACGTTGCTTCCTGTAGTTTCTTGCAGTGAAGAACTCAAAAACTGACAAAACACTCTGCTTTTTGTGACTTTGCTCATTGAAATATACTTACTGTGCAGTGGCTTATATTCAGAAGCGAGCACTAATGTATGTCATGAAGAGACACTGTACCAAAGAAAGTGTTCAACAAACATTAGATATAGACTAACCTGCATAAATGAATAACATCCAATATACACACAAATGTATGTAGCCACATCTCAGTATAAAGTCCCATGAAGAAAGACTTATCACATCCAGTTTAACTTTAATAATTTGTCCAAAACTCTTCAGCGAGTAGTGACAAAAACATAGCTTGGGTAAAACGGGTGCACAGGCCTGCAGGATTTAGCCTGCAGTCTAACTGTTAGAATTCAGTTGACTGAATCACACTTACTTTACACTGTACACCTTACAGTCATGAAACATCATGATTGTCCAGCTTCAAAAGCCCAGTGTGAATGTTCCTAGCAGAAGCTTAAACCATTTCCTGCTTCTCTCTGTTTCAGATCATACATCTGACGCGACTCAGAAGCCACCCAGGAAAGATTCCTACAGTTTTCCAGTTTGGGCTGTTTTTTAAAAAGCAGCCAATCTTAATTCTTTGACTCTTTTGCAACTGCTGTTAACCAACGTCTAGATAAGCCTTCAACTGTAAGGGACTGGGCACATTGAAGGTGAAGTGAGAGCATGGAGTGGAAGGATGCCCTGGAAGGTCATAGTGCACACATTTGTAGGAAACTACATGAAATTAAATCAAGTTAAATGGTTGTGAATGAAAGAAACTGAAGAAGACTTCTTTGTTATCATACATAAGCAAAATGACTACTAAACCATATAGAGATCACCTTTTGGTTTCTGGTTAGATAAAGACCAAAGAGACAATGATGTGTACCCAACCAGGATTGATGTACAATATTATAAGCTTTTGTGTACACACACATAGATGTATATATATACACATTCATATATACACATACAAAAAATATATATATTCAGTAATTTAGTATTTAGTCCAGCTAGGGCTTTCTTATCTGATTGCTATTTGTGCTTTTAAGAAATTATTTATTGTTAAATGACTACAAGAGAATGAATAATCAATACAGCCTCAGTCACACTACTTTAAAAATAACAGATTGCTCAAAATGTACTGTTTTCAGACAATAACTAACTTATCCCAAGTACTACAAATGAACTTTACTAACAGTAAAATAAAGATACTTGCAATGAAGTCCCTACTTAACCTGAATGAAGAACAAAGTAAGTTTGTTCCATTAAAGGGAGAAAATAGATTGTATTGTTAAGACAGCATTTTTATTTTATGTGTATATTACAAGTCTATGTATTATATCAGCAAACTTAAATAGTTTTGTATCCATGGTACATCTCCAGGATGCCCACAGCTCTTGAATCACTGTAGAGTTCCACTGATATCAAACAGACACAGCACTGCATCTACTCTACATCCTGGCTTATGTTTATTTAAAACTAACAGCTCTACCACACAAAACAATAAAGCAAAATTATACTTTATTTAAAGAAAAAATGACTTAGCTCATATTTTATTTCAATGACAGCTAGACCAGCTCCTCACCTAATACAGTAAACTTCTGCTTTTGTATTCACCTGGGTAAAGCTGATTTGATTCCACCTAAGTATTTTGAGTTAGCCTGGATTTACATTGGTAAATTTCTGAGATAAATTTGTCCCTGCACATTAACATTCCTATTTTTATTCTTCAACATATCATCAATCAAAACACATAAGGATTAATTCATTTCTTAGAAGTAAAGACTAAATAATGGGAAAGCACATTAACAGAAAGCTGCCAAGTTCCTCCACATTCAGGAAATCAGTGCATGCACATTCTTTTGAAAACATGAACGCTCCTCCTTGATTCTCAACTTTTTCTTTAGAATGAAGTTCTATGTAATATACACATAGGCCTTTTACAATAAATCCGCTGGGTTTGCCTCTAATGTTACACTGCAACTGGCAGTCAAAAAAAATCCATATCCAGTCCTGATTTTCTAGTCCATCACATTCTAATTCTCATTCATCACCATTATAATGCATGTTTTAAATCCTACACAACAGGGAATGTTTTATCTAGACGTAATTATGGTCCTGCACTTCTCTCCCATGAAGATTTTTATGAGGCTTTGTAAAGCATTTTTACTACAAAATCTAAATTTGGAAGTTAAACTACCTAAAGGCATCTTCTCAGTGACTAACCAATTGAAATGGAATATGGATTGATATTTGATGTTTTTCTTTTTGCTAAGGATAAACTAACTTTTCCAAAAATCTGTCTTATTCAAAATGATTACTGAGAAGGGACCAGAATCAAAACAAAATGCCTCTAGCATTCTGTGATTGTTCCTCTAGGCACTTCCATGTTAAGATCTCAGAATCCAACTAAAAACTAAATTCTGCTTGTGTAACTAATGTGAAAAAATATTCACAGACTTTGGAGGACTATTTATATAACAGTGTCAAGGAGGATTTTGTTAGACAACAGAAAACAGGGAAAGCTTTCATAAAAAAATAAAAACAAATCGTCAAGGTGATTAAAACACATTACTGTTTAACTACTTTATAGATTCTCTTTCATCCACATGCAAATGATCTGAAAGAGAATATTACAGGCACTTAACACAGTCCAGTTTCAGAAAAACAATAGTACCAAATAACTTTATTAATGTTTCAAACATTTGTTTAAGTCAATACTGGCTAATATTTAGACGTTGCTGAAGGCAAACAAAAATCATAAGCAACATCTTTCTCTGTTTTACATTGGACTGGATGTTATAAGTAACTGTGTTAATTATTAACTAACCTAGAATAGTAAGGATTGAAGCAGGGTAAAACCAATAAATTTTGTTTCCTTTACTTTATTCAAAATAGAGTGATTATAAATACATTCTTGTTGTATTTCCTTCCCAACTCTTTGGATGCAAAAAAACCCAAAACAAAACAAAAACCCAACACACCTCACTATGCTTATTTCATACAATATCAATGTACAAATCATGCAAAAGATATTATAGATATTATACCAACATCAAATTCTGGATGTGTTCTGTTGATTCTGCAACATTTGAACATTTGTTAACATTATTCACAAGGCTATTCCTTTTATAACTTATAGCATCATTATGGCTTTTTAAAAATAAGGAAGATTTTTATACTAGATCTCTATATTATTATCAATCTTGAACACTAAATGCGAAAAGTAAATTGTCTAATGGTCTTGTGTTCTTGCACCATGGCAATTACTTATTGATAAAATTGCACATTTTTTTTCTTTTTTCAAGGAAATGATTACACTTTATTGATTTTATTTAAAAATGGGAACTTCTTTATCATACAATGATGACAACAGATTATGTTAACACCTTCACCGCTTTAGTTTACGTCCACGAGTCTTAACAGCCATTTTACCAGCATGGCCACTCAAACCATTAAAATTAACAGATCTCTTAAGCCACATTTGGAGCCACCTTCCCAGTTCAACTGACTATAGATTTGAATGGACATTACACTAAAATTGCTGCATAGACACATACACTGTTTCAAAACATGGAGGAAATAAACTGACACCAAGGCTGTCACTCAAAGTAACAATTTCACAGAAACATAGTGTTTTACCAACTTCTGTTTTTTTCACTCACATTATTATGCCTACATATGATATTGCACCTTGTATGTTAAAACACCTAGGAACAATTTCTACACAAAGTCCAGACTGTATAACCCCTACTGATCCCAGTGAACCTACACTCAATTACATCATCCTAAGAGTTACTGGACTCTATGTATTACACACAATGGTTCTCAGCTATTTCTTTTAGAATTCAATGATGAAACTCTATCTAAGTCCTGCTCTTGGGCAGGCGCTTAATTATCAGCTCGTGAACAGTACCTCTGCACATGCTTTAGGTTGAGCTTCAGTGCTTTACCGGATTGGGACCTCAATGAGCAGGAAAATGTTACCCAGACTAATAGTAGAGCATAACAGTTCAGTTCTTCCCCTTTTGATCAGTGAATAAAAGACATCACCGCAAAAAAAAGCCCCGAAACGAACCAAAACACAACACAAAACAAACACAACCAAACCCTCAATTTTTTTCAGCCAAGGAAGGTATGATCATTTATCATTGTTCTTTTATCTCAGGGCAACACAAGTCATAAGCACATCAGTTTTAACATCACTTACAAGTATTATTTTATCTGCTTTCTAAAATATTTTTAACGCATGCCTCTCAAGAGAAGGGTATGGGACATGACAGTCTGACAATTCACTGAAGTGTGTCAGAAGCCTTGTGCTTTGGCAAATCCCAGTGAATCCTGACACATCCTCAAAGCCATGCAGAGCAGGGACAGTGACCCATTATTCTCAGACTACTGATGAAGCCATAGTCTATCATGTCAGTGCATCTTTTAACATTCCTTAATCCACAGATTCTGGATGTAATAAACTCAAATGTTCTTCAAGTCTTGGCGATGTACTATACCATTGGACAACCAAGAACTCCTAATGCTAGAAATTCATATATACATAGCATTCATGACCTGAAAATTCCTATGATGCCCTGAATGAAGTAAATCATTGTGCATGGATAGCAGCAACTTTTTGAAGGAAACCTTGCCATTAATTTATCTGCTATAATTTTATTATCTGAAGTTATGTATATATTTTGTAGTATGGAGAAAAATAATAAAACACCCCTCTTTCTAAGTTACAAGACCATAAACAAATGTCTGAAAGTAGAAAAATGTTGTTACGCTTTCTCTTAAATAAAGAAGCAGTGCTTTTTTATTTTTTGTAAACTTTGTTAAAAATATACTACAGGCTGTTTGCCAAATATAATTTCAGAATAAAAAATTTCACAGCAGTGTCATGAAGTCCTGAAACTAGTATAAAGGAAACAGCTGACACAGCCTTCTCCACAGTATTATTATTAGGTCTTGCTGTAATGATTGCTAGTTTAAAATTAATTAAAAATCACTCTTGTTTGTATCCTACTAATCTTAATTGATTTATACGTTGACTATAAAAGGTGAGAAGAGAAAAATTCTGGAACAAAGGAGACAGAGGGTCTTATCCAAAGGTCATGGAAATGTGTGAAAAACTTCTTTTTCAAGTCAAAAAACTTGTTTTAATCTCATAGTATAGATTTGCCGTATGATGCTTTATCAATGTATCTCCATTCTCAACTATCAGTAAGAGACAGTGGGGATTTTCTATCCCCTTGACTACTTTATTACCGTAGCTATTAGATTCAGCTTCCACAAAAGCAAGTGTTTACTCTCTAGGTATAAGCTACACAATACTCTAGACTGAGACCACTATGTTCATTTTACACTATGGTTTTAGACACGATTTGCCGTATGGTTCACTGTTCGGATCAATTTTTTTTTTCTGACTGACAGCAGCCAGGCAGATACTAATAGAAAACTTACGCGTGTATAATTAAAATATTACCCTTTCAATGAATTCCTGCAAATACTTGTAGTGAAAATTATTTAGTTTAAGCTGTTAGACCCTGAAAAGCAAGATAACTGATGGTAAGTAATTGGCTGAGACACAATACTAAAAACCTAATGAATCCATTTTAAAATGCACCATTGGTAACAAATCTGAAACAAGATAATATGGTAATTTCACAATAAAGTACAGAACAATTTATTATTATTATTATATCTGATCACCTAATTCTGGATAATTTTACACATTACATCTCCAGTTCTTGTTTGGTATATTGTTCTGGTTTTATTTATACTGAATGATTAATGCATTGTGATCAGGAAAACAAGTCAGGCATATTAAATACATATTAAGGAGTACATATTTTTCCTATTTAGTATACAAAGTATTTCATAAATATGAATTATATTACAAAAATAATTTCTGCTACGCTCACACAGTAAGCACTTTGATAATTTTGGACAACCTGTTGGGGTTGCAAGTGTTTCACATAACTAAGAAGGAACTCTAGATTTAATTGGAGATGAGTCTTACAACAAATTCTGCATAAACATCAAACATTTTCTTCAGATGCCACAAATACTGCAGAAGTCAGTTTGAAGTATTTTCTTTCTTGGTTTTGTTTTTCTTACTTTTATGTATAGACATGTATGCTTCAAGTGGTCAAATTTATTTCATAGGTATGTAATGCATGGTATATTTTAAACAAATATTTGCACAATTTAACATTATAATTCCAGTGGTTTCAAGATGCAGGCCATAAATGTAACCAATTTACACATACTATTGAATGTTCTCTCTTTGCATGCTTGTTACTTTTCAGATAATCTTTAAACAGTGCCATTACAACACCACAAATCAAAGGATTATTCCAGTTCCACCAACTTAAATCCACGTGCAGGATGGAAGGACCCAGCCGAGGTACAAATACCAGTACCGAGTTTCTTGTGTTTGTTCTAACAAAACACAAGGAGACGATGGTTTTGCATTTAAGGTACAAAACATATATGCCTCTTGAGGTTAAATTCAGTGTAACGTGTATAAAGCATCCCTTTGGCAATAGAGTTTGCAGTATCCCTACAGAATTCCACAGGGTATGAGCTTTATGTAGTAAAATCTATTACGGAAATTCTCCTCTACTTGACAAATCATATGGAGCTACAGTTAATCAGACACCCTTGGACACACCTGCCTCTATGCCTATCAATATAATATAGTATTTGGAAGTTAAAAGTCAATGAAAGGCACTTTCATCATTAAATAAATGTCCTCTGTAGGCAATAAGATTGCATGACCTATATTTTATTCAAAGCTGTTTGTTCTTCAAGGACTTGTAGGTAGTCAGGTGAACCTTGAAGTTTAGCTTTTAGTTCAAAATATTCACTTTTTCTTTGTTCTACTACAATTTTACTATGATTACCACCTATTAAAGATTTCTTGGTTTTTCTGTCTTGTTGTTTCTCTGGATAACGTATTTCAAAGCCACTGACCCCTATGCTGTTGTATTCTTTTTTACTTTCAAGATAATTTTGAATAAATACATTGGAATCCCTCCCAGGGAATAATTCATCCAGTTCATCGATTGTGCTAAGTCTTTTTCGGGTATCCACATGCAGTAAATCTTTCTCCTTGTCATTAATATTTCTCAGAATGACTTTTTGCCCTGGTGGGTCAGCAAACGTGAAGCCTGTTTCAGACTCTTTTAAGCCACAGGTATGACTTTTGCTCATCTGCTCAATAGTTTGAGGAATGAAGGCCTCTGCACCTAGTCCGTCTTTTTTGTTTGACTTGTGATCGTGCTTTCTTAGCTGCAGTTGCATAGAACTGCATTCTTGATTTCCAATCCCTTCATGCTTTACGGTTGGTTTTTTGTTGCGCCGAAGCACAAAAACAAGAAGACAAAAAGCAACAAACACTGTTAAAATAAGCACAACCAATATGCTTAAGATTAGGATGGACAACGGAACTGGGCCACCAGGACTCCGAACTGGTCCCAGTGGTGTAGTAAAAGTAACAGCAGGCATAGGACTAGTGAACAGAGCAGATGGCTTGTTTAAAAGTTTAGGACAGAGGATCTCATTTTTCAGAGACTTAAGTTCAATGTTAGCAAACTGTACAGGTGTTTCACATTTCAATTCCTTCACCACAATATCTTCATTTAGCTTTTCAAGCCAGAGTTTTAAAGCAACTAAATCACAAGTGCAGTCCCACGGATTACCTTCCAAATCTATTTGCGTAAGAGATTTTAGTTGATCAAGAACGCCACTTACAGGTAAATACATGAAATGATTGTTCCTCAGATTCAGTCTAGCAAGTGGTGCACCAGCAAATATGTACGCTGGCAAGCTTCGGAGAAGATTGTTGTTCAGGTAGAGCAACTGCAAATTTGGCATTAAATCAAAGGTGCCTGCAAGGATTTCTTTGATAACATTGTATTCCAAATACAGATATTGTAAGTTGTGGAGGCCAGCAAACATTTCTGGGCTCAGGCGCTCTATCTGATTGCCATTGAGGTACAATCTCCGTAAATTTGTAAGGTTGCGGAAAACTTCTCCTTTGATCACTGAAATCCGATTGCTGCCTAAATGTAGCAAATCTAGCCCCTCAAACTCAAGGAAATCTGTAGTGTCAACATCCTTGATATAATTGCCATTTACATGCAGTTTCTTGGCATTTAAAGGTTTTGGTACGAGTTCGGCCATTGACTCTATATTTCTTTCTTGGCAATTTACACTTAATCCCAAGTCTGAAGGATGTGTTTTGCAAACACACGGGACTGGACAAGGAGTCAAAGGAGGCACCCTGGTCTGGTAAAATACTATTTGACTGAGATTGCGATTAGATAGTGCTTTGCCTGCTACTATCCCCGAGATCTTAGAAGGATTTGTAGTCTTTGGCGGCTTCGTGACTAATCTGTGCACTGATGTTTGAGTGGTATGGCCATTAGGTGTACTGTAACCAGGCTCCAGCTGCGAAGGAGGCAGAATGCGGACGTCAAAATCACTCCCTGTCCCCATGGAGCACAGCTCTTGCTTGTTGGTTTCTTTCAGCAGCCTTCCATACAAGTCACTGGGTGTTTCACAGATAGCTTCTCCAATGTAGATGTTATATGGCATGTTCTCCAGCCAGGCTTTCAAAGGCAACAAATCACAAGTACAATTCCAGGGGTTGTCTTCCAGCTGCAATTCAACAATTCGCCCAATGTGTTCCAGAACTCCAATGTATGGAAGCTTCTGTATTCGATTCCCTCGTATATCCAGATGGGTTAGAGAAGCAAATCGAAAAATGTTATCGGGAAGGAATGAAATCAGATTGTCATTAAGGATCAGGACTTTCAGCTTGTGAAGCTTATTGAAGGCTCCCCGTTCAATAACCTTGATTAAATTGTAGTCGGCTTGGAGATACTCCAAGTTCTCTATGCCAAGGAAAGTGTCAGCTCGGAGAATCTTTAATTCATTGTTGTTCAAGTGCAACTGTTTTAATGCACTAAGACCCATAAAGGCCCCTCCCTCAATGTTCTGCAACTTATTATTACCCAGTTGCAAGGACACTGCATGTGTAAAATTAAGAAAAGTATTTGGATACAGAATAATTAGCAGGTTGTTTTGAAAGTTGAGGTGGTAAAAATTAGACCATGGTGGTTTAAGCTGATTTGGTCTGTAGACTGCAACCTTCTCACAGTTGACATAGAGTACATTCTCAACTGACACACAGGAGCAAACATTGCAAATTTCCACAGATATATCAGCATCTGCAGTTGTAGAAGAAACTGAAGATGACAGAACCAGAAAGAGCCACAGAAACATCTTCTTGTGATCAGCAAGCAACCTTAGGCTCCTGAACAAAGATAAAGAATCTAAAGAAGAAAGAAGGAAAGAAAAAAGAAAATGTTTTTCAGTTGTCATCGCTCCAAAACATCATTTGGGTTAAAAATTGTATTCCACTGAGCTACTGTACCTGCCAAGGATTACAGATAAACTACAAGCACTGAATTTAAAATAACGTGAAAGATTTTAACAAGCAAACAAATACACAGGAGCCAGAATGATTTCAAATACAGAATGTAAACCTCTTTAGACAAACACAAATAACTCTGAGGTCTGTCAAATGTATTTCTATCTCTTGTACATGACAAACGTGCATAACTAACAAAGTAAAACAACCAAAAGAGATTTCAATTTTATGCATATTTACTCTCCTCAGTCCTGCACTGCTTATACGTCTCCGTGCATCTCAGGGATATTAACCACAAGCGCTGATGTTATACATGCCCAGACATCTGGGTTGAGGTACCACAACATAGGAGGCATGAAGATCAGGGCACAAAAAGCAACATCAATACTCAATGTATGTATCCACAGCATCAACACATAGGGATAATCATTATGATAATAATGAGTCACTCAAGGGATACACAGGCATGCACACGCATTGTTTCTGTCAATTATTATACCCAGTTTAAATCAATAGGTGGTAAACTGATTGCAGAAATACAACAAACTATCCACAAAACAAGATCAGCCCTGGGTGACCAATGGAAGCACACGGATACGTAAGAAGCATGCACGGGCACACAGCCCCATCCCCAGGAATAACACCACCACCCTGGCTCGCAGGGCAAAGCAAAGCCACAATTCACCAGCCTGACGCTACGGAAACCCAAGAACAACTTTCTTTTCCTTTTTTTTAATATTATGCAATTTGCTCTTATCTCTGCCCTGTTACAGAGGTGGCTTTCAAAACCTCTTCACATATAGCCAGACCAGCTGAGCTGCCATTTTTTTACGCAGAACTGGAGCCACAGCATTTCCCCAGAGTTAAAGGTAGTTTGTTTTTTTTTTCTTTTTAAGAAAAAAATAAAATAACCCAACTCAGTCAATAATCAATAGCCTGACCCCCGCCTTTCGCATTCCCCTCATTTCCCAACTTGTCCCTTTCATTTCCTGCCGTGCGAAGCCAGAGTTGGCAGGAGGGAGCCAGGATGGAAGCGGGAAAGCAGGAGGCAGCTGTGAGGGGGAGAATCGGGCTGGAGGGAGCCGCGAGGAGCCAGGAGGGGAGGATGCGCTGGGGGACCCGGCAGCGAGCGCAGAGAGGGATGAGGAGGAAGGGAGGGAGGACAGAAGGACAAGAGGGGGAGGGAAAGCCGAGCGCAGGCAAGGAAGGAAGAGGGGAAGGGATGGCCGAAGGGGTCAGGGAGGCCGCGGAGAAGGGACCGCGGGGAGAGGAGGAGGCGAAGCAGCCGCCGCGGGTCTCCGCGGGCTCCCGACCCGGCCGCGGCGAGCGAGCCCGTAGGGGCGCCCCGATGGCCCCGCGCCCCCACCGCTCCTTCCCCCTCCCCATCCCGGGCGCCGTCCCTCCGCGTCCCTGCCTCGCCCGCGCTCCTGTCCCCCTCTTCCTCCGGGGCCGGTGCCGAGCGGGCTGGCGGCGCGGCGGGTCGGCGAGCCCGGCCGGGAGCGCCGGCGCTACCGCAGCGTTTTGCCGCAGCCGGCTCGGCCGGTGCCGGCTCCCCTCGCCGCGGGCGCCCCGTCGCCCTCTGCCTCCCGGCGGGGGAAGGCAGGAGGGACGCGGGCGCGCACACACCGCGCGCACATGCCGGCTGCGAGCGGGTGCGGCAGCCCTCCCTCCCCTCAGCCCTCCCTCCGCGACGAGGCGCGACCGCGGGCCCCCCTCGCTCCTCCTTCGGCACCTTCGCCGAAGTCCAGCCGGCGGCACGTCCGCGCGCCCTCTCCCCGGATCGCTCCCGCGCCTCCTCCGGTCCCCGCGGGGACGCCGGCGGCGGCGACGCTCCGGTGGGTGCCCGCCGTTCCCTCGCGAGCGGCAGCACCGCTTCCCGCAGCGGCGACACGCAAACCTTCGGAATAATTCAAACCGCCGACACCGCCACCGCGCGGCCCCGCCGTGCCCCCCCCCCCCCACCCTCCCTACCCGCCCCCGCCGCCTTCCCTACCTCGGCGGCTCCGGGGTCTCCGCCGCTCGCTCTCCCTCCCCTCCGCCGAGGAG
>WAAB01019229.1:76040-181152 GCA_013389865.1 Piaya cayana
GGTGCTTGAAACAAAAGTAGAGGTGGAAAACTGAGTGGGCAGGATGGGAACATTTGCTGCGTTTAATGGGGATTGCAATTATGGAGCGAAATCGCTGCGAGGAGACGTTCCCGAGCCGTTCTTAAGACGACACAAGCTATTTGTGCATCACCTCATGCTTGGTGGTTAGCTGGAAATCCTCCCCTGCTCAGGTGATAGCTGCAGCCTGACGAAAAACGTTCTCTAATGTTATGCACTCGTGCAAAGCAGATTCTGCTAATTAAAACCACCTTTGTATCTACCGCTCATATTATACATTGAAATGGTAATGAATACCCGCAAACAAGGTGTCACCCCTTTCCAAGGCTCAGGAGCCGGTTAACTGAAGGAAATTTTGCAAGAGGAGTTGGGCTGCTTGTCCTTTACTGTGAACGCCAGCATAATTCAGTTAGAAAACTGAGTGCTACTTCTGGGCAGTGAACATCAGGGAATGGAAAACAGCAGCTGCTTTCTTCACTTACAGAAATAAAATAAGTAGCTTGCTCTGAAGGCTGCCTGCAGCTAATTGAAATAATTTCACAATGTTGTTTTGTATTATGCGGATAGACTGATACCTGAAAACAAATGCAGCTGAGACTTCAATAATTTGCATATCACAACACAACTGAAAGTGATCTGTGATTAATATTCAACCAATTAAAAACTGAAGTCTTTAAAATGTAAACTCTCTTAATTATTGAATCATTAACAAAGTGCTGTTCACATAAAAAGGAATGAATGTATATAAAGAGCCCAGTTTATGAGGATTTACATGTGGTTTAAGCTGAATTTTTCAAACTATTTAAATAAAATTGTGGAATAGAGAGCAAAGGTCTAGAATAAAATTCATTTAGGAAGATTTATGTAAGTCTCTTAACAACAGGTACAGAGATGCAGATGTAAAGATCAAGGTGCCAGCTTTGTTTAAACAGCTATATAAGCTGTATGTTAAAATAATTCCTTGTTTATTTAGTAGGCAAAAGGGTATATAGACAGTATCAAGGACAGATCACTACTCCCACCGCCATTCAAACAACTGCTTAGAGGCCGAATCAACAATCAAACAAGCATAATGAGAGATCATATTTTAAAAAAGTAAACTGTGAAATGAATAAGTACTTAAAAGAGCTGAAATTTTACTGGAACTGAATAATTCTTGGTGTTTCTCTTATAAGCGGCCATAGACAATGACATGTTTATGGTATTGTATAACCTCTCTGAGAAGAAAACTTAGTTATGCAACACAATTTCAATTATTAAGGTTTTAGTATGCTGTACTTTTAAAGTTTGTTTATAATTTACAGTCACAAAATATAATTTCTCTTCCGAATCTTATTTAAGTGATTTCTAAGCTATTTGTCCTAGCCCGCAACATGTCAAACTCACTAAGACTTAGGTTTATATGTCAGGACAACAAAGCAAACCAAACTGAGGATAATTTTTAAAGTGTAACATAAGCACAAGCTTAAAGTCAATACTGTGTTCCAAGACAATGATGTTTACTTTAAGAGTTTACCTCCTAGAACTTGGTTGCACCCCTTTCTTTGAGATCTACTAGAAGTTTTGTCACCATCAGTAGAATTTTCCTATGTAACCTGATGGAACATAGTAATATGGAGATGGTCGAGTTGGAAAGGGCAAGCTGGATTATCTGGCCTGGTTCCCTAAAGTTTACAAGATTACTTCAGGCTACACACCGCACCTGTTATTGTCTTCTTCAACCTTTTCTTAAATTTCCTGCTATGATGGAACCTCATTCATCTCCTTTGATTTTTTTATAGTCTGTTGTTTGCCACAGGACTGTGAATGTTTTCCTTCTTCAGTTTAGCAAAAGGAAAG
This sequence comes from Piaya cayana, assembly GCA_013389865.1. NCBI lineage: Eukaryota > Metazoa > Chordata > Aves > Cuculiformes > Coccyzidae > Piaya > Piaya cayana. Next base: position 77,898 of record WAAB01019229.1, read on the forward strand.
CAAAAACTAACAAGCAGATAGATTAGCAACATGATTTTCTTCAAAGAGAAGTATCTGAGGAAAAATTAGAAATATGAGATATACCACTGCCCATCCAAGGAGACATGCACAGGGTGGCATGGTGCAATGGTAGAATTAGCTTATCAATAATGTCATTACTATATCTAAGTAGAAGTTCTTGCAAGGGGAAAAAAGTTATTTTTATTCTTGGCGGCTGGAATTCATCACACAATCTGCTCGGAAATTGCAGAAGTCTCTTTTTTGTTTGTTTGTTTCCTTTAAGATGTTTGTAAGAGCTTCTAAACAACTCTTTTCAACACACAGACGCACTTGGTCACCTACCTCTTCTGGGCTGATGCAGGAATCAAGACTGAAACTATCCTTTCTGTCTGTTCTAGGAGAGAGATCTTCCTATAACAGAACCATTGAAACACAGAGGCCAGTTGAGATGCTGAATTTACTGCTCACAGCTCAAAACTTTGGAGAGCGTTTTCCTCAAGCTGTTCAGTGCACATGCAAATAAGACTTTAGCTGAAGTCAAGCAGAGTTCTGTGCAATAAGTTGCTTTGGTTTTTAATTCACAGTAATTTTCTGAGTGAGAAATTAACTGATAGGAAACAGGAGTTTAACATCCTACTCATTCCTGAGCATTTCCAAGTACACTTTAAGATACAGTGTCTGAACTCAGGCTGCTTGTGTACACAGAAGCAGCAGGGAGGAGATAACTGTAATACAATTGCCAACATCCTACCTTTATTCTACCCATAGAAATACAGGAATCCTAACTGCTTTTCCACAGGCACCGAGTTGCGCTGTTCTGCTCTCTATCTAGCTGGTCTGTTATCATCCTGAAAATGAAATTAGTATTAGTTTCCATTAGTTTGAACTAACTGGAGATACTAACAGCCCATACACCTGTAGCTCTTGAAATCAGAAGACCAAACAAGAAATTGCAATTGCCTTGACCAGCATGGGAACATGATTTTCTTGTTCAAGTGCCAACATCTGTACTGGCCAGCTGTGAGCAAGCCTTGTGTACCCAGCTACCGAAGACACACCTGGGAGAGAAGCAGTATGCACACAAATGTATTTGGGTTGTTGTGTTTGAAAAGGTTTATTCTATGAGTAGAAACTCATATAAAAAGTCTCCAGGAAATAATCGGAATCTATTAGATTACCAAAGAATGGTAAAAATAGCCCAAATCTTCATGTTGTGGCCCTTCACACAGGGCCCAGGTAGAGAAGAAACTCTTTTATTTGAACACATGGAAAGGTGGTTAGCCATTCTGTGAACAGGAAAGCAAAGTTTGTGTAGACTTCTACTTCTGGAGTCCCCAGTTAAACGGTTTCTGTTTAACAAGTCTACAACATGTTTCTGCTCCCAGATAAATCAGTAACAACTGCCATAAGCAGCAAACAACGCCAGACACAGCAAAATACAACAATGACTGTGCAGCACTGCCATATAATAGGGCTTCAAATGATAAGACAGAGCCTTTTGAGGAGAAATTAAAAGGAGATAACTCCACCCATTGTCCCTGTCTTCAGTACATTTTGCCTGTCTGTCAGTCAGAATGGGAGAGAGAGCATCCTTGAAAACTGCCTGTAGTAGACTGAGTCCCCACATGTTCATCCTGTTAAAGGTACAGTGTGATAGGAAACAGTGCAAGTCTGCAATACACTGAAGACAGAACCACTGTGAAACAGTACTATGCTAAATAAAGCGGAAGAAATCCTGTCAGATATATGTCTTTACTTGGCTCTGTATTATTTCCACCTAACTTAACTCTGTTTTATCCAGAATTATCAACGTGCAACAAGTAATAACATCACCTACTCCAGGAAAGCATCATCTGAGAAAACATTGAAATATATGCATCCCTTCAACACAGATTGGCAGGGATTTTTCATTTCATCCCTTCCTACTCATTTGCAATGATTCGTTGTCTTGAATGATAAACTGGGCATGTTGCTGGTAGCAGATCTTCTGACTAATTTCTTTGTAAACTCTGTCTGCGGGGATGTACAGCTCTGTAACACTACTCTTGTCAGATTTTACTGTCAGGGCACTGTGGGTAGGCATTTAATTTCATTAATTTGCAAGTCCTGTCAGTACATCTTCATTAATTTTTGGGGGTTTGGGGCTCATTTACCCAGGTGGTGTTATCCCTCCATCTCACTGTCAAGAGGCTAAAGCAAAGCTTGCCCTGTCCTCCTTCCCCAGAGACAACAAAAAGTGTGAAGCCAGAAGACAAAGAAACTAATGGAAAAATAATGGATTAAGAACTTAACCTGGGATACTTTTCCATAAGGCTGTGTGATATAAGGTTAAACGCAAAATCTACAAACAACTACTGTTGTCCCACACAAGTCTTTTGTGAAAACTGCTCACTAAACTAACATCTCAAGATAAATATATTTAGAATAAGGATTCCATCCTAGAAAACTCTGGCATTATTGAATAAATTGAATCATGAAATAACACTTCATCCTCCCTGAGTGAACAGCCTATTAACTGAATAAAAGAACTATGCCCATGTACTACAGAGAAAATGTAAATGAATTTATCTGTGGCTGGAAAGGATGGAAGATAGAAAGGAAAGAGGTACTCTAAGAAGGAGGGGAAATGTATTGTGTTATAAAGCTTGTTTCTTGGTTTGCCTCTCATAACTTTGTCTTCAATAGTGAAGATGGGGAAATCTTTCATGCTATGTGTTCCGTACCTGTTATGCTTTTGATCAGGATCCAATGGGTTGAGGTCACTTGACATTAACATAACTTGAATTTAGAATATTCTAGTTTAGGTTCTCACTCCTCCACATTTTCGTCACATGTGAGACTATTCCTTATCACCTTCTGGAATTCCACAGACTTATTCTCATGTGTATAAAGGTTAATGGTGTAACCCCCTCATTAAGCTGCCTGTAAGCAGAAGTCTCTTACTTTGTTTCTTAGAAAGTTCAAGAATAAATTTAACAATAAAGGTATGATAAAAGAGAAAAAAAATAATTGTCATTCAGTCTTTAGAATGAAAAGCAAATGCTCTGTTTTTACCGAAGTTTAAGCTGGTGCTGGCTTTTGATGAAGAGCTTCAAACTGTGACGAGCTGGAACAGTGAATGAGCGCAGAGCAACTTGCCAGCTACTCTAGTCTCTTCGCACACTGGGAGAGTCACTCCCCAGCTACAGTAGTTTCTTTGCTTATCAGCTGAAAGTTCCTTTGCTCATCAGTGTTAGAATGAATAGGCATTTACAGAAGGAACCATGTGCTTTAGACTTGTTGCTTGATTTAGGGAACCAGTTACACTAGGGGGGAATGGCTGAAGCAAAATTAAGATGCATTGGTTTGCTCATTGCTCCACTTTAATCTACTTTTGCTGCTGGGGTTTCTCTTGCAGCTGCCCTAATTTCTGCTACTTTTAAGTTTCATATTAATTTCAATTAAGGCCTCCATAGGCTTATGAGCTGACAGACATTTTTATTATTGTTTTTAAAAAAGCAGGCCTACACTATCTTTCCTATCGCCTCTAGACAATTGCAAAGGAATGTAGGAACATGGTCTTACAGGAAAGAAGAGAAAATGCAACTACCTCAGTAACTGTGTGGTGACTGTTTTTAGTGTAGTAATTACATACCAGTGCTGATCTGATACAAACTGGCTTCAGGAAAGGGATGCTGAACCAGTAGCCAAGAGAGAGATGTTTTCTTTTAACAACAAACATTTTGACACTATATCAAAATGATCAAGAAGGAGATTGTGGTTGAGATGGATGTCTCACAGTCTAAGAATTTCAACCCTGCTTGGATGGAAGGGGGAATATGCTTTTGTTAATGGGCTTCCTCACATAATTGTCTACAAGGCCTGAGCAGATAATCCAGAATGTTCCAAAAACAGGTAAGATGAAAACTTCCTCATCTTAGCAAAGACTTAAGCATAGTAATACACAGAGGCAGCTCTGTTGCATTCTTCAGTGGATGGATGCTCCAGGGGACGGGAGCTGAACCATGAACAGGAAGATGGAAAGAACCAAAAACATCTTTAAAAATTTAAAGTTAGGATAAACAGTGGAGTCTGGGAGAATGATGTCTTTAAAATTGTTATTATTTTTTGAACTTCCTACAGCTGACAAAGTCTATCAAAAGGAAGAGAATGTGACACAACTCTCATAGTCACAGCATTCCTAAGCGTGTCCCAGCTTCTAGCCTCAGGAGATGTCTGGCATCTGCAGATAAAGCTGAGGTGGGTGCTTAGATAACAATGGCAGAGATATAGGTATGTTAGCTCATTTTTATATCTACAGGATGATTTCATGAAAGAGGGAAGAATTAACTGTCTCTCCTCCTTGTTTCCCCTAATAAAGTCCCTACTACCAACCAAAGAGTCTTTTCATACTCTTCCCTTGTGCCATCTCTGTCACTTATTAGACCCAACTTGAACCAACACCCTAAGATCAAAATAATGGATTTTTTCGTCTCTCGGCTAGATTAGTTTTCAGTCAAATTAGTCAACTGAATTGGCTTTAAAATTGCTGCAGTACATGTCAAAGCTGGTATATGCATAGTGGTCAGAGTATCCAGTCACTTACAGGGTGGAAGAGAGATGGAGGGAGGTGTGAGGGGAGGATGAACTGGACTAAACACACACAGCATATGTTAAATATTTTATAATGATTTTCATAGCTTCACAGTCATGTAAATTAAATTTTAATCAAAGTTTATATAGAAAAGTAAAGGAGGAAATTAAACTTCCATAGATATGCATTGCTTCATTAGAATAATGCCTAGCTTTTCTCATACTTTTGGCCTTTTAACATTTAAAAAGGAAAGATTTCTTTTCCCCTGTCTATGAAATATCATTTCCAGAAGAAATATTTATGCTTATTTACTAAATAGTGAAAGAATCAAAGGCAGATTTATGCAAGAAGTTTAAACCGATGCCTGAATGACGGAAACACTGTAGTCTAAAGGAGAATTCTAGCCTTATTGGAATCCTCTTATACCAAGAGGAGGGTATGTATTTAGGCACATTCAGTGTAACCAAAGAAATCAAAAACATTGTCTATGCTTTATCTCTTATGACCTGAATACTCTTCTGACATACATTTCAGGTCTTCTCAAAGACACAAAGTTAGAACCTGCCACACAAACCTGAAGCCAGCATGCTCTGAACAAGAAAGGAAATTTATTTTATCAAGTGATTTGTATCTCCATAAATATATTCAGATATTAATGTATCAATAAACTAAATAAGAAGCCTTGCAGAAGTATGAAGAGGAAAAAGCTAACATATTGTAACAAGGAGACCCTAACAGGGAGCACTTTAAATAACTGAAGAACAGACTTGAGTGAGTGGAAAAAAGCAGCAGAGAGGATAGTTTTAGGAAGCTTGTACAAAGCTTGGGAGGCTGGCTAAGAGTGCATGATTAATATTCATAGAGACCTTTATCCAGTAATGGAACTGACAGAAGCTGACAATTATGACAACGGTAATGAACCTGTCTTATCTATTTTAAGACACCTGGTATGAAGAATTCAGAACGAAAGAAAAAGAAGATTATTCTTTGGTTGGTTAAAATACCATAACTTCAAGGGATTCCCTTTCTGTTCACTCTGCATGGAAAATATACAAAAGCACCATAATTGCAGAACATTTAAATAGGTCATTTAAAATAGACCCTACAAAGTGAGAGGAAAAAAGTGTCCACCCTACTTTAAAGTAATACATAATTTTTTTTACAGAAAAAGAAAGTGGATTACTTTCTATTATTTTCCTTGCTGTAGAAGGCCAAGAAAACCTGTATATTTAGTTTAAAACGCCTGTAAATTTACTTTATATGGCTGATTTGCCTTGAGATTAGCCCAGATGTGATGTCTTCTTGATGTTTACAGATGACAAAGGATCTAAGACATCTCATTGTCCCCCTTTTTAGTTTGTTTTGAAAACACACTTCACACCTTTTTCTTACCATGTTTTGTGTTGTTTCCTCTATCTCCAGGATCCTTGCCATTATTGTATGTATTGAAGGAAACTTTCATTGAGGTTGCAGTGGATGTTACTCTAGTTCCTTGACAGCATTCCTGTTAGTAACCATGTAGTTTTCATAGAGGTAATTGAAGTAACTTTTGGACAAAGTCAAGATCCAATGCAACTTTAGCTGAAGCCAATGAAGTCAGACTCAGTTTTGTTTAAAATAAAGGTTTCTGATGCTTTCCTATTTTTAGAAAGCATTCCATCATGTAATGACTGTTTTGGAAATAAACTTTGCTTCTCTTTGCAAGTCAGCATTATCTCACGCTATAATCACGAAAACCAATTAACACCTGAAATGCTATTCAAGTACTATTTCCCTTCTTGAGCTCATTGGTTTTGACAGGTGCACAGTGAAGTATAATAGAAACTGAAAAGGTCTTCATCAATATCCGTTTGGTGCTTTAAAGCTGTTGTATAGCTGGCAGGACAGTATGGATACATACATGTAATGACCCAAGTTTTAGCTGAGGTTGGTGGTCAGTAGTCAGTGGGAATGAAGCTGTCCTTAACATTCAAATTAGCATCTAGTCTTTTCCAAGCTGCTAACCAGCCTTTAACAGCATTTCTCTACCCACATCCAAATATGGTTGGGCATTAAAAAGTGCAATTTAGGAGTAAGTCTATGCAAAAAAGAATTCAAACTCATAATGGTCAGTCAGACTATTTATTATTCAGTTTTTGGAAGTTGTTACTTGCTTGCATTATTGTTCTGCATAGCAGAGGCCTGGAAGCCATATCTCATTATATTTTTGGTTTATGTTTTTGTTTTCTAAATTATGGAAGAAGATTATTTCAGTTCTAGAGACTTAATGAATAGATGTTAAAATGTGGACATTCTTGAACCTACCCAAACCAACATTGTTATTGTAGTCAGAGTTTAGAATCAATATTCCCCAACTGCATCACAGAGGCTAACAGCTGAATTTTGTGGCCTTTATTCTGTCAGCTTCTGTCAGCTTTGGATTTCTTTCATGAAGTGACATCTCTATCACATTAAAAATCCTTGCCCGACATCTAATCATTTTGGTTTACTTCCCTGATGACTTATTTTTTAATTAAAATAGGCATATTTAAAATAAACATTATTTTTGAAAAAACTTATTTTCAGCAATACTTAATGCTAAGCAGAGCTGATAATTGTTTGGTAGAAATGACATTTATGAAGCAGAGGAGAACGAATAAGGAAACCTACCCCAAACCATTTATCCTGGGTCTGTTACATTGTGGGGGCATCAGTAGGCAGGTCCTTCATAAAGAACATTAAAGATGAGGTTCTCGGATCATTTCTATGGACCAAAGCAGAATAGAACAACCATGTATGGGTGGAAAGTTGAACCTTTTGCTGGCTTTATACATACTAAAGAACTTTCTGCAAAGAAATTCTGAAAAGAATTAAGACTGAAGATGGACAAACATAAACTGGAACAAGAAAGGTAACCAAATTCAGAAAACACGTTGGGAGTTTTGCATGGAATCCCCCAAAAATCATTAACATTTGGAAATTTATTAAAGGTCATGGCTGAAATGTAAAATTAGAAAACATTTCTACTTGCTCTGACAATATATATTACTCATGATGTAACATTCATCTCAGCTGATAATGCTCATTAAAACACATTTTATGAATCATCACAGTTCTCTGTTTTTAACTCCCTATCACTGCTTGTCAGAAGGAAAAACTGCTGAACAGAGCTGGAGCCTATTTTTTAAAATCAGGAGTAAGGACCCTCTCAACGCAAAGATCTTTGGAAAAGACTTTGATCTGCAAGTGTCTCTAGCTGTTTAACTCTTATTCAGACACGTAATTTCATTAAAATTAATGAGAATCAGGTATGTGTTTTCTTGCCTTAATTGCTTTACCTATATAAATAAACACTAGGTATGGTTGCATAATTTGATCAAGGATTGCAGTTCTCAAATTCCTGACTATCAGTGCTGTGTTCCAGGCACAACTCCTGCTACAGGGCTGCACACGTCTGCCTTTATACTGCTCTGTCTGACTAGAAAATCACGTCACTTTTCTTTGTGAACTACTTTGAAGGTTTCAAGTGACAAATAACAGGGACTTTAAACCTCTCCTTTTCCAAACCATTTGTAAATCAGAATCATCAAAACACATATGCTGTGAGAGTATGGTCTGTGGTTTGAAGAACATTAAGGTTCACTGAACCTCTGAAGTACTTTGAGCTTAGATTCCTTAGATATTCTTTCAACACCTCTCTGTATTCTCTTCAGCCTGTTTTTTTCTGAAGAGAGAAGCAGCAAACACAGGTATAGAGACTGATAACACCATTTGTTGAGTAAAATTCTCATATCTATTATAATCTTGCAGCTTCCTGTCATTATATCTAGGTTAATCAAAGACAATTATAGAGCCCCAGTGAAGCTGCCAGAGATCTGTTTGGATGCACAGACGAAATCCATATCAGTACACACAAAGACTAGTTTTGCATCCTTCAAAATAATTCTTTTGACTGCAGTGAATGGTCGTAAAACCAGGTTTTGAGAAAGGGCAAGCAGTGATTTCTTTGGTGGGTTACTGTTTGCTGAACGGCTCTTTAGAAATAATAACTTTTTCACACTGCAGAAATTAGCCTGCCCTTTTACCTGTGAAATAGTATTACAGGAGTCTGGAAAATGCCCTGAAGTGTTGCAGTTGTGTGAAAACACGGTGAGTATCTGCATATCACCACCAAGGGATGGCCCTTAAACTCTTCTCGTGACCTGAATTAGGCAATGAGCAGACAGCAAATGGATGTGCACGTGTATGATACACGGTCCACGTGCAAGGCATCCAGGTGGGTAGGAGGTGATGGGTTGAGGATACACATTTTGCTTCTGGTATAGGCAGAGATGCTCCAATTTTGCACCTGCTACTGAATCCATTAACCTGGCACTTAAACACCACAAGAGAAGAACCCAACCTGCATTCTTAAATTCAAGAAAACAAAAGCTGTCTCTGCTTCCAGAGGGCTGGGTTTGCTCCTTATTCGTTTGCAGAATCAATCATATTCATGGCCCAAGACTGTATCTTGCTATCCCTTAAGCTCCTACTTGTGGCAGGAGGTAACTAACATTAGCCATTAACATTTCCCGTCCCTCTTCTAGTTCCACTTTAAATCCTTATTAAGTCTTCCTGGTGTTTTGTGTTTTGTTGTTTGTTTGTTTGAGGGTACTGTTGTTTGTTTGTTTATTTAGAGGAGAAGAGAGAGACTATATATACAAGAAACAGACTGAAATATCAAAAAATCTCTTATTAAAATTGGAGTCTGTAAAACTATCGCAGAAGCCAGATTCAACTAATGTAAAGCTGTGCTATTTGTAAACACCTTCTCATTGCCTGGGAAAATGGAACAGAACATGGCAGACTGCCGAGTGCCAGGGGAAGAGCGTTATCTGCAAGTACTTTATCCTGTCACCTCTGAGAAATGGAGGAATTGTACTGGGAGTCTGCTGAAGTGAATTCCGATATCTACCCTTTCCAGCTGAAGAGCCCTCAGAGGTGCTCCAGGTTTGATTGTCATTAGCCCAGTGCCATTTATTCCCTGCCTTCTAGACAAAATGGAATTGGAGATCTGAAAAACTGTAAAAGTAAAATTGTGCATTTTGGTCACTGGAAAGACTGGACTCAGTAAATGAATATGCTGAAGTCACATTTTATGTGATTAAATCTGCTTTCTGCAGCTACCCTTGTTTAGGAACCTAGGCTTTTTCACAGGGCGCATACTCCACACATTCTGGAAGGCCATTTCTCTGGCCTTGAGTCAGTTTAGGGTCACCTGCCCTGTCCACCTCTCCTTGCAGGTACAACCTTTTTTCACATGCTCAAAGGGATCCTTGGTTACTATAGGAATAAGTATAAGCATTAGTCTTTCTATGTTATCACTTCTAGAGAGGAATGCTGTCTTGAAAACATGCAGTTAACTTTCAGAGAGTGAAGTTGCTTAGAGCAAGACTGAGTTAGAGTCACAAAACTGACTCTCATTTAGCTCAAACCTCAACAGCCAGTTAAGAACAGCAGCTCCTGGGGGCCAGCCATGAACAGCAGGGGAAAGCAGGGTTTGCTGAAGTAAGTTTTTAAGCAGGAACTTGCTGGGTCTGCATACTGAAACCAGACAGTCCACAGCCCCACGGTGCTTGTTGTGAGCTAGACATTTGCCTTTGAAAGAGCTTTGAGACATGGCACAGGGATTTATTTTTTTATAGATTTGCTTGGATCCAAGCCCTTGTCTTTACTGTGGAATAGGAGAACATAAAAAATTATTCCACCCTTCCTGTAAGAGTAAAGATAGCACTTCCCATGAGCAGGTTGGCAAGGCTATCCTTGCCACTAGCCAAAAGAAGAGCTGGTCTGACTCTGAGTGGGTGCAATGTTTCGTTCCTCAGTGAATCAGCTAAATGTTTTGAAGAATAAAATCATGGAAAAGGAATAAGACATAAAGCTGCATAGTACTTTTCCAGTTTTCACTTGACATCTTTCTAAATTAGGAGCAAAGCACCTGGATCAGTTTAGTAAGTTAGGCTACCCTTCTTTATTTACACAGCAATTTGTTTTGGAGTGAGATTAATTTATTAAAAGTTTCAATAGGAGCCTGAGATTTTCAATGGGCTAAACTGCAATGCCTTTAACTCTCATAAGCCAGTCTATTTGTCCTTCACTCAACAGCAGTTTAAGCCAAAAGAAGCACAGGTGAATTCACCGGGCTTCTAACTGTATTAGATTAGAAACACTGCAGCCACAGGATGGAAAGTACCATTCCCACCTTGGGAATTTCTTAGCTCCCATTGCTGGCTGAAGTTAGGTCAGGACATTTCTGTTAGACTAAACCTTATGCTGACTGTTCAGGCACTAACCATTCATCCAACTTTAGCTTTATGCCCTGTCAGGTGCTGCCTGTCTTTCCACAGCCAGAAGGAACACAGAATGAAATCTCAGACAACATAATTTTCATATAATGTGCTGTAATTTGAGAGAAATGCATGCAACTCTATGCATACACCTGATCTGGACTGGTTTTATACTTTCCTGAAGGAGTGAATGGAAGCAAGTCTATGCTCAGGGTGGCAGGTGAACTTCCCCCTTGCCTACCTCATGACCTTCCAAAGGTACAAGGTTCTGGATGTGGAAGGCCATTCAATGAGTGATGTGGATGACAGCCCATCTGCACTTGGAGAGTTGGAGTTTTTCAGCCTGGAAAAGGGGAGAAGGCTCCAGGGAAATCTTAGTGCAGCTTTTCAATATCTAAAGGGGGCTTACAAGAAAGATGGGGACAAGCATTTTAATAGGGCCTGCAACGATAAGAAAAGACATAATGGCTGTGAACTAAAAGAAGCTCAATTCAGACTAGTTATAAAGTAAATATATTTTATGATGAGGTTAGTGAAATACTGGAACAGGTTGCCAAGAGATGCCCCATCCTTGTAAGCATTCAAGGTCAGGCCTCTGTGCAAGCCGATCTAACTGAAGATGTCCCTGCTCATTACAGGAGGGTTGGACTGAATGACCTTTAAAGATTCCTTCCATCCCAAACTATTCTGTGATCCTATGATCTGACATGGAATTAGCATAATACTCATAGTGGTGAAGTCTGTGTGTTTGTGATTCTACAGACAGAGTGTATTGAATGTTATGGTATGGCAATTCATCTCTTTTTTTTAAAAAAAAAGTAATTTATGGACAGATTGCACAGAAATATGCCTTAAATTTGTTATCAGCTATTAATAGGTAAGCATTACTGATTTTGTCTCTATTCCAAAATTGGATTAAAACATAAGCTACAGGAATGTTCTTATTCATTTGACTCTCTCTAAATATAAATTGTGACTGATCTTTACTGGTATCCAAAATATTATAACTAACATACCATGATAAAATTGGTACATTTTCCACTATTGGAAATTGTTCTCTATTAATAAACCAACCAACTGGGTATCTAATACATATTACCACCAGCATAATTCAAACTAACAGGCACCAGGGAAGTGTATATGTTGGGTATCTAATACATATTACCACCAGCATAATCCAAACTAACAGGCACCAGGGAAGTGTATATGTTTGGGTTCTACCTACCTCCTGATGTACTCCCAGTAGGGCTGTTGCTGTGTGTTAGAAGGAAGAAGCATCAAAACCCGGTGAATGCTTGTACTTGCAGCTTGCTGTGCTGGGTCATATTTGTACACTGTGATTCCATTCAAACCAGTGGGGGAAAGCCAAGTCCATGTTTTGTTATGAGTGCAGGGCTTCTTTATCCACGAGATGGCACTCTCTTTGCCACTTCTGTGCTAGGCAGGAGAGTACAGATAAAGTACAACAGGAGAAAATTAATCCAGCCATAGAATACAGAAATATAATGTTTACCTTCATTCTTATTCAAAGAAAAAGTAATTTGTCATCATTTTCATAGCTGCATGTTTCAGCTGCAGCAAACTCACCTTACAAGGGACTAAAGTGGACATTTTTCTACGTTGTCAATCTAGATACATTTACATATCCGCATTTTGCCCAAAGCTGTGGATTCACATTCGTTGTTGATTGGGCACAATTTCCACATAAACCCACAAATGTTTCAGGCTGACTCAGAAGTCACTGAAACTTCACAAACCATTCAACAGAGCTGAATCCTTGCACAGGTTAATAACAATCAGAGGTAGCTGGATGTCACATCAGTCTGGATTGCAATAAAAATATTTTATGAGTCATTTTTATTTTTTTTTAATATAAGATGTTATGGAAGCCTCCAAAAGGAGCCTAGCAAAGGAAATGTCATAAAATGACTCAAAGACACTGGTGGCATCATATGCCCATTGAACCATTGAAGACAAACTTAAAACCACCTCTACAGTATTCTTCTTTAAAGCAATAACACATTCACTGATGGATCATACTATTTGATAATCTCCATGTAAACCTAATTTTTGCATCAAGTAGGGAAAGGATCTTGTGAAAAAGTACCTAACTCTGGCTACTTTTTTATATAATAGACAGATAAGATATATGTGTGTATATGTATAAAATATAATAAAGTACTCACAGTTACGCTTGGGACAATTGATACAGAACAGTCACTGTGGAGCAGATGTCACACTAATAACACAAGTATGATGAGCCCTAGGCAAGGAGTTTTGTTCTTGCCAGAGTACAGTGCCCCACAGCAATTCCTGAGCAGGTGCTCCACATAGGTCAGTGTTGCAGCAGTGGTTCTGGCCATGGCAGGGGCAGTTCTGCATGCAGCATTCAAGGGTGAGTGTTTATGCAATAGGGAAGTGTTTACATATCAGGATAATAATTGTTGGCAGGGTAAAGTGTCATATAATGAGTTTTCTTGGGGCAGCAGAAAGGAAACTGCTGAGCTGCTGCTGCTGTGCATGGAGCTGGGAGCAGGTACAGACTGTGCAATGCATGGATACACCCCAAACGTGACACAGTTAAGAAAGGAGCTTCTATTTTTGAGCCAAGCCATAGTAGACCTGTATCAGTATCTGCAATATGACACAGAGGCTCCAGTCATTCACAGCAGTGCTAAATATCTATGGGAGGGTCCTCAAATTTCTCCTGCTTATTTCAACTTTTAATGTATTTTTTTGATGTCAGTGTGTGTGGAAGTCGCACACCAAATGCTTATATGCAAAGAGGGAGTAGAAAGCAGATTTAAAGGCAAGACACAAATATCTTTGTTTTCCAGGAACTTAGCTATAAAATCCTCAGCAATTGTACCTTTCTCTGCTTAACACCTGAACGTCTTCTGGAGATGGAAAGAGGATGATTACAGTGAGGAAGAGGATATGAGAGTAAGCAGAGTAATGTGGAGGGAGAGTTACAGGTGTGGAGCACTGAGAGGGCTGTGAAGCCTCAAATCACAAATTCTTGTTTGTTGTTTTTTCTTGATGCATTGTCAGCTGCTGATGTAACATTGTCTTAATTCCTCCCACATAACAACTAACTGTAATAGACATGAAGCAGGGGGCTTTCTTACATCAGTATTAAACAGTGAGAACTGGGGAGAAAACCACCACCACATGCGGCTTATGTCCTCTTGAGTCACAGTTGAATCTAAAGCCAAGATACACTCTGACAAAGAAAAGCCAGTGTTTTTTTCTCCCCACAGTGGCAGGGAGGTCCTGCCTGCTCTGACAGGTACCTCTGTGGCAGGAGCAGCTGTGCTCATGTAAAGCTGTGCAATCAATTAATCCAGTCAATGAGAACAGCAGCATAAATATAAACTAGGTTATGCAGCTTGCATATATTTAGTATAAACTGACTTTCAGAACTATGCTGGCGTAATACCTTTTTCACTTTTGCTTCATAAGCAGGAAACCCACTCATTTAACATCTTCATTTATGCCTTAACCTTCCTCTGCATTGGTCCTTTATATTCCAAGGAAAAATCCTGACTTGTCTAACTCTACTTAAATAACAACTATTCTCATATACAGGCTCAGGTTTGTGCTCTGAAATCCTTTCAGCATACATTTCCAGTTCAAAATTTTTTGAGTTAAAAGGAAAATATTCATTCAAAGAACTCTTCTGATGTATGATTTAAACAAATCCTACTAACCAAGCATTGCTCCCCAATGACTAGGATTAGGCATAAATAGCAGTTTTCTTTCATGGACATTCCAATCCCTCAAGACTTTCTAGTTTGCTTCACCCACCCCACTCTGACTTTGACTTCTGGAGTCGGTTCACATTCCAAGCTCCATTTTCCCTAGTTGCAAGGGATATTTTTCTAATTCTAGTCTGCTACATTTGTGTCTTCTAAAAGAAATCCAATACAAAGACTATTAGAGTATGAGAAGCTGACTTCAGCTGTCTGCGGGAGCTGGAAATCACTCAACATTTTTGTTGAGTTTTCCACCTTTTTTCTTCCATGGTAGTCCACATAGGAACCAATAAAGTATACTATAAAACCTTCTGTAATCCCAAGCCTACCTTCTCTTCCACAACAATAATAAAAAAGAAAAACTATTGCTTTTTATATCTACTAACTTGCATTCTGTTCCTTCCCTAGAGGTACACTTGAAGTTTGCACTGGAGTGTAATATTTTGCATCTCTGCTTTTCTCAACATTTTTCTCTTTCATTTACAATTAGTAAGAGAAAATTTCTCCAAGAGGCTTGAACTCATGTTCTGTGCCTTGAACTCTGACTTTGCTCTATGCTGAAAATGTTGGATGTTCTAGATTCGTGGCTTCAGAACACTTGTTTTTGTTTTCTCCTTGCTTTACAGAATCACTGCTGCAATTCTGGTGGACTGTCAGAGGCATATACTTTGATATTTTAATTCTAATGAGGGTCTCCAAACGAGAAGAAGCCCTTTATAGTGACAGTGAATGATGACTCACCATATAAAAGAGTCTCCTAGACAGATAATGATTTAGGCATGTATTTCAGGGGATCATCCATTAGGTGTTTCAGAGGAAGAGATTATTTTTTTTTTATCAACAGGGAAGACAAGACAGTGAGTTGAATTACCTTGAAGGCAATACTGATTCAGGGAGGGTAATGAGAAGTGATTTGAGAGATACATATATGTCTTGGCTAAATCTGGCTTTTCTTATTTAGTATGCAGCATTTGAAGCTTTCTAATTGTCAAGATTTTCTTGAGCATATAACTATCTGAGAATATCCACTAGGCTTGACTTAAGAGTTGGTTGCTTAAGGAATGAATGATCTCAGCAGTGATTGTGGTCTGACATTGTCACCCCACATCCCATCTTGGGAGGATTTCTGGATGCAACCTCAAAGGGACTGTGCAGGGTAACATGGTCCAGGCTGCTGTCAGCTGTAACTACAAACTCTGCTAGTAAAGCAGCCAAAGTAGCCTCCAGTTGTATTTATATTCCATTGCATTCATTCTGAAAGAAAACATCACAGGCTGGAGGAAATGCGTGACACTTTTGAGGTGCTTGAAGATGGACTTCAAATTGTTGACTGAAAAATTTAGCCTGAGCAATTTGACCATCGTAGTGACCTTATTACATTTAGATGAGCTCTTGGGGGGGGGTTGATTCTTCTTAGAACTACTAGCCTGTTTTAATTTTTACATTAACAAAGACGTAAACACTCTTCATAGGGAACTAAACCATTAGCTAGGGCTCTTCATATTTGGATAAATGAGTGTGTCCTTTTTTATGAAAGGAAAATAACTGAGAAATTCTTTCAAATGTAAAAATTAATGATGTTCTCTTATGCAGTCTTTGAGAAAGACTCACTCCATCTGGCTTAATTTGACTTAATTTTAAGGGGTTGCATGATCCCATATTTTAAAGTTCTTTATCCCAGGTTTTTTGTTTTTTTTAAAGTAAGAAATCTTGCTTATGGTAAAACAGATCCATAAAGCAGCTCACATTTGAAAATAAAAACATGTTCCTATTAAAAAACAGTACTAATACTTGGAGCCATTATATAAAGGACAATATTGATACATCAGATAGCTACGACAATTCAAACCCAGGAGCTTGTCTAAAGAACTACTTTGCACCATGAGACAGCAGCAAACGACAGGAATGGATGAGAAAGAGGAATTACAAAAGTCATGTGTACCAGTGTTGTCCCTAAATACTGGGGATAAATTAGCGCAAATTGAATCTGTGATATTATTTGGTGTACACATAAAATAATATCAAGTTACAGTTACAATTAAACAGTTGAACCTTTGCATCAAAATCTGAAACTACTAGTTCTATTTAGAGATCTAACAGAGCTCTCTAAGAGAGGCTGAACAGAACTTACACAGTACTAATTTGACATTTATATGATGGTCACTCAGGATTACCTACACTGAGGTGCTGCTGAAATCATTGTGAATACCCAACACAGCCATTGCCAGCCACTGAGCAAATAACCAGCTTCCTGTTTATCAGCCCTTTCAAAACCAAAATGTCCTATTTCTATCATGAGAATAGAAAGTTACCTAGCTATGCTCATGCTTGATAAAAACAAAACAACTCCCCTCACAACAGTTTTCATGGAAACCAGCCTTTTCATGTACCTAAAAAAAAGGATATAATTTATTTTCTATTACTACTTGTATTGCAAAATTTCAGTATATATTTCCATGCATCCCTTGGCCTCAGATATATTCTGGCTCTGGATTTAACTTCTGTAGAAGGCAATTTTCTTTTTCCTTCATTTATGTAATTTTAGCTTATTAGTTTAAGTCAATGTGTAGATCCATGAAACTTCAGTAGCTATGATTAAAACCAGCAAAGTACATTAGCATTTATCCATCTTCATGTTGAGAAAAGAAATGTAAACAGCCTTTTCCTCTAGGGAATTAAACAATCAAAAAAGTTGCATAGAATTGCTCTTAAAACACACATCCAAAGCAAATGTGTCAACAATAACTATCACTTTCCACATGTAATGATTTCCATATCGCCTTCAAAAGTGCTTGAAAGCCCACAGGATTTGTCTGAATAGTGCTGACTACTATACAATTTTAGTTCTTGATCCAGCCTGCTGACTTCGTCACTTGTGCTTCAAAAGGAAAGGGGTAGGATCTGCTGCCTAAAAACAAATCCATCATTTGGATTTCTAAATCTCTTCTTAAGACGAATCCTTGAAAGGAGTCTACAGTGTTAATAACAAAACAATAAAATTATATTATAAAGAGTAAAAATACTAAATATAAAAAAAATCAAATGTTTCAGCAAAGGCAAAAACCCTAAAGAAACAAAAGCTGTTCTAAATTTTGATTAGAATATGGAAACTTAAAATTTCCATGAATGAATGAAAAAATGTCATTAGAATAGAGTAGACTATTTCAATTAGAAGGGATCTGCAGCAATCATCTAGTCAAACTGCCTGATCAATTCAGAGCTGACCAAAAGTTAAAACATGTTGTTAAGGGCATTGTCCTAATGCCTCTTAAACACTGACAGCATTGGGGCTAGACAGGTGACCTGATCATAGAAGGTTATCAAATTTGTTAAACAAGACTTTCCTTTTGTAAGACCTTGCTGACTGTGCCTGATGCTTGCATTATTCTGTAAATGCTTTTCAATAGTACCCAGTATAATCCTCTCCATAACTTCCCCAGGAACTGGGGTTAGACTAACAAGTCTGTAGTTTGCTGGGTGTCTGTCGTGCCTTTTTTCCAGACTGGAACAACATTGTCCAACTTCTAGTCAGCAGTGACCTCCCAATACTTTGGTACATGATCAAGAGCAGTCCTCCCATAGCATAGGCCAGCTCCTTCAGTACTCTGGGGTAAATCCCATCAGGCTCCATGGATATGTGAACATTCATCTGATATTACTGGCCCCTTATCATTTCAGTGTCTGCAAATGAAAGTCATTGTTCCCACACTTGTGGCCCTCTGACTCAAGGGATTGCATGGCCCAAGGTCTGTCAGTATTATTAAGAACTTTATATCTTAGAAAGAATGGAATAAATGTTTGAAATACATTTGTGGTTGTGTATATCTGTATGTATATTAACAACAACAAACAAATGAAATTAATAGCTAAAAATAAAAAAGAGGAAACACGAAA
Organism: Piaya cayana; assembly: GCA_013389865.1. Lineage (NCBI taxonomy): Eukaryota > Metazoa > Chordata > Aves > Cuculiformes > Coccyzidae > Piaya > Piaya cayana. The sequence goes on from WAAB01019229.1 coordinate 96,425, forward strand.
ACTTTCTATTCTACTAACACTATAGGTTGGCATGATTTTTCTGGGGATTGTACAAGACAAATTGTTATAAAATATGCAAATAAATTACTGACAGACACCAGAAAAATCAAGAAAAAAGTGTGATTTGTTAGATTGTAGATTTATGGAACATACTATTGGCTGTGAAAATTCAGATTTAATTCAACCAAAAAAAGATCAGTGGTGATAATTATAACTTGGCAATAGAATTTAATATAACAAATCATTCCAATCTGGCATGAGAATTTAATGCAATACACTTACAACTCATTTCTACACCTTCTTCCTTTTTATTTTCTATTTATGATATAGGTTACCATATAGGAAATGTAGAACTACAGCAAAATTAGAAGCAGAAGATTAAAAATAGTTCAGTGCTGTACCTGACAAACCACTAGAGTTGTTTGTATCATTTTAGTTCAGCTGTTCTCTAATATTCCAGGTAACATTTACATCTTATTGTTTAACTGGATGGCCACAAAGCCAAAGATTCATTAAATTGTTTCTTTTCATTTAACTTCATTGAAACTTCACTTATCCTTGCAAAAGCTTACACTGAAACCCTGCCAGAAATGAAATAGGAAAATGCCAAAGTAATCAGCCACCAGAAGGACATTTGAACACAGTGAGAAAATGTCCTTGAGCCTAAATAGAAGACAAGCACATCAATAGGTGTGCAGGTAATGAGAGCTATGGAACTTGGTGAAGACTATAATATTTTCCTGCAGTAAGTAAAAGCTCTTTTCAAGATGCATAATGAGAGATGGGGGAAAGGAGATCATCAAGAAAGAAATACTACACATTTTAAGAAATGTTGACCATTATTCTTGGTGTTTATCGTGCTACAATAATTTTCTCTAAGCAAGTATCAGTTTATTTGGCAGGGAAAATGTTTACCAACAAAATTCAGAGCAGACTTAAAATAGAAAGTCCTTTGCTGAGTCTTCCTGAGCACTTTATCCATACTACTTGCAAACAGGTCATACCATTTGATACTGCAGTGTTGCGTGTTCCCAGGAGAAGCATCTGCAAAGAGCTCCTGTACGTTCAGTTCCTGAAGAGTGTACAGTCTCTGCTTTCACAGCAGAGTCTGACCAGTGCTTCTCATTTGAGAAGCGTCTTCATATTGTTCTGGTCAACAAAGACACTCCTCAACATCTGCTCTTTGTCCGCAAGACACGTTTTCCTGTGTTGCGTGAATGAATGCTGCTCTTGGAAAGACAGTGTTTCAGTTCCCACCATGTTCTAAGCAGTAAGCAATATCAGAGGTTTAACCCAGTCCTGCCGGGTCTTCTGTGTGTGTTGAAGGAATTTGCTTACTTCTGCCTGAAGGCCTTTTTCTGGATGCCCTCTCTGTTTTCCCTGTTTGCAGGGAAATGACATCAAGTCATTCTTTGTTACTGAGCTTATTCAGTAATCTTCTGGTACCTGATAATTGTATGCATGTACTTTGAAACTCTGAAATCGCTCTAGAGGCTAATGATTTCACGTCTCTTCTTGCAAAGGTGTTCCCTGCAGACCCTGATCAAGAGCCCTTCCCCTTCCCGTAGCCCCTTTCTGTTGCACTGAGAGACTGGAATTATTGTAGCAAGAGAAAATAACTGTTTTCATCTTTTCACATCCATGTACCTCTTACCTCATACATGACTTGTCCTGATTCCGTGCGTCTTCGTTTAACAAATGTTAACTGCAACAGCCATAATGTCAAAGTGTTTCATTAGAGCAGATATAACTAGTTCATTGGTAAAGTGGGATTTCAAGCAGAGGTCCCTAAGGAGAGCTGTCCTTTCCTTTATTCCAGATAATATTTCATTAATGACTTTGATGATAGAATAAGGGGATGCTATATTTAGGTATTGTGTCCAGCACTTACTAATTTCTCTTAATTTTACATTTTGACAAAGAATAATTCGTATTTGATATCCAGTACAAATCTTTCTCATCAGAAAATTACTGAACCAGTGGAAGAGGTTATTGGGGTGCTTGATCAAATCTATTAGACTGCAAGGTTTAAAATACAGCTTGGACAAATAGCATAAATGTAGTTATGGTGCCTCAGCCCAGGGAAATGGACAAGATGACATCTGACAAGATGATGATCGTCAGCACTTTGCTCCTGTGGTCCTCATAGGAATTCTTCATGTCAAAAGTACACAGAACATGGTGTCTTTCTAAGACTTAGCTAAATATATTTTGGATATTTTATAGTGCTAAAAACTAAATGTAAGAAAGTGGGGAAAATCAAAAATAAAAAGTTAAAGGCCAGTGTATTGGCAAAACAATGTGAAATCTATTTAAAAATGTAGTACCAGGCAAAATTCACCTGCTTTGCAGCCTGTAGATTTTTAAAATGATTCTTACTGTTAAGATTTGAGTGAAATTTGTGATAAAAAGTACCACTTGCATTAATTTCACTTTATTACTTTAATATCTAGAACTACTCATACATGAGAGGCTTGTTTCTTAAGTCAGTTGTCTAAAGGAATGGAAATAAAAGAGCTCTTATAATAATTGGCATTCTTCTGACATTCTAAGGAAGACATTATTTATGATGTGATAATGGACCAGACAGAAGTCACCGTGATCTCAAACAGCAGATACTTATTTTCTTGCACTTGGAATGAACAATGAAACTGGCAGCTTTGCTGAAATGGGGAGGTAAAGAGAGGGTGCTAGAAAAGTCACGGTGTTTGGCTGGCTCAGGGTTACAAATTCAACAGGACTATGCAGCTATTTCCTGCTGTGCATTCGGGAAAGATATGGAGTTATTCACAACAAGTGAATAGGCAAAATAATTAATCATTTGCTGTGGTAAGATATCTTACTGGGTTTTAAAAAAAGGACATTCTGTACTCTAACAGTAACAGTGCTTACAGGGCTGAATTTATAATCTCTTTCTCTCTGATTTTCAGAATTATTGAAAAAGTGTTAATTTCACAATATTTTTTAGAGTACCATGATATATTTTTTTTGTAAGGACAGAAGCAATGAAAGAAAATGACATGATTGGGACATTCTACAAAGTTAGTTTAGTGCAGTTACTCATAAAACAGGAATCTTTGTAACGAATGACTGAGATTTGCTTTTTAGAAAGTTACAGCATTTGCTAGATCCCAAAGAATAATTTCAATGAGCATGAGCAAAAAGACTGAATAAAATCCACTGTGTTTTGACCTGAATTTAATAAATATTTCCAGTCTAGTGCTTAAGTTTCTTTCCTATTCTTAAGTTTGAGTCTCAACCTCAAAGCAAACATGGGATATAAAATCTTTTCAAATGAAACTAAAACAAGTTTTGGTCCCCTTTAGACAAATAGTACCAAGATGTGGATAGCTGCTTGTTTTTGTTTTTCATTGAAGGCCTTTGGGGAGGCATGTTCTCTAGAATGACAAAGCATAGTAACTTTTAAACTACTTATTGTTAAAAAAAAATCTTTTATCATAGAATTATTTTCAGATGACAAAATACTAGTGTGAATTCTATGAATCTAATTCACACCTTCATTATTCTCAACAATTTTATGCCCTTATAATGTATGTTTTGTTCTATGTAGATAGATTCAGTATTGCGAATATATATTTTAGATAGCGTAAATATTCATATGGTTCAGTTTAATGCAGGCTGAGTAAACATTCCATCATGAATCTTGGCTGAATCTTGGTTGCTCCTGTTACCTTTGGTTCTGAAAATTCTAGCTTTATCCCACTGTGTCTTAATTAGTGCCATACAGCTACTGAGTGACTAATTAATAGATTGATGGAATGAGGGTTGCAATAGTCAAATCAAATGAATGATATATTAACTTGTGGGATACAAGCGCAGCAGTGCCATTCAGAACCTGGCTGCAATGAAAACACTCCTGGATTATTTGAATAGAAATTTACACAAAATATAATTAATAATGCTGAGCATTGTCAGAGTAACACATAATAGGCCACATAATACTTTTTGTCATATGACAGAGATTAAGGGGTGAACACAGACTGTAGTTGTGGATCTGCATTTACTAAATATACATGCATCTTTCTCAGCCTTCCCAATACAAAAAATATCATGCAAAAAAAAGAACTATTAAATAACTCAAACTTATGGAGAATTTGTATAAAAAGGTTGTTAACTGCCACCTTCATTAATGGTAGAAAATATTTCAAAGCTGGGCAAAATACAAATTCACTGACATTCCAGTGATCACCTGGAGTTAATCCAAACAAAACTTACTGACTTTGGAGAATGGCTTTGGAAACCTCATGGACTAGATACTTTTCCTATGACTTTCCTTCTGTTTCATGCCTAAGACTAACCCAGAATTTTCATGGGCAGATTCAGAAGTTTGTTTTAAAAGACAGTCAAAACTGAGAACATTTTCAGAACTATTTCCTAAGAAAGCAAGATATACACAGGGTAAATGTCCATCTGCAGGTTAGTTTGTCCATCCCCATGAACAACTTTTACATCCATTGTCAGACCTTATCTAGATTTGACAAAGATAATGAGGTTTCACAGTTTAACCCACTGTGTGCAAAACTGCAGCTGAGTAAGACTCTCATTCATCTTAATGTCTGGGTAAGAAGACAGTTACTTCTTTTGGTTTGCTCTCCTCTCCCCTGGGAGCAATGCAGTTAGCAGGGAGCCTCTTAGTACCTGCTTGCCTTGTGATCGGCAGGTCCCCTGCAGAAGGAATTATGGGCAGGTAGATATGGTTTCGGGGATGTGCTTGTCAAGGGAAATAGTTGAAAAGACTATGGTTTTGGGGAGCTTGGGAGAGAGCTGCTATACTATGATAGGGGAAAACAGAAGTATGTAGTAAACGGATCAGTAAGAAATCAGATTTCAATAATTCACTAAGAAGCTTGCCTGTTTCTACAAACTCACACCCTCTGAAGTTAGCTGTGAACTTCAACAGCACCGAGCTACGTATAGGTGCATCACAGGAAAATGCAAGTGTAGCGTTCTTCTAAAGTTTCACACCACTCTAAAACTTGAGTAAATATATCAGAGGAAACGCATGGATAAGTTAGACCCCATATCTCACGGCTCTCAGGATTTTTTGTGTCACTGGCCTTTTTTTATCTCTTACATAAATATATAGCCACTAGCTTCATACACTTTGCAGACACAGTTATGATAGCACTTCTTTGCATGCAGAGTGTGATATCACAGGCCATGAGAGATTCTGGAGTCTGTCTGTCTGTCTCTTTCTCACTCTGAACCACCTTGTGTAATGAAACTGGCATTTCAGCAGTATTTGGGGCCCCTGCAGCCTCTGAAACTGGGAAAAAAAAAATCTTTAAATAAATTGATATAAAGCATTTAGTTACCACACTTATTAGATATCAAAATCACCTATGGGAAACTAAGCTATTTCAACACCTTCTCAGCTGCTACAGCATGGATTCAGACAGTGCTGAACTGCTGTTATGCCTAATGCTTTCCTTGCTGTGCTGAGGAATTCAGTTGCATTGATAATGCAATCATTAGCCTATGGGGATTTCTGTAATTTTTTTGGGTTTTTTTTTTTTTTAATCTCATCCACAGTGAAAAGTGCTTGATATTATTGTACAAACATAAGACCTCAAATTTGCATTTCACTCCTGTGATCTCTTATCTTTAGAGAAGGATTAAAAGCTAAGCCTCTTTATGAAAATAACCGAACATATTAATTATACACCATATAAATAATTTAATTGCACATAGAGAATAGACTTTCTGAAAGTTTCATACATACTTCTCTTTATATCATGGAAATTATTGTCAAATTAGAGCAATTTTTTTCTTAATACTTTTCACGGTGGGAATTTATCCTGATTAACTGTAATTTCTAATATGATAATACACAACAAAAATTGGTAATGCCCCCAGTATGTAGTAATTGGAGAGTCTGTTAAAGGTCAATAATAATGAAGATGATGTGATACTTATGTGCCTCTTGTTGACAGATAAAGTCAAACTATCAGCTGCTTAAGTCTGACTAAAGTCCATATAGCCTCATCCTTACAGTAGAACTGAAGCTTGCTCACAGTTTTGGCTGAGTCACCATTAAAACCTACACGAGAAACAACTGGCATAGTGATTTGGCCTTCACAAGTGTTGCAGTTTACCCGTTAAAAACTTGAAAAGAGAGCAACCACCAATATATTCCTGGTATCTGGAGAAATACATTAAAGATATCAGAGTTGAGGGAATAGAAGTAAAAAGAGAAAACATCACAACCTTCAGGCTGTAAAGTATTAATATTTCTAATGGATGCAGTAGCCTTCAGTTGCCCTTAAATCACATGGAGATTCTCATAATCATCAGCCATTTTGCAGACATATGATCTTTGCCAAAATAAGCTGCCCAGATTTACTTTTCTCAAACCATCCTTTTTACATAAATGATTGTAATATTGTTGCGATTTATCCTCTCTTGTCTTAATTCTTATTTTATAATTTTGAAAGTTATTTTCTGGATCTAGTTTACTCATAAACTCCGTCAGACTATGACCTGTATATCCTGAGATTGCATTTTCCTTTCTCCTGTATTTTTTGTCTCTACTTTTTGCAGACTAGAATTACTGCAATTTAAAGGAAAAGTTGTTCAAAGAAGTTTTCTGGTCTAAGAATAACAGAAGCACCCACACATATTTATAAAACCACAACTGGAAATTCCATCATACAATGTCTTCAGCAGTTAGATAATATATACTGTCTACTTAGCCTCAAAAAAGTTTCATTATTGACTCCCAATCATCTTTCTGGTAGATCATCTTGTTATTTACCTATCTCAGCAGAGATTTATAAGCCTGACTAACATTTATCCTTCCAGCTTTCCTTTGTCCCTATCTGTGCTAGATGGATTTTCCTTGGGAGTCTAAGTCTCGCACAGTTATAGGCAGTTGAAGGAGGTAGAATAGAAGAGATAGCTGACAGTTAAAGATACTGAGACAGATTCTTCTTGTAATTATGCAAATTTTACAGTAGCATAGTGCAATTGCCCTCAATGCAAGTCATTATACTCTGACTTTGGTGCTGTTGACAGCAGTAGTTCTAGTTTAGCGTGTTGTGAGGTTAAAAGGAGGGAAAGCATATTAACCTATGGGAAGGAACAAGATCTGAATCCTACTGGTTTTGTTAAATTGGCTACAAAGTTTATACTACAGATATTTATATATGAGTTTAGCTACTGCATGCAGATTTCTTTCATGTTCTCAGAGGACGTTAGGTTCCTACCCAACTGCAAAGGTAGAATATGCACTCTGAAACTTATCAAGAATTACACAATTAGGTAGGCAAATTACATTTATAAATGGGAATACATAATTTTTATTAATGTTTCTAGAAAATGATAAGAACTGAGTCCCTTTATGCACATGCTTTTTTTTGTGACTAACAAACCAAAGGGCATATTCTGCTATAGAGAACCCATTGGAACATGGGCAACCTGCACACAAATAGAAGAGAAACACTGGTACATAATCATATAAATAAGTGAATACAAAGCGTGACAAGTTTCCTTTTTTCTCCAGAATTTTCCTGCTTTCTTTCAGCTGCAGATATTTTTTTGTATGAATGTCTCATAAGCTGGAAAGGGCCACGACAGGCCAAACAGTAAGATGGAAACTATCTGTGAACCAGTCTCATAGCTGTGTGTCATCTCAATAGACACAGGTATGCCCTCCTGAAGCTGTGAAGGAATTTTCTGAATTTTTAGCACAAACAGAAATTGCAGTCCTGCCCATATTATATCACAGATATGCAGATTGTGAATAACTAAAGGCATTTGGCAGATCCAGTCAAAACATTTATATCCTACCCCTGCCTCAGGCAGAATACCTGTCTAGTACAGAACAGCTGTTGAGCTTTATGCAAGATGGATGATAGCTGCGTATGTAAACATGTCTCTCTTTCATTGGTTACTTAAAGAATAAAGAAAGTGGAATGTAAATATCAGATATATTATCAATAAACACCAATTTCCCCGTTTTTATCATCTCATTTGTTCCTGTGTTCCTGTCAAATTGTGAAAATAATCTGTCTTTTTCTCCAAGCTCAAAAAAAAATTATAATAAAAAAGAACTTTCCCTAGAAGCATTGTTGCTAAAAATTGCTTGAACATTTTCAAATGATCACCAGAAAAACAAGGTGCTCAAAATACTACAAAGGTAATAAACCTCTCGTTTTACAATGCATTTGTAAAGGATGCACTCTTGTTGTAATTTTTACAAGTGTAACTGTCAGTGTCTTCAAGATACTCTAGTATCATACTATTATTTTCCTTCATGTCATTTTGAATGATTTCCTATCTAGTTTATTGTTAATGACTTCCCAGAAGCGTGAAGTACAGACTTATAATTTCTCTCAATAAAGATGTAATGGATCTTCTCCTTAGTAATAATTCTCTCCAATAAATGGCTTAGCATAGCTACTGCTTTGCTAGAAGGCGATACTCTTAAAGCTAAGCATGCCTGGGTTTTTTTATTCTCACGCTTTGCATAGTATACGAATGAAGAAACACAAATCTGATTACCATGCAATATACATATACATTTGATCTAATCCAAATCAGTACATCAAGATACTTCAGAAGGAGTGAGATAAGGTTTTAATCTTATTCTTTCAAACTCTTTATGCAGTTTTTCTGCTAGATGCCTGGGAATTAAGAAAGCTATTTTCTTCATATTAAGCACAGTATCTCTCATGTTAAACAATCCCCTATATTTCCAACAGCTACATGTACAGCATTTATTTTTCTCACTCATCCCTTGCAGCAACTATGTAATTCTATTTTTTGTATTGCTGAGATTTTAAAGAATTATGCTAATCTAAAAATTATATTGCAAATTTAGTGGTGAGTCATTTCATTCATGTTAGTGTCATATGTGTGAATAGCACTTCATAAAGTAAATACAAAGACAGAACTATGTCCTCTATGGATTTTATGATCTAGCTTTTCTGATATTTTGTGCAACAGAGCAAAGAAAGATAAAAATCGTTACACTGGATAAGACTTGTTATCGATCTAATGCCAGTATCCTGCCTCTGAGATAATTTTCCAGGGTACAGTGGCTTCAATTTAAACATTCTTCGTCCATGCTTTCTGAGCTGCTAAGATATGGCTATCTGAGCACTCCTACCAGAACAAACCGTAATGCTTCCGTCAGAAAACTGGACCTGAGTCACAAGTTATAAGACAGAGCAATAAACAATCATTCACTCTTCCTGCATAAGAAAAATGCTTTGCATTCATGGCCTACATAACTTGTTTGCCCAGATCAGCAGGAACGGATGTATGGGTAGGAAAGTGATACATTATTAAGGTAAATAATGCCGAGTATATAAAAAATATTACTTTGTAGCTATGGATTTATTAGCACTTAAATGGAACTTCAGCATTTGAGATCCATCTCATCTTTCAGAAGAAGAAAGAACAAGAGAAATGAAATTGTTTTCATCTTAGGCTAAATAATAATATTCCAAGGATTAAAATAGGATGAATATAGATGTGACTTTACAGCATCTTGCAAAATCTTTTGTACCAATGTAGACAGAAACAATGTGACTGCAACTTTTTGGGAGTTTGCCTCAACTAGTTCAGTCTCATGTATGGGATATCTCCAGGCAAGATGAAAAGCACATACGTTAGCCTTGAGACAATCCTTTTCCATACCACCTATGCCTGAAATAAAGTACCCCTATGTTTGCAACCTTGCAATGAGTAGTTTTAAGATCAAAGGATGTATTTAAAATCTTTAAATATGCTGAAATGACTTACTTGGAAATCCTGAGGTATGGGTTTTGAAAATATCAGTGTAATGAAGAAGGAAAACTAACAGTGACCTACATAATATTGCTTTCTAATCAAAAATATTGCCTGAATTCCTCCCTGTTGTTTCTCCTAAACTATTATCTTTTTCTTCACCAAGATGCTTCACTCTAAGTCTAATAAGTATAAGCTTATCTGAGCAGAGGCTGCTGATTTATATGTTCTTGGAAAATATGGTAACAAGGTAATTACACTCAAATTGTAAGTAACACTGCTAATTCTGCAATGAACTCCATGGGTGAATTTAATGAGGGCTACTGAAAAGCTGTAAGAAAATAATTTTGATGGCAGGCACAAAGCTGGGACCCAAAGCTTTTCCTCATTTGAATGGTCTTGTTGAATTCACTGACCAAGTAGTATTTACAGAATTGCTCCCTTGAAGAATCGATGCTCTTAACATTTTAAACATTCATCTCACCGCACTGCAATAGTTGATTATTATTTTTTTAAGGAACCTTTTTTTTTCTCATTTTTTATTGGAGCGTCTCTACCATAGGCAAGCAAAATCAATAAGCCTTTTGATTGGAATTGAAAAAATGGAAAGGGGAGATGTGATGAAAGACCAAGTTCTAACAATATGCCTGCAGCTATATAAGTCACTGCTTTTAGATTAGATGCAACCCCCATGTCACTACTCTGTATTCAATTTTAATGCTAGAATAGAAATCATGCATTTGGTCACCCATGACATAGCATTCTTGTTAGTTCGATTGTTATTTCTTTTTATTCTCTTCTGTATAAGAGATAAGATGTCATCAAATAGTCTAAGGCTGCAATTATTTTAGTAAATGGAATCCAGAGTTGACCTCAATGCATTTTTGAAATCCAGAAAGTTTAGAATTTTTATTATTGTGTTTGCTTCATAAATCTCATTCCAACTCATGCTTAGTTGTGGGCATAAGACACTGTTAGCTACAGTTCAGTGAAATTTTCCAGGATACAGAAACACTGAACTGTCTCATTTAAAAGCTACTTCGAGTTTATCTTGGATAATGAAAATGTCTTTTATGATTCATTACAACTTTTCTTTGTTCTTTATATGATATCAGACCATTAGATAGAAATTATCTGAACCTATTGCCTGCCAGCAACTTGGCAACTGCTGAGAAAAGGCAAGAAGATCTAATGCACAACCCATAGGGTAGGTCTCTGAAGCTATTTCTATGTAACACTGGCTGCGTAAGATTATTAAATTACACAAAAAAAATCAATGTTTATAATATGAGTTACATTTAGCAATGTTAGGAATGAACTTTAAGATTGGTTGGAATCTCACTGATTAGAGTAGACTTCATCAGGACCCTCATAAATAGAGAAGCGTAGGAGTAACTGCACTGAATTAAAAAAAAANAAATTATCTGAACCTATTGCCTGCCAGCAACTTGGCAACTGCTGAGAAAAGGCAAGAAGATCTAATGCACAACCCATAGGGTAGGTCTCTGAAGCTATTTCTATGTAACACTGGCTGCGTAAGATTATTAAATTACACAAAAAAAATCAATGTTTATAATATGAGTTACATTTAGCAATGTTAGGAATGAACTTTAAGATTAGTTGGAATCTCACTGATTAGACTTCATCAGGACCCTCATAAATAGAGAAGCGTAGGAGTAACTGCACTGAATTAAAAAAAAAACCCACCAGGATCTGAACATATCTAAATAGATGTGTTAAATCACATCAGTCACCTTTCAGTGTCAGATATCAGTAAAACCGATGGGGGTTTTACACTTAATTATAGCAGGAAAATAAATATTTTAAATATTCAGTGATAAATGGACTTTTTTTTTCACAAGATGATAAAGTATTCTAAATACTATTTCAATTAAAAATTGACTGAAAAGCAGGACTAGTGGTGGTGGGATTGGAATGATTCAAATGAAAATATTTAAATGAAAATATTTATATTTCTTAAATTAAATCAGAAAGTTTGAAACTATTCAATCTTAAACTATGCTTGTACGTTGTGCCACTGTGTCTCATATAATTTGTAATGTGGGTTAATGCTTTTACTTCTTTGAAGGCCAGGAGTCTCTGCAAATAGACAACATGGTTTTCCATTTGCTGCTTCATAGGAATCACATTTACTGAGCTGTACCTGTGATCACTGTTGAGGCAGCGTCTATGGATATTGTTTCAGTTCTCTAGGGTCAGCTTGGTCAGTGATTTTGAGGTGCGAGGCCACTTAACATGCTGTGCAGCAGAGTAAAAACTATCATCACTGACTACTGCTGGAGATACAGTGTAAATGTGATTAACCACAAATAATTAGCAGATAAATAGTCTTACCAAGGCAGCATAAGTCAAATTCTCTTTGAAGTGGGTATAAAATTCCTACTTAATATCTTGACAAGTGCAGTATTGGAAGTATTTCAAAAGGTGTTAAACACAAATAAGATTTTTCTGTTGCACTTTGGGGTATATTTTGTGTTACTTTAAAACCCCAATTCTTTTATAAACCTTAAATTCTATTAAAAAGGACCTCAGAAAGGAATTAGACTTTAAATGAGTTGACAGTTCTCATTCTAGCAAAAAACCCAAGAAAACTGTGCTGTGAAGACATAGACTTTGCTTAAATCCATAGCAGAGTTCCTTTCTGTTTCTATGGAGTCAGGATTTCACCCTGTTTTTTTATTGCCTCTTTTTCTAACCACAGTCTGCAAGACTATAGTAAATAATTGTCATAACTGTGAAGAAGAGAAACTAGAGCGAGCACTGAACATAAAAGCACATATATTTTCCAAAATGTTCCTTGCACATAAAAACATCTTATAAAATCTCTTGGATATGCTCAACAGTGCAAATGAATGCCGATGTATTTTTCATAAATAATGAGCATCAAGGAAGAAGAGAATTCAGGCATTAAGTTGAAACCAAGACAAAAGGCAGGGAAAAAAGGCTTTGCAATATATTAAAGTCTTACGGTGGTTTTGTCCCAATCTTTGGAACCTGATTGTGCATTCTTTATACACCAGACACTCTCAGTGATCTCAGCAGAAGCTTTTCAGCTGGATGTGCAAGGAATGCAGGGCTGTGCTCTAGAGCGATAGGCCTAAAATAATCATGGCTTCATTCTTCAAACTTAGTCAAAACTCCTCAGATGTAAAAATGTAACAAAAGTCAAATGCCACCAAATATCTCTTCATTTTTCCAATTAGAAATCAAGAAGTTTTCCTAGTATCTTACCAAGTGAGCATGACTACCTATGAAATGAAGCCTCGTTCAAATGCTTCTGTAGATGTTACTTAAACAGGGTAATGTCTTATCTCTCAAATTCTTGTCCTGAAATCAGTATAGCGTCTGTTTGGGTAAGATACTCTTCACCATATATAGATCTTCATGAGCATGAAGAGAGCAGATCGAATTCAAAGAGGAATAGTGTACTGTATCAAATAGATATTAGATTTTATTTCTATGGCATACCCAAGTGCTGCTCCCAAGCGTCTATATTTGTATTTTCTGTCATGCAATATGTTCTTAAGATGAAACCATGATTTGAACATTTTTATCAAGGCTGTAGTTTTGCCAATAACATTAATGAAGAGTTATTTTGTAGCCGGTGACAATGGTTCAGCCATACATAGAAAAACACCAATCAAACTGGCCAGCTAGGCTACCAAACATTACAAGGTGACTTTTTTGTACATTAGGCTTTCACTACTTATACTAATATTAGGTGTAGTAACAGGAAACAATGCTGAACTATATAAAAAAGCATAAATGATGGTAGTGAAATACCTACACTAAAACCAGTGGCCATAAAATGAAGTTCTTCCCTACTTTTAGAATAAAAGAGCCAAAACATGTTAAGGTGTAAACAATGTCAGATACATAAGAAAATGCTGTTCACTTAGTAATGCTGAAGCATTCCAAAGTGGGGCTCTGATAACTTCTCTGATGGAAGACTCTGTCAGTCAAGTGGCAGAATTAAGACCGCTCTGAAACTGCTACAGAACAACAATTTAAAGCACGCAGTGCGGTTGTTTCTATAGCTCTGTACTCCATTCAGAGCAATAAGTACAGATAGGGAAGTAGGGGTTATCAAGCCCTCTCTAAAACCGCGCAATTTCAGGTCATATTCTTTGCAGCACTGCATTACAACTGGAAATAAAATGAGTAGGATAAGGAGGATTTCATCACAAGGTGACCATTCCAAATCAAGTTCAACTTGCCAGACCATGACCCAAACCCACTATGATCTAAAAGTATTTGATATGAAATAATTCAGCAATTTCTATCTATGCCCTAATGGATATTAATATATAAAACTTCTGTCCAACATACACTAAGTTCCTGCTGTACTAATGCAGCTGTGCAGACTGAAATGTGAAAATTTTTCATGGTGATGATCCCACTGGATAAGTATAAGGCTTTTCACCCACAGATTTTTTTGATGGCCTGAAAGACTGAAGCAACACAGATTATCAGTTAGACAGGAAGAATTCTTACAAATCTGAGAGAAAGAAAAATGAAAATAAAAGAAAAAAAAAGGGACTCGCATATTGTTTTAAATCAAACTTCTATGAATCTTTACAACAAAACCACTAAAAGGAATGATGAACCCCAGGCTTTTCTGCAATGATCTTGCTTACAGTGTCTTCTATATTCATTGTATTCTGCTTGCACATCAATCGTATAAGAACAAGCAATGCACTATGTTTTATTGTGTCTTCTTGTGCCAGCACTATGAAATACAAGAAAGCTGAATGAAAGGCATTATCTAACATATTTTTGCATTACAAATTCACAAACTTGACAAAATATTGCAGTCTGAAAGACTTAAATAGTTTTATGTAGCAAATTGAGTATTAATTAAAAGAAAGTCAGAGGCTGAAAATTAAGCCTGTAGGTAATGGTTGTAAGGGGGCATATATTAATATCTTAACTCAAATCTTGATAAGGGACATGTTTCTTCACCTCGAGAATCCATTCACCTACTGAGAGTATGTCATCTGTGAGCTTGCCTGCAAGGCAGAAGGTCAACATCATTTCCTTGATATGTTGTTCCTGCTTCCCCAAAAGAGCTTGCTGAAGGATTTAGCACCACAGGAGTTAAGAGACTTTTTACACTATGGGGCATTCAAGCACATCAAGCCCTTCAGGAAACCCTCTAATTGGGCTTCCTACCTGCAAGGCTCTAACTCTAGAGCATACCTTGCTACCAAAGCCATGGAACATGGACTGCTAGCTACAGAGAATCAGGCTTATCAAGCCTCATGAGGCTCTAAATAATTACTTTGGAACTAAATCAAAAGAATGGGAATAATTTTAAAGACAACTAACAAAAAAGGGTTGGGGGTGCTAAGTTGCATTAGGATATAACCTGTATCAAGTTATTCTGATTATTCATCCAGGTTGTTCAGTTTTGGGTTTTTTTTCAGTCAGATGCTAAACCTATGCAGTTTCCTGGGTATAGCATTACTTACAGCCCTTATAAATGTTCATTCATTTCCTCTGATTAATTCCTACCCTTCCTCAGTCAATTGGGCTCCGAGTTGGGAAGGTATTCTATGGAGCCATACAGCAATAGTTTGTATTAGAGAGATTATCATTAATTGGTACCATGAATCATTTTGGTGAGGTAAAATGATGGCATTTATATATCTTTTTCCAATAATGCCACTTTTAATTTTTTCTACATAATATAAGTACAAAAACCTAAAATGCTTGAGGGTAGTAGAAAAAAAAGTGTTACTTAAAATCTACTGACAAAAACCTTCCTTATGGACTAGAAAAAGCCTGAGAGATAAAGGCCTTGTGAGATAAAGAAATCATCAAATAATCATGTATGGGTTTGATCACCTAGTTGCATGCATAGCTATACAGGCAGTAGAGTCTTTGTGCAAGAAAAGCCACAGTGCTGGCAGGTGATTTTTTAGATTCAGACACTGCAGTTGTTTGGATACTGTAGGGTACATAAACATGAAATAAAATAATATTTTTTGACATGTTAATGATAAAGTGTATTTACTGGTTTCTGCTGGTATTTCTCCCTCCTTCTCTTTGATCCTTTGACACTCACTGTGTATTTGTTTTTTATTATGGCCAATTCACTGCTCCATTTTTTACTCTTTAAAACAGTGAAAAAAAAAATCTAGTAGTGAAATCGTAAAGATTGCTCTTCTTTCCTTTTCCAAATTAAAATGCTCAAATCCACACTAATGAAGTGAGTTGTCAAGAAATCTGTCTATTCCATTTATGATACTGGGTAGTTGCCTAGAAATCCTGCTAAGCCAGGGACAACAGACTCAGAGCCAGAGCAAGCTAAGAGGCAAGATGGAAGAGAGATTATCAAGTCCTCTAATCTATAAAAGACACGGAGTACAAAATAAATGAAGGAGGAGTTCAGCTGCAAGAGACACTGTAGCTCTGAAATACTGGTCAGAAAAAAAGACCCACAGTGAAACTAGGCTTATCAGGCAGCAACTTTCAGGAGACCTGATAAATTTGCAGGTAGTGTTACTACTGCATGCAGCTTGGGACAAGGATGAATTAGAGGTCTTGTGGGACTTGCAAGGGTAGGAAACATTTTGATTCAACTGTACCCTAAGCAGTTGGCTTTTTCTTGGTTGACTGAAAAAGGGAAACTGATTTTGGATATATGCAAAATGTGGGAAACAGTGAAGCTAGAAGATACCCAAGTTAATGTTATGTGAGCTAGTCTGGGTAATGAGAGCTGCATAGCCATGACAAAAACGAGATCAGGAAGATTAATTTACCTTGACCTTGGCAAGGACTCCCAGTATCCAAGACAGCTCATTTAAAACTCAAGTATGGCTAAGGTACGCTTCAGTCTGCATTTTAGACAATTTTCCAATGTTACTTTAATGGAGGATAGAAAATGGAATTGCAGTTAATTGCGCAGTGGTGGATCCTCCATCTTGCAGATATTGCAGTTCAAAATTAGACAAGCCTGTGAGAGTTTACACGTCTATCCATTTTTCTGTGTGTTTTCTTTTTAAAGAAAACATTCCACGTCTAAGCAAACCTCTTCTTTCCAACAACTGCCAGATAACACAACAATTTCCTGTTGCTCATCTCATTTTTCCTTCCCCATCTTAGGTGAAGCTGTGGTGTACCCATCAGAAAGCACCTCTAAGACTAGGAACATGTTACTAGAAGGAAAAAATAAAGAACAATCACTTTTCAGCTGATGGTACCTGTTCTGAAAATCAGAGCAATTCAAAAGATGAGAGTTCAAATACATGAAAGGACCTGAGTACATAACTTCGATAACACTTCCCCAAAATCCTACTGAATTAACAATGATCTGTGCACATAAGGTTTTCTTCTGTTTAGTTTCCCTGTGCAGTCTGATCCAGCAGACAGACTCAGAGCCCACCTGATGGGCACTTACAAGTGTGAGTTTCACTAGAGGCACGGTAACCACTCAAAACCCAGGAAAATACATGTATACATACACACATACATATACATAAATCATAGAACTAGTTATTTATGCATAAAAGGGGAGAAAATGTTTCTGTATTTTATTTTACCTTGTCATTAGGTTAAATGAGAAAAATCCCCACAAAACCACAAAGCACGCTTTGGCGTAGAATACATGTCTCATCTCCTGTTAGGTCTAGGATATCATCTTCACTTTTCATTTTCCTAGTCAATGATTCTTAGTTTTTTTGGCATACAGGAGAGCTTCAAGGCTGAACAAGGCAGAAAATCCAGGTCCTATCTCTTTGTGGACATCTGTGCTAACCGCAGAGACTTTTTACAAAAGTAACCACAGCATCATCGTGCCAGTTGTGGTATTAAAAAAACCCCCAGTGAGCCCAGCTAAGCCTTTAAAAGAACTGATGTGAGTGTTCAAATGCAGAAAAGAGCCTTGGATGCTAAAAGTGCCTTCAAACATATGCACTGAAGGGGATGCTTAACTGACTCACTCAGAGCTGCGGATCTCATTCCAGAAACCACACATATGCAGTTACACTTGATTCCCATAGTGGATCAAACTATCTTTTTGGACTGAAGAGGAGAGGTAAGGAGGGAGAAGGGGGGGATTATTACTTTCAAGTCTTTTTGAGCAATGACACTTTTTGGCTTAAGGTATCACTAAGCAGAGAATACAATAATAGAAACCCCAACAACATAAGTATTCACTCAGACTAATTAATTAGGCACCACAATTGCATGGTGTTGGTATCAAATACTTTCTGTCATCAAATTTCAAAAGAACTTTTATCTTGTTTCTGTACAAGAATAAGGAAATGCAAAGAGCATAAATATTTCAAACTGCTTATAATTAAAACTTGATGTGTTTGGCATGAAACCACCCTAGCAAAGAAGGCCAACTGTGTATCAGTTATACTGCCAACGTGTCCCTCTTTCATGTTAACAGCTGGGCAGTAAACATTGTGTAGCCTTGCTTTGCCACAAAAAAATTTCTCAGCAGGCTTGTGTTAGTAATGCAATCTTGTCGTTTGCACTGCAACATTAATATTAAAAGCAAAATTTGACATGTTCATCAAGGTCCCACTACCCCTCCTTTTTTTTGTGCTTGTTTTTTTCTTTTGGGAATAGCCAAATTCTGCGAAGGAAATAATAAAATACTCCACCTGGCTGACAGTGTCGGAGTGATACTCTGCATGAGGAAGGGAATAAAGGTCTGAAATCACAGAGGGAGTTAAATTATGTTGTAATGAAGATGCACTGTAATATGAAAGAATCAGCCTGACAGAGCTCTCATTTAATTTGAACAGCACGGGACAAATTCTGCTCTCAATTACATCAATCCAATACTAATTGAATTAATAGGACAAAGCAGAATTTGACTATTTATCCCTTCTGAAAGGAAGAATAGCAATCGGAGGGTGGAAAAATCAACAACCATACAATTATTGTCATTGAATATTTGGTTTAAAATGAAATGTCAAGTGGACTCAGGAGACTTTGTGCTACCTAAATGCCTGCCCCTGTAGCAGGGTTTCTGGGTCTTAGAGCTGCTGGTTTGTCAGTTCTGGAAGAAGAACTATGCATTCTTCTTCCTAAGTAACCACATGCACATACCCAGCACCTGTTCTACTGTCCAACAGCATCAATTGCACATACACTGCTTACCTAAAATGAATACTGGAACATCCTTATTTACCTTAGGGAAGGCATCTTTCCAGCCTTTTTTTTTTTCAATACGCCTAAGCGAAATTTCCACCAAAGGCATATAGGCAGCCAGTCTCAACAGCTCTATTTTCTTGATTGTAATAATAATTAAGGATTCCTTAGTTACTAGTCTCATTTGGATTACAACATCCCCTCATTCTAGGCCTCTAGCCATAATTTCCATCACCACACTGCCTTGTACGTCTTCTGTTTCAACCCTTAAAACCAATCTCAATATTTTTAACAACTAGCTGCTAATAAAATTGAATCTATCCTCTCTTGCTTAAAGGCAGCCAGTGGACTAGTATTTTTTTCTCCTGTCCCTGTTAACTATTAATTACAAAAATCCATTTCTATTGGCTAAATCATTCCTAATAGCACTGAGCCAAGGTCCATTCAATTTGCAGAGCTGCGTGCAGCCGTTTTATTATTTTTACTAGTGCAATTATTTTCTTTCATCTACACAGTGAGCCAAGGTTAAGGTCAATGGTATACAATTTGCTTCTACTCCAGTTTAATAAGGTCAAATGCATAATGATTCTGTGGTGTATTATCATAAATTCATTTTCCACAATAAAGTTAAATTGATTAGGATAATACAGCATACTGGTTTTGCACACTTTGCTCATATCGAAAATTGGTTTGTGCAGTCAAGTTATAACTTTGTTCTGTATTGTTGTTGTATTCATATCCACCCCATATTCTGAGAAAGTAAATCTAGGCTTTAGTTGTTTTTTGCAAAATATTTTCAGCACAATTACAGCTCAGCTCAAAAAGGAAGGTTTTATAATTTTACCACACCAAATCAGTAAAATTAAGCAAATCAGGGTACTAGCCTACCTTAATATAATGTAATTGCATCCTGTAATATCTTTTTAATTAAAGAGAGTCATGATGTTTCTCTGTGGATTGTAGTTCCAAAGAATGCATAGTTTTCATTTAACATCTATTATGGAGTAAATTGTAGAAATTTTACAGCATTAGATTTTTTCTGGTACACTGAAACTTAGTTGTTTCAGTAACTAACATAAAATCAACACCAATACTCTAAACGTGGAAAGGCAATACTTTAACAATATGTTCTTTTACTCTGAAGACAATAACCTGAACATGTGATTCGGAAACTTATGGAATAATTAACTTCTACACATAAAATACATTATGCTCTCATGGAAATTGTCGTGATGAACTCAATGAATACATGTAAACAAACGTAAGATACCTAAGGCCATTCACTGTTGTTATCCCTGATGAAGTACCCAGTGATGCTAAACTAATCAAATCATTACATTGGCTGAGTATTCTTAACCCTTTTATTTTGCAAACAAGATTGCTTTGTGTTTTCATACTTATCGCTCTTTGATATTTCTAGGTTGTCTCTTGGACTGTTTTCTTGTCAAAATATATTAAATTATTTTAAAAAATATTTCATGAGTTGGTTTATTTCATATTCATTGTTTTATGATAAATGTATACAAGATCCCTAAGTTAGCTCATTCTATATTTTGCAGTGTATGGTTTATCTCAAATCACATCTCTGAGAATTGCTAGAAATCTGTTCTGTGGGCTAGAGATTTTCCTGAAATGGCACATAATGAAAAAGAATTTTCACTATAGTTGTAAAGCACTTCACTTTGTTTGAATACACATCCCCATGAATCACATTGGGATTTGAACCACTGACATTTTACACAGGATGATTCAGACTCCATTTATATTTTAATTCTGTTGTGTATATTACTTCTATAAAATGGAAAAGTGTTGATGTTATTGGTTCAGGTTTGCTAATGGGAACTTGAACTTAACGCTTTCCAAAACAAACTCTGTTTTGTGAATATATACAAATTCCTCTCCTTCCTTGTGCTCAGTGGCCCAACAATGCAGAAAACTGTCTTTTTTTTTTTTTTTTTTTTNTTTTTTTTTTTTTGCAATACTAAATCCGCAGATGGTGAAGTAGCCATAGAACAAGACAGATTTGCATAGACTGTTTTCCTGGTGACAGTGAAGTTAATGGGATTTGGCTCTTCTCATCCTATATTCCCCATAGTTGCGTCAACTGATCCATGGTGACCTGAAATCACTGGGGGTATCAGAGACCCAGATCTCACATAAACGTCATAGGCTCAAAATAGAAGTGCCTGAACCTCCTCAATTATGAAAAAAAAAGATGAAATACATAAATGGTACTGTTACCTAATTGTAAAAATCTCCTCATCTTGTGCCTTAAACTATGACCTGCTTCAGTTTACTGTTCAGAAATAAGCTCTGACCCATGACAGACCCTCATCAATAACAGTGCTGGATCCATATTTCACCATAACATTTAGACAATGTTAATAACTGAAAATTTGGTCTACTTCTGCTTTCTTGATCAGGAAGAAATTGCTAAAAATACTGATAGCAATGCCTTTGTGTCCAGTTTTTACAGCCTGTCAACAAACCATTTGGATTTTTAGAAAGATGTGTATCTAGGCTTGATAAATACAATTTTCAGAAAAAAATATCAGACTGAATGTATTATTTTAAAAGTATAGCAGTTGTCTGGGAGATAAGTCAGTTCATAAGATTTTCAGCATATTAGTATCAATTGTTAAGATATTAAAATGTTGAACACCATGAGCTTTGTGTGAGAAGTAAAACTGCTTCAACAGGAAAAAAAACCCAGATTTTTTAGAACTTTAGACATAATAAAGGTTCACAGTGCAAAATCACACAAAATAAAGCAGAATGAATGGACAGTTTCTATCTTACTATATTGGAGGTATATTTTTCCAAGAAATGTTCATCCAGATTTAATACTGCATACTTTGATTTTTGACTCTTGGGGTCCTGCAGTGCATTTTGTTTTCCCTTATCAAATTCTTCTTATAAAATGTCAAATCATGTGAAAGAATACTCCCCATCCCAATTCAGAGGCATCCTCCAGGCTTTCAGCATATCTAGTGCAGTTTCACAGGAACAAAAAGCTAGAAAGTATTCCGCTTGAGTAGCCATGCAAGGAAGAGAGAATATGGTTGCAGAATATTTTTATCCTAAGTTTATGTTCTACACAAAAGTTTATGTTCTTTCAGAGTAGATTTTCAGCCTATTTTTGGTTAGCCTTTGCAAGAAATTCTTATGCACCTATAAGAAACAAAGAGCTGGAGTTCCTGATACAGCTAAAGGATATTCTACTTATTTAGATTCTGCCTAACTTGCCCCTCTAGGCTTCCTTAGCCAGAATGTTAATGCCACTAAGAAGAGGGTAGTAAATGTTTTTTGTACTTGCTCTAAATAATAAAAGCAGAGGAACTAAAAATATTTAAAGTACTGGAGAATCCTTATGAAATCTGGAAAATCAGTATGCACCACACTGGCTTACCTTTCCTGCCCCACCCCATTTGAAAAGAAATACCTGGTCTTGGACAGTTCTAAATGCCTAGAAAGAGTCTAGAAAGGGCCTCCTCTTTTTAAGTTAAGCTATAATTTGCTGAAGTCCTTTCACACTGATTCATCAGCATATGACATCACTGCACTTCTTGTCTTTACATCCCATAGTTCAGACAAGAAATAAGTATGCTTTCAGGGTGAGAAAAGATGAAATAATTAACACAAGAGCCTGAATCAGCAGAAGATATCTGATGTTATGTGGGTTACAGAGTCCCAGAAGTAGTTTTTTGCCAACCCTGACAATTTTTACTTTGGATAGACCCTGTATATTTTAATACACAGCAATGACAAGCAAATTTGGGCTGGATTGCAACATACAAAAGTACAGAGAGAAAATAGTGCAATAATTGATTTAAAAATTCTTATAAAATAATTATTGTCCAAATTCTGTTGCCAAAAATAGAGGAAGAAACTAGATTCCTATGTTCTGCTTACTGATATTTAACTAGCCATAATTCAGATGAGCTCTAGTTGCATGATAAATTATAACACTCTCTAAATGGAAATGCATCAGCAGGCATCACCATAATAGATAAAAATATGACAGGGACAGAGTGTAATTTTCTCAAGACATCACACTGTCTTAAATCAGATCTTCTATTCTCTGTTCCCAGAAGACTTTTAAACAATTTGATAATGATTTTCTTCCCAAAAGCATATGGTAATACTGGTTGCTACTATAGCTTTGGTTGTATTTGTGGGAAATTTACATACTAATTACAATAATTGTTTTAGAGAAACAATACATGCTGTTAATTGCCACTGTTGTTTCTTCTGCTCTTACTGAAATGGTAAACAAATGGTGTATAAATGGCATAGAAAATGTGCTACTGAATGCAAAGTATTTTTGATGTAAACCTGAAGAAATTAGAAACAATCAAGAACTGAAGTGAACAAAGAGATGTTCTCAATACACATAATGTTGCAAAGTTTGATGATGATGCTCAAAGACACAAGGCTGAAAGCACATCCTTTTGTTGACTCATAGAGCAAGACAAAAATGGAAAGAGGTTCTGAAATATGTCTGCAAAACATTTTAAGCCAGGTAGCATTCCACAAAAAGCTGGATGGGAAACACTCAGCTCAAAGGTAGCTGTGGACCATGCACAGCGGCTGCCTGCAGGAACGACTCACACTGGGAAATGCTGGAAGATGCAAGTGTGAAGTAGAGCAGAGCAAACTGCAGATCACAGATTTCAGGAGCCCTCTTGAGGTATCCATCTAAACGTGTCAGTATTCCTCAGGCAAAGGTATAGTTTTAGACAAGCAGATCTTCTTTAGCTGGGATATACTGTGGCCAGCAAAAGAGCTTTTTGAACAGAGCTACCCCTGTGTTACGTCAGCATAACAGAGCAATGCCACGTTTTTCTTCCCTTTCCTCCCTTTCTCTGATTATTTCCCAGGAGGGCCCATGGATCAGTTTATGTTTTCTTGGCAGTGACCACATTCAAAAAACCACAACATGCCCCCAATTAGAAGACTTGTAGAATTTCAGAGGGACATATTCTTGTGACAAATCACTGCAGCATGACACAAGGAAGATGTTTCCCCCAGAGCTGAGGATGCCACACGGAGTGCTACACTTCACTGGAGGAGTGCATGCTGGAGGAATGTTCATACAGGAGTGGTTTCTAAATGAGGACAGGAGACTACAATGTGGTGTATTTCAGCATATCCAAAGCATACAGATATAATAAAGTGTGGTTTTACATGATTCTTTCTTAGAAAAACAGCGCCTTTCTTTAACAGGAAATTCAGAGATTTTTCTTGCTTTACACTATAATTTTCCTTAAAGGTAGTTTTCTTTACAGTTTTCTCTCTAAGCAAACATGACTCAGGGCAGACCCTGTTGGCCT
Source organism: Piaya cayana (assembly GCA_013389865.1). Taxonomy (NCBI): domain Eukaryota; kingdom Metazoa; phylum Chordata; class Aves; order Cuculiformes; family Coccyzidae; genus Piaya; species Piaya cayana. The sequence continues at coordinate 120,640 of WAAB01019229.1, forward strand.
TGTCTGAAAATCACTGACGTCACTAGCATTAAAGCTGTGGCTAAAACATGTAGGATTGAGCCTACTGTCAACTGGAGTTAAGTGCCACACACTAAAGGGATTTATTTTTTTGTACCAATTTTTAATGCAAGATGATGAGTATTCTAATGATAAGATTTTTTTACAGTTGGTTTTATGTACACTGTCATAAAACTTGGCAGATACTAATGGAAGAAAACACTTCCAATAATATATTTTACAAAAGATCACTCTGTTCTTTACCATTGTAATAGAGGATTGACCTTTTTTTTTGGGGAAAAAAAATTGCCTCCTACATTTATTTTTTTACCTTTTCTGGAACAGAATATGTCAATGCTAAATTTTATACGAACTTAATGCCCTAATGTTTTTATCCCATATGTTCCCGACTTCCAATTATCTTTGTGCACGTTATGGCAAAATTAATTGATGTCTATACATTTCAGCTGCCTGAATTTTATTATAGATAACTTATCTTTTAGCTAATTACTTATTGCAAACATGACATATCTATGCTACAAGAAAGAAAGGAAAAAAAGAAATGCATACAGGCAGGCTAGTTATGAATTGGTTAGTACAATTAGTAGTGGTGGTCTGGAGATCAACAGCAGTTCCTTTTTTACTAAGTTGTTCTGTAGGATTTACTACATAGCTAGACATCTACGGTCTGTTTGCAGGCCAGTTATTTTCAGCTTACAAATTGCTACAAAATCTGTTCTCACACTTTCAATACTTCATGGTTTAATACAATAGAATTTGGTGGTTCTTAGCTGTTGTTCATAATTATACTGAGAGCTGGATACTCTCTGCTGGCAATCAAGTGCCTACATATGATTTAGGAATCAGACTTTCCAGCATGTAGGAAAGATACATGCTTATTTTCAAATAAACTACTATAATCAAAGTGGTTTGGAAATAACCTGGAATGCATTTAAATTGTAATGAAAACACATTTTCCTATTAATAAAGAAGGATAAGCTCTAAAAATGAAGATCATACATAAATTCCAACAAGGACAATCACTTTAAGCATCTCCTCCATGAATGGCATTCCTTGCAGAGTCAGTTAGAAGAGTAACTAGAGGCAGAATATAAAAAAAATATATATATAAGCCTTATATAATTCTCTAAAAGTCACCTACAGTTTATTTTAAGGATTAGTAGCAAGAAAACTTTAAATTGAAAACTCTTCTTGAGAAGAAAAAAAAATTAAAAAATAGATACAACTTCTATGGCAAATAGCAGTCTTATAAAAGTTCTGATTAAGTCTGAGTAAATCCACAGGGTGAAGAAGCCTCCTTTTCTAAATAGCCTCAACTAAATCTTACGGGCCTACAGAGAACTTGGTCAGCCTTAAGTAAAGCAGCAAGCAGTCCACGTTGCTGGAGAAGCAGCAGCAGCTGCACATGTACAGCTGTTTCTCACTTGCCAAACAGGTGTTTCTACTTCTATTTGCTGATTGATACTTGCTTCCCTCTGGTTTTACCCTCTTCCTCACTTAGAAAACATTATCCTTGCAGTACATGTTTGATAGGCCACAGGGGGGCTATCTGATAAAGAGCAGCTTTATGTTTGTTGGAGAAGGGAATGCCGGCCAGCTCGTGTGCAGGTACTTTGCAGTAGAAAAGGCTTAAACATTCCAATTTATGCTAGTAAGCTTATAGACTGTGTGGAACTGGTGATACATTGGAGATCAGCTGTGCATTGATGGAGCACACGGAGCTTCTGGAACAGTGCTTCTGTCAGTGACTGACAACATTTCTCCCCATCTAACATTCTGCCTGACGTCTTGTTAAAGCACTTGCCTGGGACTCTGAACTGGCCTTAACACCACGTTAACATTTTCTGTAGAGTTTGCAGCCACTTACGAAGAGATGCTGTGTGTCTAAAGGTACAACTCAACACCAAGTGATGTTGCACAAAAATGTCAACTCTCATGTGAACCTGAAACTCAAAATCAAGGAAATGTGAGTACCTCTTCTTCTTAGATAGTCTTGAACTACCATGGTATGTTACCTTGACCTATCGCACACTGGCATGTAGAGGGAAGAGATCTGCTTTTATTTGTAAGTCATAGATTCCATTACCAAGAAAAGATGATCTCCCTAATTGCACTGAGTAAAACCTAGCACAGTAACAATGCTGAATTAGAGAAAACCAGTAGTTCAGAGAGCAGTAGCAAATGAAGACATGAGCTGTCAGCAGGCATTGCACTCTTTTGCATATTTCCAAAAAATATTTGAGACATAAATACAACTAACTGATATTCTTGTTTAATGCACTCCGGAGAGATGAGGTTTCTTTGTAGGACACAGACACTGCTGTGCAGCAGACATCCTCTAAATATTTCTTTCTAGTCAGAAATGTGCTGCAGAGTCAAACATCACACAATGATTTATCTTACTTAGTATCTTTGTTTTACTTTCTGCCCCACAGCTCTGTGAAGGGTAGGCTGCCAAACATCTGGTTTTAACTCCTAATCCATTTATTTCTCCCCCTTCATCTAGTGTGAGGTTTTGGCAACATTTCATGTCACTCATTATTCAGGGTCTAATCCAAAGAAGCCAGCTGATACGGAGCCTTGTTGCTTTGCTTGTGTTTAATCTACATGTAAGAATACAATATATGAGTGTTGTATGCCCATCTCCTCAGATCACCTTAGATGCTTACTGAAGTATGACTTGCCTTTTCTGAGCCCATGTGGGCTGTCTTTAATTAGTCTCTGCTTTTCCAAATGCTATTCTCTTATTTTTGCAAAGCTTATATATGATCATGAGCAACATTGTGCATCAGTTCTCACTAGGTTTCAAAATTAGTATTTTTTTTTATCCTTGAGAATGTCAATAACAAATAAATGCTTTACTCTGTGTCCGTAGTCTACAACGGAAACAGGAATCTGTGGCTAATGCAATGTGTGACTATAGCAGACTCTTTTTTTTAAGTTTCAGAGACTCAGGAATAAAGTGCAAGGAAGAACATCATTACGCAGTTCCAAACTTGTCCCATTTCCTCTCAGTATTTCTTTGATATGAAGAATTCTCATGTTACAGAAAAAGACGTATATAAAAATATTTAATTACATTGTTATCACCACATATTTTCTGTGCACAAATTGATGGGCCCTAGTCAATAAGCTCAGTGGGATGACTGGTAGAGGCACTAAAGAAAGTGGTACTGTGCTCACCACTGACAAAAGGTGAGTTCAGAGATGTGGCAGCAGGGAGATATTTCCTCTTCTGAAGTAAAGGGCTAGCAGCTTCACAAAGGTTTGACAGTCCATGGTGCATGACCCTGTTGTCTCTCATTTTCATAAGTTTTTCTATTTTAAGTGAGAGAGATCATTTGATAAGTTCTGGACTTTCTCCTACTTCTTACATTACAAAAGTGTTTTCATTCTAAAATTAGAGAAAATTTGATATGAAAGGTATCTGTGGAAAAATAATTGTGGAAAAAATACCCTTTGCAGACTTTGATCCATTTCCAAGTAGTGAGCATGGCATCCCATTGTATGCCATAAGCCAGGTTTCTTAGTGAGACTGTATCTTTCATGATACTTCTAAAGCAATCCCTCACATCTTTCTAAAACCCCAGTTGTGGGGTCCTGAGTTACAACCCTCAAAATGCATAAGCTAAGAAAATGCAGCATACATTTGTTTTGAATCACTTAAGAGTATATTGTGCCATTTTTACATAATGAATCATTTCAATTTAGGTTGAATCACTGCAGAACACTTTGAGAACACTGACATTTTCCAGGAAAAAAGCTCTTTTCTTTTACCTAACAAGCTCGAGTTAATAACATATTCATGTGCAGGTAAAGCACAGAGCCATCTGGATTCACACGCATAATAAAATCAATGCCACAGCTTTTACATAGAAGTAAATTTACACTTTGACCTTTCTATTCACAGGTTGTGGTTTTCTGGCTTTCTTTTAAATATACGGACTGAAACAAAATGGAAAATGAAAAGGAAAGAAATGCTAGTTTGATGTTGATCACATAAATGTCCTTTTAATCAGATAATTATAAGAATATCAAAGATAGGCTTGACATACTGTTCTTTGTCAAAGGCACAACACAAATTCAATAGAATTTATATAGTTATGAGGGCTATAAAAACCAAATATATTTATTAAATTATACTCTCATAGAAAAAGACAGAACTTTTTAATCAGATCACAACTGAAAGGGGAAGGCTGCACAAAATGAAAGTTAATTTCTCATGACCTAGCTACAAAAAAAAAAAACTCTCCTGTATAAATTGAGCAAGCAGAATGATTTTTAATTATAATTTACTGAAATATTCAAAGTCAGGTGGTTAAAATTAAACTTATGCACTTCACTGGGGACCTAAATAAAAACATTTTTTTCAAACAAAATGCTGGGCATCTATGATTTTCACTTACTCCAATCACATATGAAAAACCTTCGCATTTTGGGGTGCTAAGCATCCTATTTAAGTTCATTAAACACAAATTATTTCCATTGTTCATCTCCACACCTAACTTTGGATACATATCTTTCATCTTGATTTTTTTGGTAGGTTCTGGCACTTCTACTAACCCCCTTACTGAGTTCAGTAGCACAAGATATCTTTGCCTTCTGGCTTAAAGGTCATAACCCATCTAATCTGAATAATAAACAGATGAAGTCACCTTCTGCTGACATAAAACTTGTAAATATACAGTGTCAGGTTCTGTTATTGCACAATGAGTTAGATGACTCTTTTGACTTCGGTGCATGAATGACTGTGACCTCTGAGGTTAGCACAATGGCAATAGCCAATGAGTTGGCTGCAACATAACTGTAATAAGCAGCAGGTTAGAAGTGGCTCTTCTGAACCTGTGGCAAGGAATAATCAAGTAAAATCATTACCAGCATGAAATTTGAATTTTTCATTCAGCAACATGAGGGAATTAATTTTGTTAATATAAAGATTAATGTTTGGGGCAACTATTAGTCAAATAGAGGCCTACTGATGCCTATGAGGTTTTTCCAGCAATAGAGAAATATAAAGAAGTGAATATGAGAGAGACCTTGAAACATCCTCTGAGTCAAGCCTCTGCTCCTCAGGCAGCATCATTCTACCTCCTATCTGCTACAGAGAAAAGAATTCCAAACATGTCTCCAAGTACCAAAATTATTTTAAAATTCACAGTATTGAAGCTCAAAGGCGTGATATTCTAGGCTTAAAACCAACATAAACATAGACGGATTTGCCACTATAGCACTGGCCTCTTAGTAACCTGCACCCAATTTGGAACAACCAGCCAACAAACCAGGAGCAAACACTCTCCACCTACAGCTGAAAGTCTCATTCTTACCTCTAAAATCCTTCCTTAGCATTTGCAGTGTAATTATCATGGCAACCAGAAGTATTTTTACCTTATACCTCTTGTGGTGTGAACAAGCGCTTCATTTTTGTGCTCATTTTAACAATGTTGCCAGTAGCCTTCAATAAAGAAATGACCTTATATCGTGTGGTACATGTTATTCCCTGTTTGTTTAGTTATAAACCTTTTGGTTCTGGCTTGTCCTTGGAAAGTAAACAAATAAAATGAAATATCAGCGCCCAAGTGTTTTGTTGGAACTACAGTAACTCGATTTAAAAAGTTTACCTACCCAGATGAGTCATGAAGAAGGGAGTAATAAAGGTTTTTGATGACTCATTAAGTGAATCCTTTGATCTATGTTAATAACATGTATCTAGTCCAGTATTTACACAGAGTGACTCTGGATGTAATTAGAGCTCTGTAGGTTACACTGGCATATTTTTTACTTTAAAACTATATTACATGTAAATTGCTTACACAGAGATCAAAAGAGAATGAGTTAAATTATAAGATTATAGTAAATGCTGCCATAGTTAAAGCTGCAACATGTCCCAATTAAAAATACAGAATCAAACATTTTAACAGCTTGGCCAAAGGCAGGTTTGTTAGCTGGACTGTAACGTGGATAACTTTATGCATTGACTTCCTCTAGTATCATTAATTTGGTGCTACCACACCAGCTTTCCATGAATATTAGGGTACAATTTTTAGTAGGAAACATTATAAGAAATGTTAGCAAGTCAGACTTTCTTGGCAAAGACATAATGAAAAAATTTGTGCACTTCTACATGCATTGATCGACACTGTTGAAAATTATTTGGTTGGTTTCTCCCCACTCCCTCCAGCTGGTTTTCATTCTCCAACAGACCAGCAAATATATTGATGAGAATTTTTAGGTTACAAGGCGTGAAAATGAGGCCTTTCACTGGAGAGCTAACAAAGGAAACCCTTACAGATCAGTATGCTGAGATTTGCACATTGCAATAACAAATATGAAGACAGAAAATAACCCCTGTGCATTTCCCATTTCAGTCTCTGAAAACTTGAATAGCCTATACTGTGAGAGGGAGCTTACAGGTGACAAGGGTAGAAAGAGATACATCTCTTGAGCATTGGCATCCTGCATGTAACTGCAGACAGCAATTTTGTGACACTGGACAATCTGGGTGTCAGATAAAATAACCAAATATAGAAGATGAAAATGCATATAAGCAGTAATGCTTTCTCTAGGGTGCTTTCCAACTGTGCCATGCAAATCCTATCTTGTCAAATTTAAAGTGGATTTTTGACTGAATAGTTCACAGCAAGTTCTTTTATTTACTTATTTAATTATTTTTAAAGAGCAAAGATAAAAAATAAACCTCAATAACTGTGAAAGCTGTTACCGCTTTCATGCTGTTTGATTTTTGCATATGCATGCTACCTGATATGGGAGACTTAAGCATGTAACCCCTACTACAGTTCTGGGAGTTATGTACGACAGATTCTGCTTTGTGACTATAACTGGGAAGGTTTATGCACCTGAAATAGTTACATTTTGGTGGAAAGAAAAGTCCTGTGCTATTTGACCAGAAGACCATTTCAAAGTGAAATTGTTCAGACTAACTCCACTGCATACTGCTAGTTAATATGAAAGGCTAAAATCTTCTCAATTTTTGTTATTTTAGTGACCTATTTTTTGATGAATACCCCTCCTGAAACACTGCTGCAGGTCTGAATTAATAAATGAACAGTAAGAAATATATTTTAATATCTGGATTGAATCAATCTGTTAATACATTTTTTATTTAGTTCTGAACTGCATTTTGCTTAGTATTGCAACTTAAAACTTCCCCAGAAATACAGTAGACAGAAAATGCAGAGACACTTAAGGGATACATTAAAAATAATACTGAAAAAACAAATTATCAAAAACCTAGCAAAAAATAGTCAGAAAGTTGTGTTAGTTTTTTTTACATAAGTAGAGTAGTAGAGACACGAGTTCCTCCCAATATATTGTTATTCCTCACAGGCCTGCAAGAATCTTTAAATTACAGTGCAAAAAAAAAGGCTCTTTATTTACTGGTGAGGTCCAGAAGGAATGTGCCTACTAGAGAGGGAGCTGCTCCATGTCAGTTGGTTTGCATGGAACTGAAAAGAAGCAAAATGCATAAATGGGAGGTTTTTTTAACTGATAGTTACTCTATTAATATACCAGTTTACTTTTCTACACTTAGAGAAAATTCATGTGACTGGGACAGAAAGAACTGTAGATACTAAGGGAATTTTCACGTAGCAGCCCTGAATCAATGTCCCTACGAGTTCTTTCTCATTTGCTGTTGGAACAGACCTAGAACAACTGAGAGACGGAACTTTCTGGATCAATTTCAAAAGTGATCAAGAACTACTTCTGAGTTTAAGTAAACTTTAACTACATCTATTTAGAATCTCTAATATGAATTTGTTGACCTAGGAAGAGGTAAGATGCAACAAACAGGATGCAATAGTTCACAGCAAGCAGCACAGCTAGATTATTTTCTTTTCATTATAAGGGATTAGCACATGTCTGCCATCAGATACTACGTCTGAGCTAAAGGACAGGATATTATTAAAATTCTCTAACATAAAAGATTGTCTGATCATATTCCAAATTTATTCTGCATCCATCTGTATGTCCTTTACAACTCTTTCATCCTACAGCCCTTTGTAGAGTCTCTGTATGGATAAAGGAGTAATGCTACTGCTATTCAAGCTCATTCAGTCTCCACTGATTTATACAGAACTTTCATGTGAGAGCAAAGAGTATTATGTATGTTCCCGAACTATTACAGCACAATGAAGTTTCAGTTTGGATTTTTCACATCCTGTAGTAATAATCTAGTAGGTGGAAGACAATAAAGCATTAACTGTAGATCTGAGTTTTATACAATTATTAATTAAATCAATTTAATTTTAAGAGCTATTTTCTTGAAATAACTATTAAAAGCCTATGGCAGAAAAATATTAATAAATTTCCACGGGGTGAATAATAAAATCATAAATAATGCTTAAGAACAATTTTTTTAATAGGGAAGTTTTATGGGAAAATATGTAAGGATTGTAGCTTTCTGAAAAATTATAAATGGCAATGAAACCTCTTTTGTCTGTCCTCATATAAAGTGAAGCCTTTGTTATGTTCTCTGATGAGAAAGTGTGCAAATCCTAAATCATCTAGACCATGTTCTTACACAATATTACTAAAATAACAACGTTTCCTTTAAGACAGAGTAAAAAGCCACACAATATCATAAACTACTTTTCCCCCCATGTTTGGTATTGATTACTAAGATTTATTCTACTGCATGTGTAGAAATAGTAGCAAGAAAACACACAGATTGAATGTCCCAAAACTTGTAAAGCAGTCACAGGGTGCAGTAGCATTGCTTATCTTACCTAGATAGGTGCTGAATTTGTGTAAATGCCACACCTTGGAAAGATATCTTCCAATGTCAGAGATTCAAATGTCCTCCTACAGTGAACAACATCCTTTCTCATCAAGGTGAAATACTCCCATTTTTCTCTACTGAACCTCATGTATCCTCCCCCTAATCATTATCCCTCTAAGAAGAATCATTGTTTCCCAAGAGCTGTGTTGCAGCCCATGTTCGATGAGATGGTTATTAATCTTTTCCTGTTCACAAGAATACAATTTGTAATTTACCCATTCTTAATTTATTCTTGTTGACTCTACATTCATCTGGCTGTTGTGTTTTCACTTCATGAGTACAAATGCAAAGGATGGGACCTTACATAAATGCAATACTCGGTACCATGGAGACCTTTCATATGTAGCAGATACCAGTTCTCTTTGCCCTTCAGCTTTTGTTCGCTCAGTGAAATATCAATTCTTTATTTACAATGTAAATTTTTCACCTATATATTTGTTTCAAATATAGGTTCCCCTCCTTAGCTTTATCCAAATTTTGCAGCTACTATGGAGTGGGAAGAGAGTCTAATTTTTAATGAATTTTATTGGAGAATTTTGCTGAAAACCTCAACTATTGAGGAGAAAAAAAGAGAAAGGAACATGCAGTGAATCCCTTCTGTGCTTTTCTTGGTGTTTACCACACTGTGTCCTACAAAGAGTTCCCAGGCTTTTCCCAAAGCTGAAATTAAACCAATGGACCTAACCTTCTGTTGTGCTTGTCCCTTCTCTTTCTCGCATATGAGAACTGTTGTGACTTCTTTCTAGTCTTTAGGGCATTTCTCCCCTGTGTTAACAGATCTCATAAAACTGTCCATTGCCATTCTTATTTCACCTATTCCTACCCGCAGTTCTTTTACAACTGAACAGTACATTTCCTTGTTCCCAATGCTTAGATATTTTTCCTGGGAGGTTGAGTGGGGGTTTTTGGGGTTTTTTTCTGGGTTTTTTTTTTGAGCTTTATATCAATGTAAGAACCATTTCAAATATTATTTTTATGATCCTTAATACCTCCTTCTCTGTCAGTATATATATGTATCTCACTTCTAATTTAATCCTATTAATGCCAACAGAAAACCCATACAGTACTTGTCATTTCAGATTATTAGAATTAAATCACTTCCAAGTGCATTAAGTGCAGCCCAAGTAGATACTATACGGAAAAGAAATATACTTTTCTTCTACACAAATAAAAAGTAAAAAAAGAATACCTTTAGATCAGGCTATAAACTAGGAGGTAGTGTGGATAGTATATATTAACAGTTCAAAAACATATTCTAAGGGTGAATGCATGAAATAGGTTATTCCATGCAATTCTAAAAGATGAATTTTTTGCTTTATAGTGACAGCATGCTTATTATTTCCATGACTGTTTCTCCCCTCCTCCTTTGTTCAAAGAGCCTTTCAGTTAATTCTGATTTTGGAAGGCGGGGAGAGGAACAAACAGATTGCCAACAAAGAAAACATTTTATCCAATTAATAAACTGACTGTATTTTCAGGCTACTCAGAGTTATTTTCTTCCACAATGTAAATAGCACCATTTTCAGCACACAACACTCATCAGTGCAGAATACACTATAGGAAGCAATAAATGGCCCCATAGCTGCTTTAACACTGAAATGCAGCTGAGTGGTTTGATAAAATCAATAGTAATTTACTGCAAGTGTAGGTCGGTGCTATGAACGTTATTCTTTTTGCATAAGTGAGAAAAGCCAGAACAAATCTTAAGAATAAAATAAATAAAATCAGGATTTGATTCCCTGAAGAGATATTACAAGAGCTCCTGGGATTTTTATTGCAATGCTCATGAGTTTGTCACTATTAGTATATTATCAAGCAAAAACTTTCCAGCATATTTATTGTGAGAAGGGACTGTCCATGTATGTCCACTGATCCCAGTGTGTCACGTGCATTCAAGTGTAGCTGGAATAATTTGGCTGTTGCCCTGACCACCTCCAGCTCTACAGCTGGATATGAACTCTGGCTGCATGTCTCAGTCACTGATATGTGAATGCGGTTTTCCTGTGAAAATCACTTATGTCTATACATTCAAAGAAACTGCACTTCAGCGCCTGACTTTTCTTGCCAGGAGATAGTGTTAGCTACTCTAGATTCAAGTTAAGCATGAAACATCAAAGTTTCAGTCAAAAATTTGAATACCCTAATTGTATATACACACTGCCTGTGTCTGTTGGATCCCGAAGCCCCATCACCTGGAGCACAGTTTGAGTGATATTGAGAAAGTTCATACTAATCGTGAACTGGGTGATAACTGAGATAAAAACCCAGAAAAAAGGGAGAAGTAGGGATATAAGCCAGCTTCACCTCCCATACCTAGAGTTCTCGGAGAGATGTTGATTTCTGTCTTTCTAACATGACCCTTTTATGGTTTTTTGTGCTATACTACTTAATACTTTCATGCAGGGAATATTACAGGAGGAAGAATCTCTAAAAAGTAGGCGTGACTCTCAGAGTCACTTTTGACTGTCTATACCACTGCTAGCATTTCTAAACGAGGCTGTCTCATGAACAGCAGGTTGTTCCAGTGCCTCCCCAAGGCTTACTTAGCTTCCTGAAATCAGCAGCCTGGCAGTTAAGAACGACTTGTTCACTGCTGTGTTTGCAAATCCACACTTTGAGAAACATCAGACGGCCATTTTACTGTATGGAGGACAGAAAAAAACCTACAGGTTTTTTTTTTTTCTTCTAGGATATCTAGGATACAGGAGTAGTTAAGGAAAAAAATGGAATTCTCAAATCTGTATTTATATTACCAGTCACAAGGTCTATATTATTTTTTCTACAGGTATTTTTTTTTCTAATTTTGCAAATCAACTTTTTTTTTTAATATATAAATGACATTGCTTTCTTTTGGCATGATAAATACCATGAATCATCTCAGATAATGCGAAGCATAAATCCCACTCGTCTTACAGAAGCAAAAATCTGCTAATGCCATCACCATTAAAACTCACCAGGATTCTTGTGTATGCAAGAACCAGCAACCATAAAAATTTTTTCCACAAAAAAGTAAATCAATAGTAAAGTAATGAGTTTCAGATTTTTCTGCATAGCAGCATTCTTTTCAGAGTGACATAAGGCACTGTAAGACACAGAAGAGAGTGATTGGGGTACAAGTGCGTTTTCTTCACCTGTCATTGAGTGCATAGTGTATTCATGCAGCGGTCTGAAATCTGTGATCGACGTGTGTCCCTTATACATATTCAGGAACTTTTAATATCAATGACTTGGCATTATACTTCGGGTATTTCTGCAGTTAAATTACATTCCTGTTTACTTAGGACTTGCCATCCTTTCTGCCTGTGCAAACATTGCACGGACTATAACCCTATTGCCTAGGGAGATCCGTCGGTGTTCATGTGAGTGCTTCTTAAGCTCCAGAAAGTTAAGTCTACAACTGTCTTACACTTAGGAAAAAAAAAAAGGAGGAATAACTTATTTCCTTCTACCTTTCTTCGTCTAGGAGAAATAATGTATGATTTGTGTTCTTTCACAGGTTCACCTGCATATGGAGAGTCTAACAGGGAGAAACTTAAGAGTGGGACTTGAATTTCTTTCAGATGTTAGCACCGGATTTCATTCCCACTATTAACGTTGTCCTGTGCTTAAGTAGTGCTGTGGTTACAGTGGAACACAGCTATCCCGGAAAGCTTTGATCACAGGAGAGGCCAATAAGTTCCAAATGCATGTCCATATTGTATCTCATGTAAATAACCTGCAGTTTTCTTTAACTAAAAAAAAACTGGCTGATATATATATTTTTTTAATCCTAGGAAGAAAAATATTGCAAACAAGATATTTTTTTCTGTTGTGGATATTTTTGAGAAAGGAAAGAAAATTGTTTCAAGGTCACACCACAATTTCATTTCAATTTAACTTCCCACTGAACTTGCAAATTACATGTCCAAAGTTCCTAACTGCCCCATTCTAATTTATTTTTTTAAATCATGTTTCAACCAAAAAGATATTGCTACCAAATATTTTGGTTTGTGCCAAGACTGTTTTTCAAAAGAAGAATTATTTCACTAAGGACTCTCTACATCCCGACTGAGATTTAACACACTTGACATAGATTCGATTTCACTTCTTAATATAATTTTCATGAATTTTCACAAGTTTTTATCTGTTTCATGCATGTTTTGAAAATGAACACTGATAGCCAGGAAACTTACTTTTATTGACAAGTATTTCTAAAATTGTCTGGATTTATCTGAGGGATGCTGAAAAGTCACTGCAGATTCCATTTGACCATCTTCTCAGCTGCATACTATACCCTTCAGCTGAGTCAGGAGAATGGCTCAGGCTGACACTCCTCAGCTACTGCAGTGTAAAACCAACAGAGTTAATTTAAACAGCTTTCCTTCACAGCTGAAGGTAAGCTTTAACTTGCTTTACACTGTAGCAAGGAGCACTCAGGCTGCTTACTGTGCAGGATTCAATGAAGGGCAGCAACAAATCACTGAGAAGACACTTACTCCTAAACTGCCACAGCTGTTTCCTCAACTATTGACAGAGCAGAAACTCCACTGAATTTCACCTGTCAACCGAGCAGTCACCCATTTGCACCTCTCCACTTATCTCCTAGCAAAAGACATATCTCTTATTCTCCTAGCTGAAGAAACAAGGTGAGGGCTGAATCTCTGGCATTTTACTTCCACAACTGATAGGTTCATTCTGCTTCCCTCAAAGACTTCAGGCTATTTGTGCACCATCAAAAGAGAAACAAAAATTGAAATTAACGTGTTTTAGATACTCATGCCTCTTGTTTGAATGGGAGCTTGCCAGCAATACCATCTGGGGCAAAGCTAAAATATACATTGTTTGAGATTATTTTGTTGAGGCAAACAACAAACAACTCAAACCCCACCAGCATGTTTCCAAACAGTCAACTAAGCAGTTATTCAAACCCATCTGACTCACTTGTAGAATAAAAGTCTTCTAACCATGGTACCCAATCAAATTATTTCACATTTTATGGTAGAATCACAGTTAATAAAGGAATATAGTCTGGAAAGCAGTGTAAATTCATGAGTACATACCTCTCCTGTCTGCTATGAGCGAATGATGTCTACTTCTGCTTTTTCACCAGGCTGTTTTCCCAAGTGCTTCTGTAGCATTTATCGGTTTTGAACTGCCAAAAGCAAGAAATCAAGCTGTGAACCTCTCATCTTTGTGCTTGGGCTGCCAGAAAGGGACACTAGGTGCCTCTTGGCAGTTGCCTCAGTTCCTGTTGCTATGGGATGAGAAAGAACATCAATAATGCTTCTCAGCTACCCAATAAGCCTCTTCCACTGCTTATTCCCTTGCTCCTTCACTATCATGAGCAATGCTGCAGCTGACCTCCCCACATCCTGGCTTTGCCTACAACGCTAATTAAATATGCTTGATGTTGGGTTCCACAAGTAAAGGCTAATCAAATTAAACACAAAGACTCTGCACGTATCATAGAGGTGATTTCAGGTGGAGGAATTCAGGTAACCTTATCAACAAGGAATGGATTACACCTGCATGGGCTATAACTACAGGTCTCCAAACAGAATGGTAGTTCCCAGGATGAATCTTACCAAGGTGACTCAACTAATGAAACTCTCTCCAGAACACCAGGCAAACAAAACCAGGTTACTGTCTAAAAGGATACAGGACTTCTTATTGGATACTGAAAGGAAGATAATTTTCAATGAAGCAGAGAGAAATTGGGGATTATATGAAAATTCTTATAGGATGTTTTAGGGAAGGGACACAGAAGAGGAAAGTAAGATATCAAAACAGACTGAATTAATTTATAATCACAAATTAAATGTCCCTAAGTAGAAGTTATATACACAAATAAGAGTTAGAGATGTGGTAATATATGCCATCAGGGTATTCATATTTCATAAAAGATCAATTCCCTGACAAGAGCACAGAAAATGTACACCGAAGCTCTACAGCAGGGTTACTCTCTAGAAATTCTTGCAGTTGCAACAATCAGAGCCCTATCACCTAAATTAATTACATTTGTTAATGGTGTATTTATTTGGATACTTGATCTGTAGGAAAGTGAGAAATAGAAGAGAGTTAAGAAGTGACCTGTACTGCAGAAGCCTGAGCAAGGAATTCAGGTAGGACTTAAATGGAATCACTTCAAGATTCTTTCATGCTCAGCTCCAAGGATTTAAGAATGAGTGGTAAGAAAGAAATTGAATGTTACCTGGTTTCTTTTTCTAGAAAGGCTGAAATCTGAGAAAACTCTACATGAAGACTGAGTGTTTTTAAGTGGATTTAGTGCATAATTACTTCTGCAGAGGTCAAGGAGTGACTTGTTTTTGAATTAAGATTGCATTTGAAGAGAAATCTGCAGTGGCAGCTAATCTAGCAATTACCTTCCTGATTACCTATAAGAATATCTAAATGATGCATCTATTTCCCATGATCACACAGAAGGGTAGAACAAGCTTCTTTCAAGGTGAGAGAATTTGATCCTTTCCAGATAAGAGAGGTAAAGAGAGAGAGAAAGATTTCACGGAGTATGAAATTGGTTAGGGAAATATGCCTTAAGCACCTGACGATAGCCACAAGGGAACTAGAATGAGCTGCTTTGAATAAATCACCAGCAGTAATAGGCCTGCTTCCTTTAGCAAAATGACTTTTAGGATGAGTAGTAAAATGAGAACATAGAATGAATCTGGGATGTAACTTACCCTAACTCTCATTTAGCTAAAGTCAATATCTCAAATATCGTCTTATACAAGTAGTGCTAGAAGTTTTTAATCAGTTTCTTGCTTGATTGGAAAAAAGCAGAATAGCGATCTCTGTACTGAGAGCTGCTGTCAAAAATGGTAGCTAGAAGGCTGCATTAAGAGAAACCACTGTTCCTTGATGACCATCTATTCTTCCCTCCCCTCAGGATTTTGGAAAAGGTACTTTAGATTCATAAACGTGGCAGCTAAAAGGAGCAATTACCATCATCTACTTCAACTTTGTGCCTCCCACAGGCCAAAGAACATCACCCAGGAGTTCTTACTTTGTGCTCATAATTGTCAAGCTATAATGTCTTTTAGAATACTATCTACTTTTGATTTAAAGACTTTAAATTATAGTGAGCCATCCAAAGAAACTAAATTCAAATTTGGACTTTATAATAGCCATTAATGTATTTTACATTCAGTCCATTTGTGGGCAAAGGTACTATTAGCTTGAGGTGCAACTGTAGCCAGGATTTAGTTTTAAAGAATTTGCTCAAAACATTTGATAATTTCATGGGCAGTCCATAAAGAATACCTTGTAGCATTACATGAATGCATCTATTTAAATCAAACCCCAATTTTTTTACTGACTTGTGGAAGGCATTTTGGAGGAAACTGAAGAGTTCTATACATCTTGTTTACATTTTTTAAATATGGAGATGAAATATAGTAATATTGTCCTATTCTTGTTAAAATACATAGGTTTCCCTGGAAAGGTTTCTGATAGCTGTTGAATGTTCTGCCTCTTACTTCCTCTGAATATAGTAGGAATAGGTGCATCACCTTTCCTCCCTGTTGAAGAGGTATCGTGAGACCTGCCATGCAGAGATAAGAACATACTTCTTTTCCACTGACTGCTAAATAATCAGCTCTTTTAATTAGAGATAATGGCAATGTAATAATACTATGTACCAGTTTCATATTCACTTGTTCTCACTAATATATATTCCATTAAAAGACTGGAATAACTAAATAAATCTAAGGATTCATTAAAAAGTTGAACTGTCATTAGATAACAACCTGTAACCACAGCTGTTGTTTCATTATATATTCAGCATTAAAATCTGTCTAGACTTTGAAAACTCCATGCATGACTTCCTACTGAAACCTTGTAAAACATTTATCCTCTGTCAGAGACTTTTGTTTATCTGGAGGAACAATGACAACAATGCCATTTGCGTCAATTCTTCCTTGACAAAAAGCTTCTATTAAGCATATCTTGTTTAAAAAGCAACTTCATTGATCACAATCATCAGGAAGAAGAAAAGCTAAAATGCTGATTCACAACACCAGACTGTAATTTTCTTGCACTTCAATTATTAAGAATTAGCTCTGCTGTAAAGAATACACATAGTAGCTTTACTTCTTTTAAAAATTAAACCTGTTTTCACTTCTTTTGAATGACAAAAATATACGTTGCTATGGACACATATTTAAATATCTTAAAATAATTTTTTAACTTCATAGTATCTCACTTTTCTGCCAAGCCTCAAGGGTCAATGTTTTCATATTAGTAGTACTAAGAAAATTCAAAAGAAGCTCAAAAAGTACTGGTTGATCTTTAAGTCTACTAGTATCTGCACAAATGCATGGTTATACACACAGAGAGCTATGTCAAACCTTTTCTTTCAAATAGAACTCCAGAAGTTCACTAAATCATTGAATGGAAGTGAATGAACATTATAGTAAGTAAATGAGTTCAAGCTGCAGGGTTTAAAAACTCATATATTCTTAAAATAAACCACAAGTCAAAGTCTTTTTCCTGAAAAGGGTCAATAATAATAATAATAAAGAAGAAGAAGAAGTAGGAATAGTATTTTTAGGTGCAGATCGTTGAAGTCAATGGGAAGACTTAAGCTGGCTTTAGCAGTGTTTGCATTAGGCCATGCTTTTCTATCTTGTAATCTCCAAATAACATGTTTAAATATACCTGCAAGGCTGCCAAATATTGCAGAAGTGACAGCCAGGTAAACTGAAATGATCCAGATGTCCCTGAGAGATGTTTCAGTTTTCTACATCCTGTGAAGCTCTTGCAGCAGAACTAGTACAGACCTGAGACCACAGGTAGCATCAGGCTTCTAGGTCTCATAAGGGGAAACTCATGATCTAAAAGCTAGATGACATCTTCAGTTCAGAAGTCATGAGGCACTAGAGGTCTGTATTTTTTTCTTGCATGAATTGCTCAGCCATTGCTATTTTAGGGGGCAATGTTTTTTCCCTGGCAAAAGTTCAGCAATACCTAGGTTATGTGTTGTGAGTAGCTTTGGTGCATAATACTACCTCCGACATTCTCATGAGAGCTCAGGTAAATAATAAAACGCTTCAAGCTGCTAGACATTAACTATGTGGTTCCTGCTGTGGGTCACCCACTGTAATCTTGAATGTGAAATATGTACTTCAAATGTTAGACTATTGATTCTTCCCCCTCCTCCTGAGAGATACTCTCAACTCACTGATATTCATAAATAATAAAGGAACTTTATGCTGCAGTCAAAAGTGGATACTTTACAGATGAAAGTGAAAAGATAAAATACATGGAAAAGAAACCCCAAACTGTTTACTTAAATATCTGCAATATGCTTTATTTTGTCAGGTTATCAGGAAAAAGATGATTTGCATTTCTAGCTGTGCTTAGGTCTCTTAGATTAGGCAATTAGATGTCCATCTCTAGAGTACGTTACAACAGGCCCAACTATTCCTTAGAATAGAGGTTGAGAGATAAAAAATTTGACATTTCAGAGGTATAAGTTACCAGACATTGACACAATAACATTCATTGTTTTGCACCTTTTAAGCTAAAGGATCATTTAATACCCTTATATACAAACTTTATACACTTAATCAAACAGTTCTCCACACATCGAGTTGTGCAAATTTATGGTATAATCCTGTTTATACTGAAGTAAACATTTGTTCAGTGACAACACTACTAGGCCTTTATAGGCTACGCATATTTTACAGTCTTCTTAACATTGTAAAAGTACACGTGACTGTATGAGAAGTCTATCCTTATAAAAAACATTTATGACTGTACTAACATGGAAGCTTAGGAACCAAATCATCTCAGTAATTTGAATGTATGAGCTTCCATTTTCAGTCTTCTCTAAATTGAGTTAGGCTTTACGTGTGACTGAAATCAGAATAGCTCAAGTTGTTTAGCAATCAATTATTATTATGCCCTTCTACCACATCAAAGTAAAAAAAAAAAAATATATATATATGCAAGGCAAGCATTAATTACATGCCTAGTGATAAACATGGCAATTTAGGCTTGTGGAATTATGAAAGAGTGAAGCGAATTATCCCTTTAAAGAAAGGGCTTGTCTCACATTAAATCTTTCCAGAAATATAAACAGAAGTTCTACATGGAGCCAAAGATGAATTGAGTAAAGAGTAACTTCTGAACCATGTTAAACCTGTAACTGAAAGTGCAATGTGGAATATCAAATTCTGCTCATGCATCTGTGCCTGATTTCTACCAATGCTAATTTTATTCACTTACTGAAGGGAAGTAAACTTACTGGTGCTGAGGAGACTAATTTTTGTGCTAAATGCCAGTGTCAGTTAAGAGAAAAATGGACCAATTTTATGTCCATTCAGAGTATCTTCCAATTTATGAGCTCCCACTGGTGAGCCTGTTATTTGTCCTCCAGAAGTTCTTCTCCTCTGTGTTCTAGGAATCCTGTATGAGTTACAAGTGTATTTATTTGTATGTATCATTTCTTTCTCAGCAAATACCCGAGAAATTCAGTGCATTAATTATAATGCAAAATTTGCTTCTGCTCCCTTTTTGGAACACATTTCACTTCAGAGAAACTAGGTATACAGGAACATACATAATTTAGACATTAACTTAGATGCTCTCATTTAATGTAACAGATTGAAAGGCCAAGTAACAGTATCAGCATTTGTTCCTTCAGTCAAGAATCATATTTTAACCAGTAAGGTAATGGTGTAAATCTCAAAAGCCAATTTCAGATTGCCAACTTGGATTTTAACATATTCTTCTTCCAGGTACAGAGAAACAGACAAGACAAACTTAAAGCAAATATCTTATTTCAAGTGTCTTTTGCACCAGCTCAGCTCCATTCTGTCTGCCAGTTGTAAAGCTAATATACCCCACTATGAATGCTGGAATCAGGCCAGTTTAAAAGCTTTGCTTTGTAATTAGGGAGTCACACACGTGTAGCTTAAAACAGGACCATAATACCCTTATGCTGAAACATATAATTGAAGTCAGAACTGGTTCATGTATTCAAAAGCCACCTTTTGTCTTCTATATAAGTATTTTTAGACTTTTTAAGTATAAAAATATACACATGTGCCTATATTATTGGACTGCCCTGAATGAGTTAGATGAGATTAAACAAGTACTGCATCTTTGCTAATTATAATCCTTAGAATAAAATTGTAAAGTATCTTGCCACACACTTAACGTGGATTTAAAGGTTATATTCATACCGATGGGAGGAATTGGCTAGGTTATCAAGATCCATATTTTTCTATGAGGTAAGAAAGTTGCAGACCCTGAAGCTCTGTGACAGGTTTCTAGTAAACATGTGAGAGTGACAGAACAACCGCGTAGCTTGTCAACTGTCTTCCTCCAGACAGCTGGGATCCATCTTCCCAGCTGAGGCTGCAGACCCAAGGTACCTGAAAAAATTGTGAAAAGTTTGCTTTTACCTTAGCCCTTAAACATTTGCTTAGTGATACAGGCATCGAGACTTCTACTTGACATTTTTTTTCACACAGAAATGCTTACAAAAATAGTCTGAACTGACAGAATGTGGAAGCTGCAGGAATGAACATAATTCAATGAAACACTTAAGAGAGCTTGCTTTATTTTAGCTTTTGTACTTGTTTCCTTATGAGTATCAATAAAGTTTTTAGATATTTCATTGCCTTTTTCTTAAGAAACAAATGAACAGATTATTGCAGACTCAATTTTATTAGCATAAGCTCAAAATATTTCTAGTTGCTTCATACAGATTTCAGATCAATATTTGATATTTTGCAAGCATAGAAGTCAATGAATTTCAGTGGAAATTACACATGAGTAGTAGTTAAAATTAGATCAGAATGTGGCCTTAGTATTTTTAAAAGAGGTGCTTCTTAAAAGCATTTCTTTTAAGAGAAATCTTCAGAGGAATACTGATCTCCACTGAATTTTAAATTTTTGTTTTCAAAATCCTCTGATTCTTTTGCTTCTCTAAAGTCTACCTCCATCAATATTCTCCCACTAATTATGTATTTTCTGCACCATTTTGTCTGCATAGCCTCATAAGATAGTTTACTGTTCATAATTCCTTCTTGACGTGTACTTGCTGAAAGTAGCCTCCCTCTTTCTTTCCATCTGACTGATTCTCTAACCCATTTCTAAACCTATCTTTGTCTTCCCCTTGTCTAGAGTTCTTAATCCTCTTTGTCCCTCTAATATTAATTTTTTTAACTCTATCAATTTATTATTTGCAACCACTCCGTAATGCACTTCAGGACACAGCTATACAAAATAAATGATATAAGAAATGTAGGCATGACTTTCACTGCCTGGAGGGTGAAACATTTTGAAGTTAGCTGGAGCTGTCCCTGAATGATCGTGTCAGGTCCACTCACAAAATTCCTCCAGCTTTTACTCAGTCTCCATGGGACATGGTTATTTTACCTTATACTTAGGATTCCCTTTCTGTGAGTACTTTGTCACTTGTAGAATCAACTGCTGAACACAAATGCATACAGAGTATTAGCTAATTTTAGTAAATTACTTTTCTTATTGACTATCATTTCATGCTGAGGTTTCTCTAGCATGAATTTTTTAATCCATCTCTTTTATTTTTAATTTAAATTAGGTATTTGGACATACTATTGTTTCTGGGAAATGTGCCTCTTTATTAAAGTTTGATAACTTTAGGCTGGGAAAGAGCGCAATGTGTTGAGTGGAGTTCCAATGAGCACTTCATCAGGAATGTAAGTGCCAACAAACAAATCCCAGAGCATTTACTAGGTCTGGCCATAAGGAATGCCACTTCTCCTCTGCCTGAGATAATGTGAAAACGTGTAAGTTATCAAAATGTATTTGTAGATAGAACTATTCTGGAGTAACAGGAATCAGAAGGGAAAGATTATGAAACCATGTGCATCCTATTCTTTATGATATGATTCCTTTGTGTCAATTATATTAAGGGTTTATGTAGGTATATGGGATTCAAAAGATCACTTTATGTCACTGGAAAGGTTGCCAACCGTTCTGTTATGCTGGGTAAGGAGAGACACTGTGGCACCTCCTCCAAATAAAACATGGTAATTAAGATGGGCCACTGAATGTGTTCTGAACTTCCATGGGTATGAGACTTCACTCAAAACATGCACACAGCAGAAGAGCTGCTACTTTATGGAAGTTGCTATCTGTTTAGTAGTCAGCCACAAAAAATTTAAATATTTTTGGTTTAGACTACATAGTCAAATCACATAGTGGTTTTGCTGAGCAGTTTCCTACATCCCCTACACAACTACAGCAAGAAAAACAAAAAAGGCGGCAAGGCAAGTAGTGAAGAATTTTTTTTCAGTGACACAGAAATTACACGTTCACAGTTATTATCAGCTCCTCTCCTAGAGGAGAAAGCCAAGTCTTTCACTAAGGGATTAAATCAGACCTTATTTAAAGCCAGTGAAAAGTAAATATTTAACCACTTCTTAACTTTTTTCAGGTTGGGTGAACAGCAAACTGTAAATGACACTAAATGACATCTTAAAGTGGCAGAACAGTTATTCAATGCATACTGTGGAAGGAAGATTTCTTCTGTTTAGATAAAAATTCTAAAGCTGCTTTTTGCTAAACCAAACGGTATTATTAGTAGGAAAGCCAAGGGAAATTAAATAAGAGCCTTTTCTTAAAAGTTAATTTTCATGGGAACTTATATTGAACACAACTTTTCACTGTTCTCAGTGAAGGAGGTTATTTTATCAGGTAAGAAACACTTGTTTATGGTAGCAATAAACTGGCATCCTAGACTGCTTACCAAAAGATAGTAAAAAATCAGCTCTGTGAAGGACAATAAGAGGAGCTACTTTACACTCTTCCCCAAGCTAAGAGGAACAAGGAAGCAGATATAGATGAGTTGCAATTTCTTTTCTATACTGCTGTGGAGGTGGTTCAGCTGTTAGCATATTGTAAAGACCTACTGTAATATCTGTGTTCAGTCACTGACCATCCTGCCTGCTCCCCACGAGGTGCTGCCTTGTAGTACAGTTTAAATAAAAAGAAATGTTGTCAAAACAATATAATAAGCCAGCTTGCTTATTTAATCAGAGTAATTTGAGAGTTTCCTTTAGTACCTTTTAGAAGTAGATTCGTTAAATTAGTACTGTAAGTTAAGATTTTATTTAAGAAAGGGCATGAAAACAATAGTGTCTGGATTGGGTGTACTGCAGAGTCCACAGCAGGACACACGATGTTATTTTTCTGTTCTTACCATACATGAGAAATGTGGTAATATATAAGAAAAGTCTTATTATGGTTTGAAAGCCCAGGAAAGAGATTAGCTATCAAGAAATTAAGCAATTTTGTTCTCTGAAGCCTATAATTTGGGGGTGAACAGAAGATACTTTTTAAAAGGACTAAAAGGGTAACAAGAAAAGATGTCCCAAAGCATCTTCTAGATCTTTCTCTCCTTGGAAGTTTAACTGCCAATGATAGTCTTTGCTTTGAAGCAAATTACAGTCATAATAATCAAGTCAAACTTCAACATACCACAACCATTTCAGCAACTGTGTTCCATATATTAATTTAGGGACTGAGCATTTTTACTAGAATATAACATGAAACAAGATTCAGGTAAGACTGCCTTAGATACATCCCTCCTATTTCCTTCTAGTCATCCTCCTCGGTCACATCATCAAAGGTCATATTAACCAAATGTTTTATGAGATAATGTGATAAAAACCAAGAGTAAATCCAAATACTGTAAAAATAAGACCATTCTTTGGTTGGCACGCTACAGCTATGCCTCTAGGAGGTGGGTGCCTCCATTTTTTAGTCCTTCTTCATGTGAATAAGAGCACAGTAAGGAGACAATATAAAAGGAAACACTAAGATAAGTGAGAAGGAGGATAAGTGTTGAAAATAAATGTTGGGATAAGCTTGAGCTTATTAGTTTTTATTTGCAACATTTAATTGAATATACTAGAAACATGCAAGGAGATGCATATCTGTTTTGCCAGGAAATTTTTCTCAGCCTCCTTCCTAAGGAATTCATGTGGGTTTTTTGTTGTTATTTGGACTCTCAGTTCAAATGTAGAGATGGCATAAGTTTTTATTTAATCCTTATCTGTAGAAATAAATGAGAAAGATTTAAATATATCTGTTCAAATGCACTGCTATTGTCCTGGTTCCCTGGGAGGTAACTAATGCTTATGCAATATATATAGTGCTTACACAAATCTTAATATATTTTTCATATCCACAGCACTAAAGTGTTTTGCTACAGTTTTCCAGGTATCATTATTAAAAGCTGAATTATCACTTCTGATTCTTTAGGCTTGGCAAAATAGAGGAGGATGTGAATGTTTTCTCTGATAGTAACACATCTGCCAATTATTTTACCTTTATCCTCAACCAATTAAGCTCCTAAAACAACAGAAGTAGTGGAATTTTAAAGGGTCTCCTAAATATACTATCTAGTCAGGTTTAGAATTTAGTTGTACTTATATTTGTACCTGTATGTATACCTATATTTCCATTTGAAATCTGTGTTGTAGGGGTTTTTTTGCTGGGTATTAATCACTTCAAATACAAGCATGTCAAAATGGTAAAGCAACTTACTGTTTTTGACACTTCGAGCAACAAATTGCGGTAACACCTAGGTAGCACGCTTGTGCAAAAGTGAGTTTCCAGAGTCAGCAATAAAATTTACAGAACCTTTTCTGGAGCATTTAATAACTACCACTCATGACAAAACACTGGCAGTGGGGCTGAAGAGGTATCAAACAACTGAAATGATGGAAATGTAATTTTCCTAGTATTTTCCTCTAAGGTCAGCAAACAACTTTTGACAGAAAAAAACAAATACAGATTGTATGACCTTAAATATGAACACTAATAACTCCATTAGAAATACTAAAACAACCTGTAATTATTTGCCTGAAAAAAAACCATGAGCTTATTTTACTGTTAACAAAAGTTTTATGACATATTTAATTGACTAGACCTCTTTGTGTTTTTAGATACAAATACACCAAGCATATAGTGGAATGGTTAGGGGAATGGAAGTGTTTAGTCTGTTCTTAATCTTCCCTTTTTTGTGTTGGAGACCTCCATGTGCTGCTTTTCATACACAGACACAAGGCTAGTTGTGCAGGCAAACCTTCATTCAAAGAGACTCAGAAGCCATTAGAAGGGGAGAGGCAAAAGAGAAACTGTGGTAATTATTTTTACTTCAAGAGAGGCATCTATTAGCAACATAATATATGGAACAGTCAAGAAAGAAAAAGGATGTCAGCAATTTTATGTTTCTGCTAAAAATATGCCTGAGACTTTTCTGTCTGCAGCAGTTACAGACTTAAGTCGATGCCAATAATGTTTAGGATCCATGCGGAATGGCTGTTGCTGGCAGGTGACCAGATGTACATGACCCTAAACAGTTTGTAGGTGCTGCACCAGCTTTCTCGACCAGCTCCCTCTCTTCTGCTAGGCAGATAGAACAGTGCCATGCTGCTCTCAAATGTACTTTATTTAGAAGACCTCTCTGTGCACCTTTCTCCTACAGTCAGAGCCCAGGCACAGTAACATGATGGACAGTGTGCATCGAAGTTCAGCATGGGACCAAGAACTCAAGGACTACCTTTGAATAAGGTAGGTATTTTAATTCATGGTTCCTCTGTGACTTTCTTTCTTTCTTCTGCACTTAAAAAAAGCATTTAAGCAGGTCTTAATCCATAAATACTTACGATCCTTGTGAAAATGCCCCACATCTTCAGGAAAATGTGTGCCAAATGTCAAACACATACGTGCCTCTCAGAACTGGGTGACCCAGACACATCCTCAAGTACTTTGTTGAAATAACAGCATAAAGTTATGTTCTAAATACAGATTCTCCTTTAATAGTGTTTTTGCCTGGTGTATGTATCCCTTCTGCAATACGTCATTCTATGCAGCAGAGCACCTTACGTCACAACTAGGCAGTGCAGTGAGATCGCCCAAAGACACAACAATTTCCTCGACTTACATGCTGGCAGGAGTAGATTGGTACAGGTTCCCTTCATTTTCCTTCTCTTTCACCATCTTTTTCTCAAAATACCCTCTGGTTTCCCCTCTGTTACTTTCATAGACAATAGTTATGGCCATAGTTGTGATCACCTGAGATCCACTGTGGCCCAGATATTTTAGGAAAACTTCTCATTTGATGCCAAAAGATGGCAAAACAACTGAATGGGTTTACAAAGAGACATGACTCCTTCATATCAGAACATTACAGTAAGTATCTGTTGCCAAATACTGTATTTCTAGTGAGCCCTTTGTTGGAAAAAAGGAACAAACTTACACTGTTCAGTAAACAAAAGCAGGAACTTTGAAACTGGTGCCCAATGTAGCTTGTTTTGCACAAAAGTCAGAAACTTCTGCCCATTCTAGGATATTCATAACCCTTCTACCACATTAAACCAGAAGGACGCAACTGATTAATCACTCCTGAAAAATTTAGCTTGTATTTTTAGTCAGTGCAAAAAAAACCCCTCTGATTGTGACAAGATCCCATATTGTAGCATCACTTTCAGATTAAATTATGGGCAAAGCTAAAACCCATCAAAAATAGATGTTCATAATGGAGGTAATGACAGATCTTTAATTATGCAGGGCGGGAAGAACAATGCAGTAATAAAATTAGTGGAAAAAATTAGTATGTCAAATAGTCTATTCTACTTGAAGACATCTCCACTATAAATAAACTCATGTGCTTGGTTATAGTTGCTCAAAATTTAGTTGTTTTAGAGCCTTTAAGGCTGAAATTGCTTTGTACCTAAAATTCAAACATGAATTCAAATTAATCGTGATTCAGAGTTCCTCTGAGAGGAAAGGACAGTGAATACTGATGATTCAACAGTTATGCAAGCTGGTTTTGTAAGTCTGATGAAGCTAAGGTTTAAAAGTGAATGGACATCCCAATGTAAGCATCTGACTGGCAGACTAAGCTTCAATGCAAGTGCCAAACTGCGGTATGGTCAATAGCAAATAAAAGATACAACCTCTGAACACCAGCACATAAATGTTCTGGTTTTGTCTGTATGAACATATAATCTGGCCTAACATTTTCATGGAAGCTGCTTGATGTTTTGGTTTGACACTGGTATTTCGCTGGCTCTGAGGTGGTAAATTCCATTTGTTATGAAATTGAAAAATTCTATAAATAACATTTACTATTAAATTCTGCTGAACATTTGTCAGAGGTGTGTAATTTTCATGTACATTTCTTCTATGTATGTACATATGATCACAGGATAATGGAGAACCATATTTGAGCAATTAATTACAGACAACGACAAATCTTCCCCCAAGTTTAACGACTCCCATATCCACACAGGGTAGGTGAAGAACAAAATATTGTTCCATGTGAAATTAGTGGAGCAAAAGGGGTGCCATAGCCTCACCTGTGTGGTTTCAGTCTGCTTTTTAAATAGTGGTTATCCTGACAATAGAAAATGACAGTAACAATGTGGTACCACTTATACATGGATTCTAACAAATCAGAGAGTAAGCATGTATTCCAGCCAGCCAGAGGACACATAGTCAGAGCCTCAGGCTCCCAAAGTGAACAAATCAACAAGTTCTATAATAGTAATATACAAGGGAAATAAAGAGATAAAGTGACCTGTTGTTACGAAAGGTTCTAATGCTAACATTAAATTTATTGCTAGGTAACTTTGCAAGAACTTTTCTGGGTGTATTTGTAAGAGAAGGTTTTAGTAACCTGTCTATGCCGTCAGTTTTGGGAGATGCTGTTTACGCACAGCCCCTTCTTCTTTCTACTTTTGACACTTTTCTATTTCCTTTGGCCCCAGTAATTTGTTTTTGCTTGCAAGTCAAGAGCCAATCTACTAAAAGCAAATAATTTCTGTGTGTCTTTCCAAATGGTCTTTAAAACACCAAGCTCTGTCATGGATGCCTGAAGACAGAACGGTATCTTCGTAAAAATGCAAATTATTCCAATTATAATAGCAATCAGAGTCACAGAGAGCAAGGGATTTCTCAATTATAGCTCTTGTGTGGCACTCAGCATTCCCACAGAGGCACAGAAGAAGAAAACAAAATGATGTAAATAATACTGATGTCCATTCCCTTTATAATTCCTAATGGCATGACTATTATTTAACAACATTGAAAGGAATATGTCTCATACAAAAACAGTATTAGTAAGTGAAGCTTTTGCTTAAAGCTCATATAAATATGCTGTTATATAATTTTCACCAAAATTTTACAAGTCAGACACAGGTGTTGAAAATTATCACAACCAGTATGTGACAGCGATGTTCCAACCTCAATTACTCACACAATAGTAGGTAAAGTTCACAATTTTTCAAGACATACAAAATACAGGCCAAATATCCTTCACTTTCTAATCTTTGGACAAGCAAATTAGAGCTGTTCAAATTAAAGCTAACAACAATTAGTGATTTCAGTCTGAATACCCTGTATGATCTCTGTGTTCTCCACAAGGGAAGTTGTATTTTTACAAATAAGGAAATAGAAACACAGTGAAGGAATTTACTGACATTTAGTGCTAGACCAAGGATCCAGACCCACATTTCCCATGTGCTAATTTGATGCACTCTTCCTCTTCATCTGTGTTTCCTTGGAGTTTAGATCCAAACCAGTTATAGACTACACCAAAGCAACAGCAAGATGAATGTAGTTTATATGTCTACCTTAATTTAGACTGGGCCTATCACCTCTAAGAAGCCTAATCTGTGTTCTAAAAATCATTCAGATGAAGAAACCTGACCATATCTTTTGCATATCCTAGACCAACATATGTACAACTGTGAGCAGTTTTACTCCACCTCTCAGCGCAATTTCTTGGACAAAATGAAAATATTCTAGCTGAACAAATAATAGTCTGTAAAGTTTTTTAGATTCTGTTTAGTAAGACTACACTGTTTACTGTCTGTAAGCAACTTTTGTTCACTTACAGACTTCAGGAAATTATTAATATTGGAGAAAAAGTAATATTTCTGTTAGTATGGTCTCCTCTCTCAAATATACAAGTAGCAGTTATTAAGGTCAAGAGGTTGGTGGAACTGGCATAGTGACTAAAAAAGTTCAGCTATAACTACAAGCAGCAGAATTTAGTTTTGAAAACCACTGCATGTTTGAGAGAGATATTTCTCTCTGTATTTTGCAGATAAGTCTTTATATCCAAAAGACAGCCATGCTGGCTTTGGCACTGTTGCAGAATTAGTAATTGTGCAGCACGAAATACTGACTATGCATTTAACAGATCAAAAATACTGTGGTAGCTGCTTACATTTTTAATACACTGCTATTCAATATCCTTTCCTTCACATAACTTGAGGACTTGGTTGGACTCGATGGTGCGGTGGGTCTCTTCCAACCTGGTGTTCTATGATTCTATGACTGTAACCTCCCTCAGAATGCCTCACTCAGGTCTCCATAGTTAAAACCTGGACATGCCACAAGGTCCCGTGAGTTGAAATGAAAGATGCAAGATGCCCATGTACCTCTGGTGCCGTGGATTGGCTGTCAAAGATCCATGCCAAGCCCCAAGAAAAAAGTCATTTCCTGGAAAACCACCAGCTAGAGTGATTGTTAGAGCAACATCTTCCCCTTTCTCTATATTACACTCCATTTTGAGTGCTTGTAAACTGCAACTACAAGCACTGCAATGGTGTTCAAAGAAATGAATTCCATCTGTTGGAAGGACAATAACATTCCCTGAAAGTACATAGTTCAGTCTGATAGAACAGTTAACATTTGGATCTAAATGTTATTATTTATTGCAGTTAAAGTTGCAGAAGGTAAACTGCAGGATTTTGATGCAGATTACACAAAACCTATGTCTTGCTATATAGTTTTTTTGTTACATTCAGAATATTGTGTTTTCCAGAGTCTGCCCACAGCCTACATTTCCAGGGCAGCAGGAAGAACAAAACTCATACTAGACAGGTAGGAAGGGCATGCCCTGTGCTTGCCTTTCAAACAAAACAGAAAAACGTTGGCTGTATTTTGGGAGACATAAAGGCGGCCAGGGAAGAGGAATTAATCCAGCACAGTGTCCCCAAACACTTATTCCATTTTCTAAATTTTTGTTTCTGTAAAGAATTTCTAAGTTTTGGCAGGTGAAGGCATTTGGGACATAAATCAGGATAGTTTACTTCCCCATCTTTCTCAGACTTACATGTACATTTGCTCTCAACTCTCTCACTTTTTTTCCTACAGATCTCTATAATAAATATTTCCCTTGGTTCTCTTATTTAGACTCTTGCAGTCCACAGGAACGTCAATGTTTTGTACTTGAAAAAAAGATATTTGACAGTGAGGGACTGGGAAAAACAATTCACATGAGTTTCTTTATATCCTCAATAACTCTGTTCTCTTAACCAACTTCCATGTGAATTTTCCATTGTTTTTCTGTTTTATGTAACCTCACATACGTTGTTGATGTATGTGAATTATGGGATGCTTAGAGATGTCTGGGCTAACATTGGTAGTATTTGTCTTTTTTTTTCTTATTGGATTAGAATTTCAAACATGAAATACTGTCTGATATGTGGAAAATATGAAGGAATCAAAGGACTGGGAATTATAAGGTAAGGAGAATTCTTTTTTGAAACTCAAGCATCCTATGGGAAAATAAGCTGATCATTTTAAACTGTATTTTTTTAATTTCATATAAATTAAATGGTATACAGGTTTATTTGTAGTTATCATTCCTCT
The DNA here is from genome assembly GCA_013389865.1 of Piaya cayana. NCBI lineage: Eukaryota > Metazoa > Chordata > Aves > Cuculiformes > Coccyzidae > Piaya > Piaya cayana. Next base: position 151,121 of record WAAB01019229.1, read on the forward strand.
AATTTCAAAATGGATTTCCCTCTAAAAGAGGTATTGTTGAGAGATGACAGGAGATTCATGAAAAGTCTGTATGACAAAACCAGAAAGGAATAAGTTTTACCTCTGACAGGACACATAATTCACACATATCGTGTGCTCAGATGTGAATTACACTGATCATGATATTTTTCTGATTTATAAGCATATATATGGATATACATGAAGTTTTATTTAAAAAATATAACTAAGGAAAACCTTTTTTTCCCCCTTTTCTTCCAGGAGAAATTTAGAAATTTCAGTGAAGTTCATATTTTTGTAACTAGGTGAGTTTTATGTTTCTTTTCATTTAGCATGCACAGCTTTAAAAATGAATAAGGATTCAGCAATTTTTTTGGTAGGATTTCTCTCACGCAATTCTCAGAGCAGTTCTACAAATGGAAACATAAGCTGGTTTCTAGAAGCCTGAATGATCCTGGCCAATATGGCCTTGAGCCTAATCTCTGTTCTTTAGCCTGAAAACTTCATTAAAAAAAGAAAAAAAGAAAATAAGCAAAACTGAAAGAAAAGACACAGCCTTTAAAAAGCTATAGCAAAGTAAGTTGAGGAAATGTCAGAAGTTTGTCTGCAGTTAGAAGTTTCTGCTTGTTTTCCCCTCCCAATAAGTATGAGCATCTTACACCCTAGGGGCTACATGCATGAAATGAAATTCACAATCTGCTTCCCACATGAAATGTATTCTGTTCACAGAAGGTACCTAAATCCTGTCCAGGAATTTTCCTCACATTCTTAATGCTTACACTCCTTACTTTAAGACAGCGTACATTTTCCTTACTGATATCCATTTTATTTGATTATCTATGAAATATTTGGTTTTACTAAGGCTGAATGCAGTGCCTGTGCAGTACTTCAGACTGTGTACAAGATGCATACATAGACATACCATGAGACATAGGCACTTGTTTCATCACATAGATATTTGAATATACATTAGGCATATACATAGACACACGCTAAGTATGTTCAGTCAATAATGAAAGAAAAATTCATAGGGATAAGGATAGAATAAATGTCAGGTATTTAATGAAACTGAGAAAAAGAAAGGGGAAAGAATATTTGCAGTGATCCTTTGGGATTCAAAAAGGTAACTTAGGACATAAGAAAGGCTATGTAACCACTGGATATTTATGATGTAGAAGTATTTAAAACCTAACTTAGCAAAACTAATAAAAAAATGTGTTACTGTCAGGTATTCTATAACGAGAACTCTGTAAACATATACTTTCTGAGTCATATCTATGTTCAGAATAATTTCTTATATATGTAGTAGGAAAAAATAGAGAGAGACTCTTTAAGTAAACACTTCTAATCTGTTTAAACCATTTTAAAAAAGTATTCCTCATTATAGAAATAATTATTAACACTGAGGGATTCTAATGAGACTGTGTATAATCTTTCTTCCCCCAAAACGTTATTTTTAATCGAATATTACACCAACAAAGACCCCTTTTAAGGACAGCACCAGGAAAGTCCCTCTAAAGAACACTTTTTCTGATGATAAACACATCCACTGACAAGTCAGAAGAATAAGTATACCAAGGTCATGATAATGTGCCCTGATAGCTCAACACCTATCAAGCTACTGGCAGCTGGTAGTACAGACTGAATATTCACTGCAGGAATAAGAGCTACTGTCGTGGACGCTGCAATTCTACTGGCTCCATAAGTTCAGACCACCTGGCACCATCAAAATCATCCCTTTAGAAGTTTGATTTAATTGCAGTTTATGAATCCAATTGCCTATCTCAAAGCTGCTCAAATAGTTGCAGAAATAATCAGCAGCAAGGAGTGAACAGCCAAAATTCTACAGAGATGATCTGAGGGCTGGAACACCTCCCATATGAGGACAGGCTGAGAGAGTTGGGCTTGTTCAGTCTGGAGTAGGCTCTGAGGAGACCTTATAGTGACTTTCCAGTACTGAAACGGGCTACAGGAAAGCTGAGGAGGGACTGTTCACAAAGGCTTGTGGTGATAGAATGAGGGGGAATGGGTATGAACTAGAGAGGGGCTGATTTAGGCTTGATGTAAGAAAGAATTCCTTCACCATAGGAGTGGTGAGGCCCTGGCACAGGTTGCCCAGAAAAGTTGTGGATGCCCCATCCCTGGAGGTGTTCAAGACCAGGTTGGATGGGCCTTGGGCAGCCTAATCTAAGTGGGAGGTGTCCCTGCCCATGACAGGGGGGTTGGAACTGGATCATCTTTACAGTCCTTTCCAATGCAAACTATTCCATGAATTCCCAGAAAGAGTACTGGGGAAAAGTTTTCAGCTAAAATTTGCCTCACGATTTATTTTTTCTAAGATACAATTTTCTACCTGGCACTCAGATCCTGCTAGACTCTATTTTCTTTCAGAAGACTCTAGTTAAGCTATGATCTTCAACTCTTCTTCTCATCTGACCTGATTTTGGAAAGGGTATTTCAGTAGTGAAATGGAGATTTTTTTTTTTCCAGACAGCGTAAAAACTAGATCTTAGGGCTACTGATGTTAAGAACCTGTGAGATGATTTCTTAGCACAGCTATCTAAATCCCATCTATGATATGAACTTCTGAAAGAGTAAGTCAAACTCTCCTAGTAAAACATTCACTTTGTACACTTGTGAGGCTTGTGAAACCATGAGGGGATAACATCCCCAAGAATATTGTGAAATACTTTGCACCGTGAAAACAATGTGCTTTGCTTTTGCAAGCTAGTACAATGAATGAAATAGATCAATTTGGTTTAATGAAACTTTGTACTTGCCTTTTAAGAGACTGAAACTGAAAAGAATTATGGGTCTAAAATGGAAGATCGGTGGGGAGGAATTGTAAAACATGCTCAACCAACCTTGCAGCTGGGATGTAGAAAAACACATAAATCATCATAATCATTAATTAGTCTTGTGCGCTTGACAAGTAGAACCATCGTGTCTAAGTAGCACAAGCCTGTGACAACCTCAGGGATATCTTAGAAAACATGCTTGAGATTTCTGCCTTGCTGTGAGAAAGATCAAAGTACACTGGAAAAGTGCTCTGCATTTCTCTGACAAATACAGGCAAAGTAGAGGTTTGAGATACACGCTTTCTAGCAAGGACCCAACTCTGCAGTGCCTGCATTCTCACTTGCACTACCTCTGCCTGGGTGCTGCTCTGGAGTTGCTGAAATAAATGAAAGGAAATAAATTTACTGTACATCTTATCCATGGCTTTATGTTTGTTCCCGTGTCCAGCTTACACAACTTCAAAAGCACCATAAGAATATGAGCAAAGTTTGTCACTGGGGGCTAAGAAACATAATTTGTACCCATTTGTTTCATCTAGACTATATAATACTAAATACAGCTAAAAACAGACCTAAATGAGAAATTTTTTTTCTCCAAAACTGGCATTTGAACAAGCCATCCCACTCCGAGGATAAAAGCGCAACCGTGTGAAGATTTCTGTGAAAAGTCAGGGGGTGGAGAAGACACTCACATTAAGCCCACAGGTTGGAAACAGTAACGTCTGAAATGGGAAAAATGACATAGCAATGCCACGAAGCCAGGTTTCCAACATCCCAGCTGTCTTTGTTTAGGTTGCTTACCACTCTAAGAATATGGTCCAGTCAAAATCTTTTTTTAAGGTGAACAGAGCACTTACAAAGACTTTTGAGGCCATGCTATTTAAGAGAAAGTCATGAAGAGAAGTCCAGCTTAAAGAGCAGTTCAAAATAGCTTACTATTATTTGGAAATGGAATCTGTCAAGATTAACTTTTGTGAGTACCCCTTGCCGCACCTAGCATGCTTTTACCTAAGACTTGATAAAAAAATGAATATTTGTTGAAAGAAAACTGTCAAAAATTACTACCAGCTCCAGCAGAGAGACCTCTCGGGGATACATAAACATTTGTTCTGAGTGAGAAAATAACCTAAAATTTATCAGAAGAGATGTACACCTTGTGGTATTGTGTGATAAAACTCTTTACAACCTATTTTGCAAGTTGAAGCAGTCTCTTTTTGTTACTAGATAATATAAAGTTTGTGTTGCCAACTAAACTGTTTCTGCAGGCTGAGAGAGGAGCAAAACAATTTCTCTACAGCTCACAGCCAGCACTGACCCTCTTAGCACGCATATGAATGGCTAGGAGCTTCACACGTTCAGAAACATGATATTTTAATGAAGATTTTGACCCTCCAGGACACAGGCCTTCCAGGTGTTTCTCTAATGATGATGCAGACAAAAGAGACATTGTGAAAGATTCTGTATTTCATCCCTCCTGTGTTTCATGACAGCCAATCCCAACTCTGACCTCAGATAAGGCTGTAAAGCTGTCCACAGCAGGTACTGCACTGAAGGCTACTGAACCAGTGCCACTGCTGCAGCTGGCACTTGGCAGGTATTAAATGACAGATGGCCACGATCTCAACCAGTTACACAGAGCACTTTGAAAGAGAGACATATGTCAGTTTACTGTGCTTTGAATATTGTTAAACACAAAAGACTCTGTGGTTCAGATACCTTCCCTAAAACATGCATTTAAATCAAATTTTTAGCAAACAGGAATTGTGAAAACACAAAAGGCTCAGCAGGTCAAAAAATTAAATATTATACTAGATGAAAACAATGCAGCATGCCAAACAACTGTGATTATAACATGAAAAGGATTAGATCAGACTTTTTAGAGCAGAAGACTTGGAAATAAAAGGTAATATAAGATGATAAAAAGTACTGTCAACAGCTTTACTTATTGCTATAGACACTCATTCCTTCAAATGTGTAGATCTCAGACTTAATAACCTCTTCTAAGGTTCTCAGCATTACTTCAGTCTAAAGACTCACTGAAGATGCTCCTGTTGGACCAGCTTTCCCACAAACCTTCCTTTCAGCTTCTCCCGTCAGTGTCAGACTCTAGAAACCCCCTCTGAGTTGTACAAACATGAGCAGAAGGCTTCATGGACATTATAGGGTAAAATTACTCTGCTCACAGGTGACGCTGATATCTGTCTCCTCCTGCTCTCAGTGTGAGCACCATGCCTAGAAGGTGCAGCTAGTACGTGTGTGGTCAGCAGACCTTCCTTCAATGTTGCTTGTGATCTTTGCATACGTGGAGTAGTGCCCTTCCAGAGGAACATGCGAGATTTAATCTAGCCTTCTTTCTTGAGCATGAAATAATGATTTTCTTTTCAGGACAATGAGCAGTTTGGCACCTGTCAAAAGTCTTTTATGCATAGTGCTTGGCAACATAACGTGTTGCTTTTTTTAGCTTACTTGGTGGCAATTCCTTTGTGTCCTTTGCCATAAATTGGCATGATCAGGGTCACGCTGGGAAAGACAACATGATAACTATGGAGAGATTGTGGTATTTTCCCGATGCCTTTCAGCTGAATTTAGCTTCACACTCTCAGACACAGTTAATAAGTGAAAACAAAGGGTTTGTGAACCATCTTTGTTTAAATTATTTATGGAGAATATCTTATGACTTCTGTCTGGAGAGAAAAATGAGAGAGGAGGAGTTGCATCATGCAGTGAGCATATGTTGCCAAAGCAACAAAACCAGGTGATCAAAAGAGATTAACACATATAGTGAGTTTGGTAAATGGTAGATTATTTGTTCATTTTAGTAATTTAATTGATACAGGCCACTGATCAACATTTTAATGTGAATGTTTCATTTTCTGTATATTAATTTGTAAATTTATAAGAAAATATATGCTGAAGAATCTATTCCTTTTAACTGTAGTTCAATGTCTCATCTGAAATGCTTAAGTGCATGTGCTAAAACAATTACAACTGCAAACATAAACATCAACCTGAATTGCCACAGCCAAATATGTTCAAACTGTGGCTGTGTCAAAGAACATGCAAGTAAAACAGTGCAGGTTGGTTAAGCCACAACGATAGGTTTCTGAGTTTACTAATACTGTGCTGTTATCCTGAAGGTTATTTTTAGAATACAAAGGGAAATATTGTCCAGTTGAGAAAAGAGTAAACATCCAAGAGCTATTATTAAATGCATTGAAGAAAATATCATTCATCTTCATGGCTCAGGGAGTTTTGCAAGGATTTTGCTCTGAAAGAAGGTCCCCAAGTGTGACCAAGATACTAGGAAATTATCACACTGCTTTCTGCAGCTCACAATAAGCCATCAAATTAAATATTAAGTTTAAATGAAAAGGTCATAACTCCCAGTTTAATTTAATATAAAAAGTGAAAACAAGCTGTCCAATGACTGAAACCTCTGCCAGGACACTAGGGAAAGGAGGCTAGTCAAAGAGAGAGGTATTTAATTTCAGGGTATACTAGGGACTTATAATCATTGCAGCCTTCAAAAAACTGGAGAAATTGCTATCCATGTATTAATTTCAGCTGTGTATAGTTTATTTTGCTTGTGGTACCTTGCTTCTTTCATTTGGCTGACGTCCTTATGCCCTCCCCTTATTATATGATCTTTTCTTATTTTGGATGCCCTCTTCCAACAGAAAACTTGGTAGCTTATCTTTTAGGTCTGAAATGCTTCTCTTTGCTGGATTTACTTCTATAAAAGCATCAGCGCTTGACAAGAAAGATCCACTGAAATTAAGAATTATTCCATGTCCAGTAGAAAATAATCCAAATTTCTATTTAATAAGAACATGAGAATAAAACCTACCTATTTTGGCCTTTCCTCACTTCATTGCATGTTCTTGAAGTACCTAAAGTACTGTTTATTTACTCTTGAAGCTGGCAATGCTGAAGTACAAGGCAAATTTTTGCTGAAGGGTGATTAACCTCATCTCCCGTTTTGCACTCCAGACAGAAAAAGAAGAAATTGACATTACTTACGAAAAGGTATTTGGGAGCTCTGTGAACAATACCTTCCCTCACTTCTGTGAAATGTACAAAATGTATTGCAAAATATGTTGCTTCATATAACAATCACACTTTTTTACTTTGGGATTGTGGGCATAAACCACAGATCATTGACAAAGGAAGAAGCTGCATGCGTAGCAGCTGGGTAACAAATATCACAGCTGGAGGAAAAGGAATAAAATAAGACAATGAGCATTCAATATTTTTTCTTTGCTGTTCTATCTGTTCTGCTAGACAGGGTGCTTCACAGTTACGGCTATTGGAGACCTAAAATAATTACAAATTCATATTTTGCTTTCTGCCTCAGATATCTGTGTGTAGTAGTAACTGCAATTAAGATAAACCAGGTGTCTGATTTACCAGACCAGAATAAGCATACCCAAGTACAGATAACAGTGCAGAATATGCAGAGAAAGTTGATAAAGAGGCAGGTAGCTTATAATCTTTTTTCTTTTCTTGTTCCAAGTAATTTGAGTTTTGAGGAGCTGGATTCCATTGAAAAATGTTGAGAAAGCTCTAACATTGTTCATTCATTTTTTCACACTTTTTTTTGCACCCTGCGCAAATCATCAAGTCTCTTGCTTAAGGAGAGGTCATTTTTATTCAATATTGCTGAAGTACTGTCAAGTGGAATTTGAATCTGTGGTTTAAGTTCCTACTTAAAAGCAATAAAGGTCCTCAGTTGAAATAACACTTATGTGCTGCAATGTAATTGATAGCCTGTTTGCTAATATTTTCACTTGTGGATATGATCCATACTCAATATAACAAATAAGGGTCTTTTCCTTCTGTTGATGTTCAAAGTCCTTTAAATACAAGACAAAAAAGAGTATAATTAGAAAAGGGAACAGAAAAGGAGCAAAGATGAGCTATTCTTTGGGATGCAGTGAGTGTGCAGTTTTTCCTGACCTTTGATTTCCAAGAAGAGGAATTCAGAAATGAGATGACTCTATTTGACTAGCTCAAATACCCTGGAGATAAAGAGGCAAAGTGAAAAAAAGTTACAGCCCCCTTCCTTATAAACAATTGATACTGCAGTTGACTAAGCAATGGACAAGAAATTTAGCATTGAGGAAGAAGGAGAGGGTTTATTACGCAGTAGATAAGAAAAGCCACTATTTAATTTGTTTGTATAATGCATGTGTCCATAGGGACATATCTGAGCACAATTTGTCATTTACAAGATGTTAGTCTCTGACCTATGGATCTCTATGTGTTGAGAGGTCACTGCATCATGTGGCAAGTAGATACGTTTATTGCACAGCAGAATTTCTGTCTGTGTGTATTTTGTCTTCTGAATTTCTGAAAGCATTAACAAAAAGAATAAGCTACTCTTGGCATTATTGAGATCAGGTTGGCCACATGTACTGGCCAGTTCATAACATAAGAAACTTGATCCTGCTCTTTCTCCGACCAAATACATTATGATAAACATAATCCTCTCCTTCCCTTCCAGTCAACCTGGCCCAGTAAACAGTTCACTGTATGTAGAAGCTGTCTATATTTATTGCCAATTCTTCCTTTCTTTTTTAATTTTTAATTTTTGTTAGAGGAAAACTTGCCATAATGATTAATTGCAGAGAAAGCACACATTTCATTGGTTAATATCAAAGTTATTTGTCTCAGACACAATACAGTGTGTATTAATCACAGAGATTCGGGTAAACTTTCTTATGGAGTTGGTATGGACACAAATTAAAAACATCTTTAATTTGTCTCCCCTAAAGTTCTGCAAAGTTTTAAATATTTTTTTGATTTTGAATTATTATCACAAATTGTCTCATGACAAAGTCTCAGAATATATTTTTTTACTGCTGCAAGAGATATACAAGAATTGTTCTTCACTTTATTTCTATATAAAATGAAAATGCCACTACATTTAAGGTACTACAGTTACATTAGTAGTTCCAATATGGAGTAAATTAATCTTAATGATTCATAGTACCAGTACCTACTTCTATACTCTAATAAATTACATCAGCCCTTGAGGCTGGGATTCTTATCCAGTTTTATCAAATCAGCTTCTAGTTAAATGTCGCAAATTTCAAAGCTGTTGGATAAATCAACCTTACTAAACATCCATGAAGTAACTAAATAGCTCAACTGTGAACCCCCAGAAAAGCAGGGCGGTGCTTACTTGTAACTCATTTACCATTCCTCAAACTACAGTTTATGTGCTGCAAATGAAAGAGAGCAACAGATATGAAAATGTCCTTTTCTTAGCTAAAGTAATTTTTTAAAGGCTAAAATAAAGTAAAAGTAGTCTGATTATACAATAGATGGAAACATTTTCTTGATGCTTTTCTGAGTATTTGTGAGATAAATGTATTTTCCCACTTTGTTTTATAGCACTGAGCTGCTAATTATATCTCTAGTATCATAAGTGAGTGTGACCTTATGTAAGTATGTTTGTAGTATCTTGCCTAATTCCATGCTAAGTGAATGTTGCTGGTGTCTTATTAAACAGCATTTTTACTAAGATTAGGAAAGAGAAAGAGGCCGCCCATTTACTTATTTGAATTTCTTTTCACTACTGAATGTTATTTTTTTTCCTCCTCCTCCATCTTCATTTCTCTTTCAAGTGGAATGCAGGATTTTGCTTCACAGTGAAGATCTAAAAGGCAGCAAGCTGAAGAAGGATGCTTGAAGGATGATTTAATTGTAAAGTGTTTCATTTACAGTGTACTCAAGTTTCCAGCTGTGAAATTGTAAGATCCTTATATGCCAGGATTCACAGCAGCATCTTATGTTTATACAGGATTTCTAACTTCTGAAAAATTCCTAATGGTTCAAAACGCTGTTAGGCCAGCAGTCACAAAATCATATTTGCTTTAAGTGGACTTTCAATTCACCTTTTTAAAAAAAAAATGTTTAAAGTACATGTTGCACACTTGCTGCTTGGCTCAGCCATCAAGAAGGCTGTAGGATTTTGTTTTAATGAACATTGAGATTGTCTTATAATAACAAGAGCCTGGGAGCAGAACTTTGAGAAAAGCCATCAAACGTGATGAATAGTCATAAGACATGACTGACATAGCTTAACATGACTGTATATTTGGATAAAATATCCACATTTAGAAGAATGATAAAGAGTACCATTAAGCTGCCACATCTGTAATTTTCATGCATATTTGAAGCTGAACAATATTACATCTAGAACTAGGATGTTTCATTCTTGAAGACAAATAACTGCCATCCCAATGTTCACTGCCATTTGGTAAAAAGAATATAATTTGATATTATTTCATTATTGTAAATGTGTTGTGTTTATCTACCAGAGCCTTTCTGAAGCAGCTGCACCTACAGAATGAAAAATTCTGTCCTGCAAAGAAATTACTAGAGGGGATTTGACAGACAACTGTAAAATTCATGATAAGCACGGAGAAGGGGAAGTGAGACTGATCATTCACTCCTTCACCCAGAGCTGTGGGGTATAAACAAAGGCAGAAAATATTGCAGTTCAAAACAAACAGCAGCTGCTCCTCTTCTTTGTAGGTGTTTGACTAGTGGATAATGAATAAACAGAAAGCACACTGGGCTTAAGAAGTTCTTTAACACAAAATGGTTGGAAATAAGGAAGTATTAGGAGAGGACGTATGCTAGCCCTATTCTGACACTTCCCCAAGGCATATCCTGAAAACTTCTGCCAGAGGCAGGACCTGAGCCATGAGGTTCTTTATTCTAACATCTTCTGGGATCAAAGCAAGCTCTCAGAGAAGAATGAACTGTGTGTTTTCTCATTTAGACTCAAGCCTTGAAATCGTTCTGTAAAAGAAGCAGCCCTGCGTAGACATAAGTCCATAGACACCTCGCTGAGAAGGGGTAGACTTCTTGTCACTTCATGCAATATTTTTGGCTACAAAACTCAGGTTCAGCTTTGTCTCCAAACATGGAGAATGGGAACATTCATGCCATGTAGCTCTAAGCACTGGTAATACAGAGCAATGCACTGGTGCCAGGATAGTACCCAAGTGCCAGTACATTGGACACAGAACCAGCCGTCCCTGGATGCCAGTTTTGCCCTGTGCTGTCTGGGCAGAGCTGAACTTGGTCCTAGCTCCACATCACAGAACAACATGACGCTAAAAGTCAACCAGAGTATTGCTTAAGTAAACAGATTTAGAGGCAACCTAGCAGGCTCTAGAAAGCATTAGGATTGGTTACCTGCACAGCAGCTTCATTACATACACACTGCAATTCTGCTTTTCAATCAAATATATACTTTCTTCTGCTGTCTTAGTCAAGGTACTATTTGGAACTTGTTCAGAGGAAATGACATCTGTGTGAGGGAGTATAACTGCTGATTTCCCTCTTGATGTCGATGTTGACAGTTGTACAGCAATGCAGAGTATCATTGGTTCTATAAGAGGCAGGTGTTCCTGTATGAAAACAGGCAGGTTAGTGAAAATGCTGTCTTGTACACATGCAATAGGATCCTATTCTGGCATATACCGTTTTTTTTTCTCCAGGAACTTACAGAGGTAGAGATGAGGAAATTTAATTACGTGGCTTTAATGTCAAAGAATGAAAGGTTTCAGACCTATTCAAACAATAGAGTGACCTCTTCCTTTTCTTATTCTTGTTTTTGATGACCCCAGACACCTACAACAGGTAGTTCAGGCTGCTTCCCCTTGAGGCTACCATGATAATATGCCCTGCAATGTGTCTTCACAGTTTTATACAACTTCAAAGCTATTATGCCGGCACAAATTAAACCATTTAAGAATTAATCTTCAAGAGAATTAGCAACATCAAGTGGGATCAAATCAAGACTATTTTCTTATTGAACAACTGCATGTTCACTTCAATAATTACATCAATGCTTCACCCACCTCTAAACCTTCTCTCATATAGAAAGTGATACTCAGGAGTACAGGACTTACATTAGGAGAATGAACACAATCTAACCTTGTTGATATAAATTTACTTTGCTATGCTCAGTAAATAACATTGAGGACACACCAGACATGATTTGCCCCAGTTATTTTGAGCCATATGTCTGTGACATTTTTGATGATGTAAACTTGGAGTTGTCTCATTTCTAAATGAGCTGGTTTGATTTACGAGAAGTAATTCAGTTTTAAATAGGTGTTCTGCAGCTGTCTTACATTAGGAAGCATTCCAAATCTTGCTTATGTTTTGCGCAAACACTTAATTTTTTCAATTAGCTTTCCATTTCCCTTTCTGTCTGATTCAAGTAAGTTAAAAAGGAAATAGCTTCTTGTCCACAACACCTGTAGAAGGGAAATGAATTAAGGATGGTAGCTATATAATTACTGCTTAAGGTAAAGTGTTTACTTGGACATGTACTATGGTATTATACACTTTCTATTTGATTAGCTTCTCCATTTTTTTTGCCTATGTACACTTATTGCAATTGGCTTCACAAGTGGATTTAGTGCAAATTGATCTGAGGCTTAAAAAATTGGGGGATATATAATTTATTTCATTTCCCATTGATGAGCTCTACACAAAAAACATATTACATTCCCTTTTCCTGTACACAGAACTAAGAACCGAACTCATCCACAAATGTTTCTTCCAGGTAGTAAATTTTCAGCAGAAACTATTACCAGATATAAATATTCAGAACAAGATGCTATGTACAAAGAGAATACAGCTGTGGATGAAATGTAAATCACTTTCTTCTAGGAGTCACAGAACACATTCCAGAAAACCCAAGGCAAGAAACCTATGATAAAAAGCTCTGTCAGGGTCCCAGTCCAGCACAGTACTAAAGTATATAATCATCTTCTATACACTTTGTCTCCTTCCCAAATGGGAAGAGTCAGTGCTTACAAATAAAGCATAGGTTCAAATACCATATTGAATAAAGGGCTAATAGAAGCAACTCACGGGAAAGAAAACCAGATGAGAACAAGTGGTTTCATAACACAAATTAAAATATGGAATACCCAACTTATTAAAAGAAAAACAACCCTATTAAATCTATTTTGAAATAATTAAATAACTCCTTTTGTATACAGTGTTTTCAGGTTAGGTTTGTTTTTCTAAGTTGAAGTGAAGAGACACTTTAAAATGCATCAATTACAAGTGTTTCTATATTTATCAGAATCCTGAAGACACTCTCAGAGCAGACTTGTACTCAGGACTCTTCTTTAGGAGAAAAGGACTTCTCTAGGGGCTGAAGAACAGACTGTGTGTCAACTATAGGAATATACATCAGAAAACTTTGTCTATCAATCAGCCACAGTCATAGCATTCTAGTGTGATCAGGCCTTCAGGGATTTCAGATGTTAGAAACTGTAGATGCAGTCATTTACATTCCTGCAATACAAACCAGCTGAAAGAAAATTCCAGTCTTTTCCTCTGCCCTTCACATAGACATTCTCAACTGTATTTTGTCAGTCACCAGATTCAAAATCCTGAAAGATCAGTGGCATTTTCATTGCATTTGAGATCCCATTCTTCTAGCTTGTTCACTTTTTACTTATTCTTTCATTTCCCATGCTTTTCTGTCTCCCGTCCTGAACTTCAGATCCTCAGAGCATCACATAGTCCTTGAAAAACCTCTTTAAAACTTTTGTCCTCGGAGCTCTATACACAGCTACCCTTGCTAGCCGTGAAACAGGACAAACAAGACTATAGGTGGAAATCAGTATCTTTATTTATGTACCAGTTATCTGAGGTATTTTTTGCTTTGTTTTGGTTTTAAAATAAAAGTACTACAGAACCATGGCTGAGTCCCATCCTGCTTTAATCTTTAATAATGGACTCCAATCCACAGCTCACTAAAAAGAGAAAAACCTCAGCTAATTAAAGATTACTTAAAAGTAATTTGGACCAAAACGAGTATCAACCCATTAGTCTATTTGAGAGGTATTTAAGATAAAGCTTTTTCAAAGCAACAGTCCCAAACAACTAGAAAAAGGGTTATGCTGAGTAAGTGTAGGTCTGGTAATCAAAGAAGCTTTCATGTAGCCTGCAGACTGAACACCTAGAATTGTTTAAAAAATAATACAGTACAAGAAGGACATCCTTTGCACGTTCCAGATGCTTGGTTCCACCTGTTCTCTCTGTGTCTTGAGGCACAAGTTGCACTGCTCAGTTTTCAAAGACTTCAGAGACACTTAGTGGTTTTAAAATATGTCTTGTGACAATTACAAGCATAGAGAGAACAATACAATGTTAGTCTCCGGAGGCTAAACCTTAAACTTATTTACTTTTGGAAAGATAAATCTAAAAAGGGAGCCCTGAATCAACTATTAAATCACAGAGAAAGGATCAAATTATAGCATTAGCACTTACATTTAAAAACAAGTGTATATGTTTATTTTATTGTTGTACATTTTTATGAAGCAGAAATAAGCAAACACTTGTGCGTCCATACCTTAAAAGCTTTGATCACAGAGCTCTGGTCCAAATTTCAAAGATTTTTTACTAAGGATTGCCATCTTCAGGGAACGGGGAAAATATGTTCCTGAGAAGTCTTGTGAGATTCAGCTGTAATTCTTATAACCTCCTGCCTTCTCCTCCTTTCTTCCCATTCAGAGATTTCCCTTCCTGCTCCCAGAGGCAATGAATCCAGCAAGAACACTTTTTGACATTGCACTATCTTCATCCTCCCTTGGTCATCCTTATATCCCTGGTGAAAGACACCAATCCTACTCAGAAGCAGAAGGCCCCTCCCTGAAGTTGCTTTCTGAGCAAATGGAGAGCACTACCCCAGATCACAATGTGCTGCTCACCAGCCCCAAGCAATAAATCCTTCCTATTGGTTTCAGACATTTCTGCTGTGCTTTCTATAGGAAGTATTTAAGCTTCTGTGACATGCAGCTTAGTCACCTCAGACACTGCCAGCATGAAAACAAAGACAGGAGCAAAGTTCATCTCCGAAATCACTTTTAACAGCATCACTCACACAGTAGAATATGAAGCTTAAGAAAATGGTTTTATCAGCTGTTTCCTGCTATGCAGGCCGGGTAGCCTCAGAGTTAAGTACAGTCCTACTCTGGTCTGTCTAAAAATCAAAATGATATATTAAAAATCACGGAGAGGTTACCCCTTCCTGATTAATTTTCCTTGCAAGGAGCATTAGTGTGAGCTAATATGAGAAAAAAAAAGAAAACCTCATAGGAAAGCATCTGAACTCTTACAGACTTTACATACTCATACTGGAGACCAGACTTTTCATGAAAACATCTCTAACGCACAGTAATATTAAGCCAGCAACAATTTAAACACAATAAAGACTTGTGTATTATGTGTTGTTTAAGCATCATAAAACAATTGCCACAGCTACTACTTACATCAAAGACTCTTTTAGTTACTTCTAAGAGAAATATGAGTACATGTCTTAGAAATCACAAAAATCTGTTTATAAACAACATAATGAGATTCCTCTCCTGCACAATTGCCAGAAATAAGCCCCATGAATCTCTTTAAGGTTAATAAAAAAGTTAGATTTCAACATGTTACATGGGAGTTTATCCACATGGCCTCTGTTCAGGCTAATGAGAGCTACAATGATAAATCTTAAGGCCTGCAGGTGAACACACATACCATTAGCTAGAATCTGCAAGGGCAAAAGACCAAAGAGTTAAATTTCAAGTGCTAGAGTTAATCTGCTTAATGAAGAGTAAAGTTGTTTACTACCTAAGTAGAATTAGAAGAAGAGAGAATAAGGAAAAAGACCAATAAATATTTCAGAGCTATCATGACTTTCATTTCCTACTGGGATTTATGAGCTAATTCCAACTATGGAATAAATCAGGATAGTCATACCTTTTCTGTCCAAAACATCATCTAGGCCTATCTCTCTTGTGCCTGATTTCCTGGCAAAACACAAAGATGTTCATGCATCCCATTCCCGTAGAAGAGACTGGAATCCAAATTCAAATGGCCCCATTTGTAATTCTCTGAAATGGAAATTTTTATGCTAAAGTTCTATCAAAATCCAATTTTCAATTGTGTGACTCTCACTAACACAATGCATTTGAGAATTATCATTCTTTTAAAAACAAAAAAAGTGAAAGAGGTAACATACCCCTGCCATTTCACCATATTAGATAAAACAATAGTACTTGTTACAAAAGTGAAAATAAAATTATTCTTCAAAATGCCTCATCACCTTGCTTCTTGATCAACAGTAAGAAACGCTTGCAACATTTTAATGGCTGTAGCATATTTTTGTTGCTTGCTCCTAAACACCACAATACAGAATTTTGAGTATGATTTTTTTTTGATCCATTCCCTACAGTAGAACTCTGCTTGGTTTACTTTTCCTTTTTAAAATGACAAGACTTGTGTGGTTATCAATAGGCTTACTTCCCGACTTTCTGATTTTCCCTAGCTTTGTGATAATTTTTCTTTGATTTCATAAAATCAATCTCAATTTGACATTATTCTTGAATTTTTTTCAGTCCTAGTACCACAATTCCAATCTCATAATTTTCTTTAGTAAATTTCATATTGAATTGAATGAAAGAAGGCAACAATTCAGCTTAACAATGGTTTTTTAGACATACAAAGTGTAATTGTGATTGAATTACAGAGTCTAAATATTCAATTATACTCTAATTTTTTAATCTGGGAACTGTCTTTGGTATCCACCAAAAGACTTGCTTATATCAGAGAGTTGTGGAACTTGGAGATTGACCAGGGATTTCAGGCTAAGGACCAAACCTGTTACAAGATTCAGGTCCTGAAATAATAAGGAACTTTTTCAGTATGTAATCATAGTACGCAAGGCCAGACTTACTCTGAGAAGGGACTGCATGTGTTTTATTATCTATAGATTGTTTATCTAGGTTGTGCATAGATCAGGCTGTGGAAACATTAATTGATTCACACTGTCCCTGGTGCTTATCAGCTCCTATCACCTCTAAAGCAAGGGATCTCCTTGGGTAAATGAAGTCAGATTCATAATAAACAAAATACATAAAATACCCATCAAGGATAGTCAGGATTAACTTTATAATATGTTACTGCTAAGTAAATGATCCAAAAAAGAAAGCTACTCTGAAGGAGCTGGAACTTTGGACACTAATCCTGAACATGACTCATCAGATAGAAAGGAAAATTCCTAGAAACTAATTAGATAGAAGCAAGCTCCTACTGAGATCAGCTCATATTGCATGGACAAATACCTTTAACAATCTGGAACTACAGGTTTAACTTCTTAATCATGAGAAATAACAAGATACCTCGCATTAACAATTAATTCACCAGCATCTTTAACATGTAGGCCATTCAAATGCTTTTTAGCATCCATAAACAACTCACGCTTTACTAATTAGCCATAACTACTTCTCCAGGTCTTTTATGTAATGAGCACTAGCCTCTTTATTTCAAACATCAATTAAAGATTGATATTTTGACAACCACAAGCCATATATATGTCAAAACAAGAAGGCGCTGTACTTCAGCATTTTTGTCTCATTGCTCATGAAGCACTTCAGACTTTATGAATAAATAAAATGGAAAATCAAGTAACTTGCTCTGGTTCTGTTTTGATACACACCTGTGAATAATCTGTTTCTAATAAAACCCACTGTTTTAAAATGAACTATTAACATACTGTATTTCACATCATGCATGAACAAGACTTGTAACAACTTTACAATAAGTCTGAGGGGCAAACAGAAGATATAACCTTAATTGAAACACTAAAAATACAGACCTCTCATAAAATCAGCTCTATAGCATTCAACAATGTCAATTACATATTCTATCACTGCCATAAAACTGGCTCGGTATTTATATGGCTCCCATACTCTTAATATCTATAGATCTTGCAAATTTTAACATACCCCACCCTTTACATTACAAGGAAGCTGATATATGTACTGTTATATCCTGAAGCTGGAGCACTCAAAGCAAAGAAGTGCCAAAAATCCACAAAAGTCATCTTCAGCAGCTTGTACTTAGGAGTGCTCAGATTTTCCACCTGTAAAAAAATCTCAAATTCTTAAAGTTCTGCCTTCATGTGTGCTCAGAATTTATGGGGCCTCCAGCCTGACTGGAGTGGCAGTGGTGCAGTATCCATCTTAAGCCAGGCTGGGATCCAGAGGCTGAGAGAATATGATTTAATAACTCTATATTACGTGGCCTGGTGTTTGGCCTGCACTTCACTGTCGCTTGATAGAAACGGTTGAACTCAATGATCCAGTGGGTCTCTTCCAACCTGGTTGTTCTATGATTCTATATTTAGTATCTCATCTGGAAGAAAGAGAAGTGGGCCTGAACCTGCTTTTTGTGTTACCCAAAGTGTCGTTGAATGTAGTATACAACCTATGACTTTATATTCTACTTCAGTAGTATCTAAAGTTTCACAGAGCTGCTATTATATTACTGAAGTCCAAGACGTAAGTGTGTCCAGCATCCCTCAATTGCTCTCCAGAACTGGAGTGCCTGGATCCCATGTCTGTCAGACACAAGTCCAGTGCACTAATTTCCTCAGCATCTCCATAATTATAGACTTGTCATGCAGACACCAATCTCTCACATCTCAAGTGATGCCTTAACCACAGCAGTTAATATATTATTGTTTATGCATTAAAAAGGAAAATCTCTTCATCATCAATTTTACCATCTGCTAAGCCTAACTGGATTAAACCCTGGCTGGGCTTAATAATGGAAAGTACTCCTAAAGGTCATGGTGTATTTTTCTTAGGCATTAATTTTACTCTCAGAATCAAAAGAACATTCATCTCTCGATCTTTGAGAAATGTTGGGTATAGGTTGAATCTCTACTTCATCTTTCTAGTGAATAGGACAGATCAAAGACTCTCAGTCAGTTTTGCACGTTTCCTAGATGCCAGTTAACAAATCATGAGAACCTTAAAACTACCTGGAATAACTTCTGCACCTTAAAATGTCAGATTTCTAAATCAAGTCTTAGGGGCTATCTGGAAGGGGTGTATGTTTGTGAGATTGTTTTCTTGAAGTATCTCACAAATTGCTACTGACTGATCTAGAAAAGCCACAATACCAGTCTCCTCTAGAACCTACAGTTAAGCAAAACTCAAGTTGTGATATCAGCTTTTAGTGCTTTTACACCACTTCAGTCAGATTGGAGCCTCACTGGTTGAGACTCAGAGATTTCAGATCTTATTTTCTTTTGGGTGATGAAAAAAAGAAATAAATATCTTGGAACAGAAGTAAACTAAGATAGTGAAGTTTGGAAGCATGTTAACAAGTGTGTGGTATGCCTGCTGATTAGAGATTTTCTTTTTTCTTTGATGTTCTCATGAACATGAGGAGGTTTCCCACACTTTTCACAGCTGCTCCTAAGTTTCCTGTATGGGCAAGAGCAAGGCTGAGAAATCAAAGTTGTTGCTAATCCCAGCAAAAAGTAAAATCAATATAGATATCTGTGACCTAATCCTCTTCAAAGCCTTCTTTATGAAAGTGTGCTGCACTTCTTAGAATTATATCTAAAATTTGTAGACTCCACACTTCAGTCTGGGTTTCATATTACATAACTTTAGGTTTCTGTGATGTAATCATCTGTGTCTGATCTGATTATGGACTCCTTGTATTGATACTGGAAAGAAAAAGCCCTTTTAAAATATGTTTTTGCTGAACTATTTCAGTGATCTATGTTTAGATGAGATGAAACATCGCTGGAAGTGGCCGCTTCTGCTCTACATTCTACAGGAGCTGGGAGGACTGCCTTAGATGTAGACATCTGAACATGGGCATCTACAATTCAGCACAAACTATCTTATCCAGGAAATGCTTATACATGTTTTGGCTGCAGCAAACCATCAGCTATTCATTGAAATAAGACCAGCACTTATAGCAGATGCTGGAAAGGTTTGCACAATCACAGTAACAATTACAGAGACACTGGTCTTTTTAATTCCAAAGAATCCACAAACCTACAAGCTAGCAATATCAAATATACATGAATATATATAAAAATATGCCTATATGTAGTGAGATAAATGGGGAGGAAGGTAGCACAGTAAAAATTATCCCACTAATGGCAACAATTTAATCCAGGTTACAGAAGCCATAAACCCATGCATCTGCGTGTCTCATGGAAATATTTATCACATGCTCCTTTTTAAAGTGGAAGAAACTAGATGCTTCAGAAAACCATATGGAACAACAATGAAAGAGAATTTTTCATTTCAGTGTAATAGTAGTATAGTACAATTACACTTAAAACAATTGTGGTGTGAAGGAAGATGGCCCTGAAAAGACAGTCATTAGGAGCAGTTTATGATGGAAGACAGTGAATGCTTTTTAGCCTAATGTACCTAGAGGCTGAATTTAAAAATATATTTCAAAGTCAGCTTAGGTGCTGAGCACTACAGCACCCAGGTCTTTTTGTAGCTTGACCCAAAACAAATGATTTAGAAGTTTTTCAATTAATTCCTTTCCTGCAGTGCTTCTCAGTACACTGGGTTCTGCAGCAGAAACACATGTTGTCTCATTTGAAAAGCACTCAAAAAAAGAGAGAAAGAGTATTTAGAGATAAGAAACTCTAGCATACAACTAAAGTGTCATCCTTTCAAATTATTAGCAAATGAGAAACACAAAATTAAACCTATTTAAAGCAAACACTACTATTTCAGGGCATTTCATTCAGTTGGATTTCACAGAGAATGATTAACAATTCAGTACAATTATGTGGTAAACACAAATAAGTCAGAACTGGCATTTTTCTTCCTCTCTTTTGCATTCTTTAAAAATATAAATTAAAAGAACGGGATGGTGGTTTAAAAGGGGTTTCTTTTTAATCACTGAATATATGCAAAGAGCATATTCTTCTCCACTTCTCTAAAAAGACATGGAAAAGTGAGGAATAAGCAAGTTTTTAAGGAACAGTACTGAATATTCAAAACGCAGATTGTTTAGAAAATTCAAGCTTGTATGCCAGACAAAATCTGTTCTGTCCCGGGTTTGGTATTACTTGAATTCTTATTCTGAAAAATTACTGAGACACAGCTGGTTTTGACTAGAAACTTTCTCTTATCTTAGAATGAGAGATAGAATGGGATTTATAGACTGCTTCAACCCTATTTCTGCTCTTCAAAAGGAAGGAGTAATTTGCACCTACTACCTACTGACTAAATTGTCAGCAAAGGAGAGAGAGGAGGAAGATACAAGATTTTCCCAGTACAATCCTACCTTTCTGAGAGACAAAACCGTAAACTCAACATTTGAATAATTACAGATAAGAGTCAAGAGAAGAGGCTTGGATACTAGGATCAGCACAGACAATGTGAGCAGAAACTAAGGTTCAGAAGTGTACAGGGGTGCATGGACCCCATCAGTTATACCTGCAAACTAGTTATCTATTTAAATCTGATTGCTAGGCTTAGCTATAATGCATTTGTCAGAGAAAATTTCTTCAGCAAGCCACTGACTTTCAGTTTTATGCAGGCCATACACCAGTATCAACTGCATAAACTGTTTTTTTAAGCAACCAGACGCTTATTTAGTTTTTAGTATGTCAATATATGTGTTACTAATATAGAATTACTGTTGGTTTAAGACCTTATCATATGAGCTTCAGCAGGTACAAAGTGTCTAAACTGTGTCTTTTAATTAAAAGAATCTTACATGATAATCACTTAATCTATTCTGAGCTCTCAGAGACGGTAGTCGGGTTTACCTAATCTGTATAACTGTCATGAGTTTAATTGACTAATGGTTAATAGGGATTTCTAAAACAGATTAAATCAATAGCATTAAGCAAAAAGACAGATTTCTAATGAGACTCATTGATTTGGTGGCTGATTTTTAATGAATCCGGAATGAGCAAGCAATATCTTATAGAAGAGAATTACAACATCCCAACAGAGCTTTACTGCCTTGTTTGAAGAGTGCTGTATGTTGCTTTCAAGTAAGGAATAATTCATTTGCAGAAGTAACTTTCTGTTTTAATCCCACATGATGGTTAAGGATATCGTTAGCCTAAAAAAAGGAAAAAGCTCCAGAAAAATAACAGTAAGGCTGTTATTTTGGTTAAGGCATCAAGCAGGTTGTTATTGATTGTGTCATGCTGTCCTCGGCCCTTGAATATCCAAGACCAGAGTGATTACTGAAGCACACTATGAGCTCCTTATTGATCATATTTCTTTGCAAAAGAAAGTGTGCACAGGGAATGGCAAAGCCAGAAGCCTACCACTGCAGTGGCCATGGTCTGGATTAACCAGGAAGTAAACTTTCTCCATCCTTCACAAAAGAGAACTTTCCACATTTTTTTATCAACTCCCAAATTTGCTTTGAACAAGGACATTCACCTTGTTGTGACTCAATTCTCCACCTAATGTTCATTTGCTTATTTCTTCTTCTAAAATTTTCTATGAATCACCTTATCAGATGACATGATTTAATTTCAAAACACTTCCTAAAATTCTTTCTCTTTCCCTCAATCCAACATTTTCCAGCTGTCTCTCATAATTCCTTTGTTTTGCAATGAACCAGGACTTGACCTGATGTCTCCTTTATATGGCAAATAAAAAAGTTGAAAATGGTATAAGTATTTTTTAATTTAGTTCAATTTATGCTGTTAACAATACAAATGTATACATTATTCTATTAATCTATGATTCAACATCTCTCTAACATTTTCCAAACAAATTCTTTTGTCAGATATTTTTCCCAGATAAGTATCAGACAGTCCAGATTTTATTTTTTCTAAAAAACCCATATCTAAGTTTTCCAACCATTGATACAAAACAATAAATAGCTCAAGAACTAAGTACAGCTTGGTCTTTCTGGTCCANCACACTATGAGCTCCTTATTGATCATATTTCTTTGCAAAAGAAAGTGTGCACAGGGAATGGCAAAGCCAGAAGCCTACCACTGCAGTGGCCATGGTCTGGATTAACCATGAAGTAAACTTTCTCGATCCTTCGCAAAAGAGCACTTTCCACAATTTTTATCAACTCCCAAATTTGCTTTGAACAAGGACGTTCACCTTGTTGTGACTCAATTCTCCACCTAATGTTCATTTGCTTATTTCTTCTTCTAACATTTTCTACAAATCTCCTTATCAGATTACATGATTTAATTTCAAAACACTTCCTAAAACTCTTTCTCTTTCCCTCAATCCAACATTTTCCAGCTCTCATAATTCCTTTGTTTTGCAATGAACCAGGACTTGACCTGATATCTCCTTTATGTCAAATAAAAAAAGTTGAAAAAGGTATAAGAATTTTTTAATTTAGTTGAATTTATTTACCAACATTTTCCAGCTCTCATAATTCCTTTGTTTTGCAATGAACCAGGACTTGACCTGATGTCTCCTTTATATGGCAAATAAAAAAGTTGAAAATGGTATAAGTATTTTTTAATTTAGTTCAATTTATGCTGTTAACAATACAAATGTATACATTATTCTATTAATCTATGATTCAACATCTCTCTAACATTTTCCAAACAAATTCTTTTGTCAGATATTTTTCCCAGATAAGTATCAGACAGTCCAGATTTTATTTTTTCTAAAAAACCCATATCTAAGTTTTCCAACCATTGATACAAAACAATAAATAGCTCAAGAACTAAGTACAGCTTGGTCTTTCTGGTCCAACTTGTTTTATGACCTTGTGAGCAGATCTGCCACTTTTTCTCTTATTATACAGGAAAGGAAGAGAGGAAAAATAATTTCAAAATGCTGACATTTGAAAAGCGTTGACCAAATTCAACTTGAAAATGCTTGACCTCAAGGCTGTAACAGCCAACAGCATAAAAAGCAGGGAAGTGCCGCATTTGATAAGTTGCTCTTGTATTAGGGGTGAAACATAAAAGATCTACAGCAGCTGAGGTTACTAGATACGCAGTAAAAAGGCAAGGTTAAACTTCCTGTCAAATTCCAGCACAAGCAGCTGCACTCTGAGTTTTTAAATGCCCCACTGCTGTTTCAAGTAGCTATTGCATTTTCCAGTCTCCTTTCTGGAGTACTGCTGAAAGTTTCTTCAGAATTACCAACTTAGTAACAGTGCATAAGGTGTGGACTGAAATGTTCCCTACACCTTGCAGTGAAAACCACTACTATAGAGTGGTTTCTAAATACCAGTACAACTTGACCCAGGGCAACTCTAAATGTTGGCTTGTCGAGAATGTAATTTTAGGAACTCTATAAAATACTTTAAAGTACTTGCAGGTCACACCATGAGTTGTTGCCACAAAAATGTTTGTCATCTATAAAGAATTCTTGGATCGAAAAGAACCAAAAATAACGACAAAAATCAAAGCAGCAAGAATTGGGAAACGTAAATACATCCATTGGCAAATGGATCAGCTTTAGCTGGTTCATCAAACCAGTCAGCTTCAGCAGGAGTGTGATCAATAACAAGCCATTTGACCAGGACACTCAAAATACGTCAAAACCCAGTCCTTTTCTGTTCCATTTGCACTCAATTGTCTGCCCTTCAACAAAACTTCCATTTATCTATTTTAAGTATTTCATGTAATGCAGTTATTTTCCTGGAAAGTGTAGACAGTGTATGATTAGATTTATTTTTTTAATCCTAGGGTCTATTGTTAGCCAATCATGAATGCAAAGAGTTGTTAAGATAATATATGTTCTTTTCTACCCTTAATTCTCTCATTTCTCTACTATGTCTTGTTATACCAAACAACAATTACCATACTTTACTTTTATCTGACTTTTATCATAAAAGAAGTTACATTTTACCATTTTTCTTCGTGTACCTCTTCAGCGGGAAAAGATCTTACTTTGGGGGGTTAATTTTTACTGAGATTAATCTCCACAATTAATCTCAGTGAATTATATGTTTAATTAGGTGCCTTTTAGTTTTTAAGTCTACAATGAATCATAGAGATAATCTTGAGGAAACTAGAAATTCATTGAATTAAAATATATAGTCATTTAAGTTGATAATGTGTGTAAATATCAGTAATTAACCAGATGCATGTTTTAATATAGGTAACAAGGTTCTCCAAGGATATACATTAGGAAATATCCCTCTAAAGATAGTCATCACTCCAAAAACCTGCAAAATACATATTCTTTGCCATGTTTTCATTTTTGGTCCTTGATAACATTGTATGATAAAAAGAAGGGGTTTAATTTTTGTGCAATTCTGTTCCACTGTCTCAGAGACGGAGAGGTTAGCAGAAACACTTTGCTCAGCAAGCTTACAGTTGGTGTATTCTAATGATTTATTATTATCAGCATGAAGATTTGGGGAAGAGGAGGAAGAAGCTTTAAGGGAATAACTTGGGAGATCAAAAAATAACTTTTCTCATTTCCAAAAAATAGTGTGAATGCAAAGCCCACAACATGGCAAAGACATAAAAATGTGTTGGTTCACCACCCCCCCCAAATCCCTTTCTTTATAGATATCTAACCATTTAAGCCTGTGTCCAAGTTTGCAGCCTCATCTTCTCACTTCCCCATGTGTAGTTTACAGGCCCATAAACTGTGAGGATATACTTTTAATTAAATATTTGAAGTTAACGGATTTTTTAATCATTACCAGACACATTTTCTCAGTCCTCTTATTGTCTAGTGCTCCTGCACTGATTACCCAGTGGGCACTGTTGGACATAAAGTCATGTTTCTAAATGGCAATTATTCATAATAACTAAAATTACAAAAATTCTGCACATACAAGTAGATCTCTAAGCTTCAAGGGATGGGGTTAAATTTCCTCTGCCATGTAACCTCATTTTCCTTGTTGTTTTTCAAAAGCCAGTGTATTAATTAGCTATAATTTGGAGGCTTATTGGACACATTATCATTTGCTGACTAAAACTCCAAAGCTAGTGTGCATCTCAGTTGTTGCATTTGAAAACAGGAAATATTATTCTAATTTCAGAAATTGACATGATTTTGAACCCTAACAGTGGTTTCTTTTTCATACATACTTCATTGTATAGATGACTGATGTTTAGACACTGGATAACAAAATTAGTCTCCCTAGGGACATATGCAGTCACTCGTAGTAAATTCTAAGATTTTTAAATCAGCTTACTGTTTCAGTAGTTTTTGAACAGTGGCTCAGCTATCATAGGAAATGAAACATCACTTCCCAACAAACTGGAAAATAGTATTTGGAAGACGTTTTTGTGTGTCTGTGTTCTGCAGCAGTGAAGATCTTTTTGACAAAGTAATCTGCAGTGGAAAATAGATATTGATTTGTATTCATGTTTTGTTTTCTTCAATTTCTTCCTGGCCTTTATAATCATTCAGAAGTGAGAAGTAACCGAGCACTTTGTTGTTTAAACTAACCTTGATGCTACATTGAAAGTATAGGGAATATGGCTACTGCTCCACATGAATTCAAAGAAGACAATTTGCAAAGTGATTTCAACATGAGAACTACAAAGCAGGAGAGCGTTTCCCTTCTGCAGGCTTCAAGGGGCTTGTTAAAACCAGACCAGTTCCAACAGTTTCAGCCTGGATATCTCTTGGTTTCAGTTTGGTTATTTCATTGTACCTGTTTTATTTATTTATTATTGTTTTACTTAGACAAGAATGGTAAATCCCCAGTAAGTCTTTCTTGGAAGACCGTGCCAGTAGCTAAGTAAATGAACGCTTCAAATAAAACCCGTTTCAATGTCTGTTCAATAACAGCTGAACGTTTCATTGTGAGCCAAATCAAATAGTACATAGGAACTATTTTGATGAGAAAGTTTTCATTTAAACTGACTTTAATGGAAAGTGTGGGTTTCAACTAAATTTATTTTTTCATGACTAGTGAATACTTTTCATCCAATAAGTGCATTATAAAAAAAAGGTATTTTTTACTGCAGCTGAACTATTTTAAGCTGAAATCATTTTTCCTATTTTTCCCCTAGAATTCCCCACTCCTGCCAAACAAGCAATTTAAACTTCTTTAAATGTGCTACATGGAAATTCAGTTCAGGTACCTTCATCCTCTCCAGTGTTCTGTGTTCTGGTCTACATTTTCATTGATGATCACAAGCAGGGCAAAACCACAAAACAGATCATTGAGAAGCCAAGGTACTTCTTCGAGACACTGACTAGCCCACAACTGACTAAGCAAGAGCCACCAGTCTGACAAATCTTGGAGCCATCTGATTTTTTTTACTTTACAATTGACTTTACAATTTTACCTCATAATATTCAGGAGACAGTTTTCTTCTTTTTCCAATGTTACTATCCTGAAGTTGAAATATTCTACATAACTATCCCATTTGTCAGACTGGCTTTAATAGTGAAACACTCATATTTAAGGATATTTCAGGTTAGGAAAGCAAAGCTCTTGATACCATACATTAAAAAATAATGTCATACATTTGACTACTTTGGAAGGAATCTTAACACACTAGTTGATTGCCCCTCCCACTGCAGATAGAGCTAAACACATTTTTTTTTCTACAAAAGGGAAGATAACTAAGTTTAACTCTACTAATTGTGTTTTAGTCACATGAATACAGTCATTCACCCCATTTAGACTGTTTCAGAATGTTTTCCTTTATCACTGCACACCCCTTTTCCTTGGAGAAAGAAAGAGAGATTGTAAAGCTCTGCCTCTTTTTTCTGCTTCCTGCAAGAAGAAACACCTACGGACTTCCACTATTA
This sequence comes from Piaya cayana, assembly GCA_013389865.1. NCBI lineage: Eukaryota > Metazoa > Chordata > Aves > Cuculiformes > Coccyzidae > Piaya > Piaya cayana. The sequence goes on from WAAB01019229.1 coordinate 178,461, forward strand.
TTTTTTTTTTGATTTAGATTTAATTACTCTTAAAAAACAGAGCCTACTCACCGTGATTTAAGCAAAGGAAGCTCTTTGTTCAGTTTCCCCATTATAACACTAACAGTTCAATTAATTGTAAAAATATAGATATCTACTATGGTTCCCATTATTTTTCATCATATTGGGACCCAATATGATATCTATTTTTTCATTTTTATGAGATATTACAACTCTTTATTTGATTTTCATTCATCTTTTTTATTAGAAATATGAGCTGATAGCATCTTCAGTCAAATTCAATTAAACTAGGTTTACACTGAATATTTCTTATTTTCTGTCTTGCCAGAACCCAGGTAATGAGCTTATAATACATTCATAAATGGTTTAATGCTTGTATTGTGTCTTCATCACTGATAAATTTGAAGCCAAAATAACCACGGTAAATAATTCAATATTGGAATTTCAATGGAGAAGAGACAAAACTATTGCTTTTTTACGTCATGTTTTTTAAAAGAGTCTGTAGATGTAGAAAGATCTTTTACATATTCCATGAAATTTTACTTGACCACTATGTTACTGGACCAGGAGGAATACTAGACTAGTTCTGATAAACTAAGGTATTTCTTGAAGAGTGTTGTCTTGTTCTGTGATTTGGTTTACATGTTTCAGAAACATGCACCATAAAATTTCTGCATCAAATTTAATCCCCTTTGCAACTTTTCTAAAACTGGAAGTAACAGAAGAGAAGAAATTCAACAGGAAACAAAAACAAACAAAAAAAATCTAAGTCTGACTAGAATGGAAGCTTGCTCTAGTTTTTTTTTTTACAGGATCTATGAAGCATACTGATTAGGACAATATTTTGCCTCCTACGTGGAAGAAAGAATGCCAGAAGTACAATAAGCATGAGAAACAGCTTGGCAGAATGGTTGACATTTCAGGAGTACTTGTGGAGGAGAAGAATCTGATAGCCTGATAACAGGAAATAAAGTGACTTCCCAGCTGATTATTTTATGGTCAGCTGGTAATAAAATTTAACCAGTTTATAAGTTAGAACTCAGTCTTCACATCCAGTCAATGAAAATAGCATCATTTTTCAGACTGTCAACTAAATAGCATACACAAACAATAAAAAAAATTTCAAAAATTTCTTGAAGTGCCTGTATGAAGAACCTCCTCTTGTTCTCCTACCCTGGGTCACCTACTCACTGTTAGAAGCAAAGCTCTTATTACTTCTCAAAAAAATTAAGTAAAAATCTTTCTCCCTTCTAACTCTTTTAGCTGATTTTGCCTCTCCTCCTTGTATCCCAGTCAGTTCCAGCTGCTCTCTGTTCATCTAAGTCATCAAATACAAGCTCATCTCCAATCAACTGTAGCATTGCTCTTGACTTCATCATACCCAAGATTTCAGTTTCAAGGATTATTAAGAATGTGGATGCTAACTGCTGTCACTTGAACCATTTTCCAGAAGATATCCCAGTACTGTAGTAGACAAACTTTCATTCTATGTAGAAGATTGCAAAAACAGGTAATTGTTTTGCTTTACAATGAAATAAGCTGAAACAAAGATCTTAAAAATACCTCTCATGATTATTTTTTCATAAAAGTTAAGAAGACAAACATAATCAATATTACCTCTGGTCAAATATTGCCTAAGGGTCTGACTTGTAAGATTCAGAGGGAAAGCCGGAACCCCACTGAATCTGCTCCTGAAATACATCTCCAACTAAATGCAAATTTCTTAAAGAACTCAAATTAACTGAAAAATATCCTGTAACAAGCCTTCTAATAATAAATATCAGTGCAGTTCAAAGTAAGAGGAATTAAAATGATATTTATAGCCTGGATTTAAAGCACTACATTACTGGTGTGTTTAGAATTCTTAATAGTATAATTAAAGTGATTTAATTGCTGTAAGTGGGCAGGAGTTTATGTATGTGAAATGGACACTTTCCTACAGGCCTACATGAGCAAAAGCACTAACATCACTGTGAAGCAAGTGTCCTTACATGAAATGAAGTCAGAATATCTCTATTAATAACATTTTCTTGTATTTACTTCTAGACTAAAATCTATCTGTACAAAATTAAATTTGTGTTTGACAGTCATCAAGAACTTTAGACAACCTGCTTATAACACTCCTGAGATTGTTTCTAGGAAGTCAAACGGAAAATATGGGAAAGGAAAACTGGTATTTGAGCAAAACCAGTTCTCTGGAGTGGGGGTTGGATCTCCACTTACTCCCTAAACAACTCCCTAAACTAAAGAGAATTCTTGAATAATTCAGAATATTTCTTATCTTTCACTGGGCTAAATCTTGAAGTTTTAGAACATTTTGTGAAACGAAAACCCAAAAATAGTTATCTGTGACAAGACAAAATCTTTTATTCAAACATTTTGAAATGGCTTGATTTTCATTGTGGCCTCTTTCCTTTAAAGCACAAAACAACCCTCGAAGCCCCACATTTTTTAGTTTTCAACACACAGAAACTTCACAAAAAGGGATAATTTGTGGAAATGCCAGTTAATTCCATACTCCTTTCCAAATGTAAATTTTGTTAAAAATGACCTTCTAGAAGACACAGTTTGGTTTTACTGATGAAATATTAGCATAAAGAAAAAAAAAACAAAACCAAAAAACCACAAAGCAAACAAATTACCCACAAGTTCTTGAGACTCCATGATGAAGTAAGTTCTAAAACACACGGCT